>JAVBHV010000040.1:2520000-2865000 GCA_033992175.1 Spiraea crenata
CATGAAACTGAAAAATCACAAGCAAAACAGATACATGCACAACAACTACTCCTCCTAAGTAAGAATATCAGAGAATATAGAACAGGAAAGCGAATAAGATCAAAAGACAAGGGGTCTTAAAACCAAGATTTGACAAGTCAACAAAGAATCGTTTGTACATGAAGAATTGGAATACACAGGCACAATCAGACAGCCACAGTTCCATGCAAACATGAGGACATCAAGTATAACATGCCGAGAGTCACAATAGTAAACATCACACAAAATGAAGACCCATAACATATTTATATTCGAAACAAACACGTTAATGATCAAATTACTCACTTCAACAACTAAACATCACCAATTAGTATGACTTGTCCTAGTTAATGCTTGAACAAATAGATGCAAACATAAATAAATTAAGAAAATGCATGAATTGTATTTTTGTATTCAAACTGATTTTCTCATTCATTTTGACACTTTCAATGACATATTCAAGAGATAAAAAAGATTCAATGACTAAGTCAAACAACATATTTGGGAAGGGGATGACTAGTCATATTGAGTGTACATTACAAAGAAAACAGATTACTATTTGAGGACTCATATTTCATGCACCCAAACATCTTAAGACTTTCAAACAAGTGATAACTTGCACAATTATATTTTTTGAGTGTAGATCAATCATATCGATTTGAAGTAGTGGTGCAACATGGCACATCTTTTCTTTGATCAAGCCCAAAACCCAATTTTTGATTTTATTTTTCTTTTGAGTTAGGGCCTTATTGTCCTTCTCATTTTCATTTTCGAGGAAAATCTCCATTTTATTTTTAACTACACATCTTTAAAAATCAAAGTCAACATGATTAATCATCATCAAGTAGTAAGGGAATTAGACAAGTGTTGAAAACAAATTTAAATCAACCAACTTTAGAATATGCACTCTTTACTTCTGATCAAGAGACGGGATTATGACCATTTGACTCAATCTAGGCTCAATTATATCTAACAAATATCCAATTATAGATCAACACAAAAAAAACCAGTTTAGAGGCGTTTTTCAATTTAGAGATGATGCATGATATGCAAGAATTGAAAAATACACAAGCATTAACTGTGACTAGTCACACTAGTCAATAGAGCAGATTCAGACTTTTGCGAAGACCAGTCAAGACGATCCTCCAAAGGTTTGGTTAGAAATCAGCAAGTTGGTTTTCGAGGGACAAATTAAGCACTAATGTCTTTGACTCAAGATCTTAATAAGTGGTGCCTAATATCAATGTGTTTGTCCTAAATTTCACCTAAATGCAATAGCACTTGTTATCACAATATATGAGGAACTGTCTCACTATGCATAGTCATACATTTGCTCATCCAGCAACGTCGCAGAACCAGTATTACTCTCCTCAGGGGATAATAGCGATTTTGCTTCTTACTATACCAAGAACCAGTTGTTTCCTAATAAAGACACCACGAGATCTTTCGATCATCACATCTCCCAGTCAGACAAAACCAACAAGATTGTATTTGTGTCACATGTGTACCAAATACATAAGCCAATGTCCCACTAATGTACTTATGACCCTTTTACAGCATGAAGAAGACTCTCTAGGGCACTTTAAAGCGAGAATACTCCAACGAGAAGGAATGTCGTCACTGAGTAAGGTACACAAGCTGCAACAACTTCTGGAGGTGTTGGTCAACTCTTTCCCTTTTTATCACTAGACAACTTAGTGGATTTGCTCATGGAGTCCTAGCGGGTTTGGAAGATGAAAAACCAATGTCACAAGATTGCAGAATTTGATTGGAAATGACAGCTCTTCTTGCCTAATGCAAACCAAGAAAAAATCAATTCACAATGAGACTCTCAAATTCACTATCATAATCTTTATGAACTGTTGAACTTGGGATTCGACGTGGAACAACAACAATATCATCAACAAGATCTAGCAACCAACACATTCTTGGTTCGTTGATGAACAAAGTTTGTCCACAACAAGTAGCCATTACAGAATGATAGACAACCTACATACCAAGCTTAGGAGCTTGTTCAAACCATACAAAGCCTTTTTCAATTTATACACACCAGGGATATGAGGATCCTCAAGCCTTTGTTGTTCAACAAACATCCTCATTCAGTATCCATTGAGAAATGCCTTTTGACATCCATTTGATACAACTTAATTTAAATGACAAGCAATAGCAAAACAACGAGATCAAGTCTAGCTACAGGAGCAAAGTTTCCTCAAATATGCCTCGACTTAGATATCCCTTAGCAACAAGCCTAGCCTTGTTCCTCACTATGTGACAGTCTCATCACTCTTATTCTTAAAGATCACTTTGTGCCTAGACATTTGAGGGACTGGTCTCTGACCAATGTCAGATTGATTTCTCTCAATGTACTCTTCTTCAGAAGCACCCACCTCATGAGAGAGCTTCTTTGATGTTCTGGGCTATGCAGAATAACACACAGTGCTACTTCACTTTGGATCTGTGTCCTCACACCCTCTTTTAACCAAGTTGAGGATGTTAGAATCCCAGTTGGCTTTTTCTTTGGTGGTGATAACACTTCTAACCTTCAATCAACAAAGTACGTTCCTTCCAGTCCATGAGTTCAGACCTCTAAAAAGAATCTTCACTAAGTAAGCATCAAGATCGTCAATTGTGACATTTATGGATTCCATGATGGTATTGGTTCTAAGATTGAAAACTCTATAGGTATCATGAGTACCCAAGAAAATGCCTTCATCACTCTATCAAACTGCAAGGTGTTCCCTATCTCTCAATGTAACAAGTACTCCAAACTCTAGTGATGATCATTGGTTTCTTCCCTTTCCAGACCATAGGAGTCTGTTGGTAAGTAGTAAGGAAAATAGCAAGCGGATTAATGGCCTCGGCCACAGATTTTTAGCAGATTTTTGCTATTGAGCATCACTTAGCCATTTCAATCAAGACTCTATTTTTCCTCTCAACAATTCCATTTTGTTGTGGGGTAATTGGAGCGAAAACTCATGCTTTATGCCCAGCTGCACAGACTCACTAGCAAATAAGGAATCTCAAATCGGCATAAAGTCTAATTTAAAAGGGGTGACAGTCACAACTCTTCTGAATTTGCTTGAATATCACAAAATTTTAAAAGCATACTTTTCTCTAAGGACACCCAAGAAACCTAGAAACACAACAATCACAAGATATTTCTTACACCAACAAATTTATGACGCAAGATATATGAATGAGTTCAAGGGGTGACTAGTCCACATCCTTGATCTCTGTGTGGACAGTGACTGTTTGCCCAAAATGACCACAGATGGCTTAACGTTATCTAGTTTAGGATACCTCTAACAGCGCTTTTGGCCAAGGTGTACAAACATTGAAATTCATATGTCCTAACGTGAGGCATAAAGTCTTACAGTCAAGACAGTCACCTACAGGGCTATCAGGTATAGCATGTAGATCTGCCCCTCCGACGCCTTGCTATCAATATCCTACAACCTTTGGACATGAGATTCCCAGCCCACATAAAATACAAATAATTGGACTTAAGGCCTTCTAATACCTTACATTTTCAAGGACTGAGACCCGGGTTAACAGAGACCACATCTGGCAGTTTCACCTCCTCCAAATTCAACACAACCACCATCAAAATCTTAAAATTTACAAACAGTTTTCACAACATTGTTTGGAACACACGTCAATGTACAAATTGGATCACGCACACAAAACAACAAAGATAGACACTTTTCATTTTTCTTTATCCACTGTCTTAACACATAGGGATGAACAGATGACCAACAACTTAGCAATCCGTTACTTCAATAATCAATAAATCAACCTGTTCCTTAAGTGATCCATTATGCTTTGATGACCTTTGATTTTAAGTTGAGGACATTTAGGCTTATGTGACCAGTCACACCAATGTGACAGTACAGACGTCCTTGAAGGAGCAGACTAAAACTTATTGCTCATTTTGTTTGTGCTAATCTAGGTAGGTGAAATAAGATGATTTAGACAAAGTTGTTGAGTAGCTTTTACAAACTATGAAGTTGAGGGAGACAACAAAACCTACACCTACATTGTGATTTTTCCCAACAAAGCATCTTGTCAACTTTGCCGAACCAATTACAGATCATTAACCTTTACTTGCAATGATTTATTGTATTCAACCAAGTAGACATTAGATTGCTTGAGTGACTCAATTTCATCTTTCAACTTAAGACTTTTACTATGCATGAGATTAATGTCATTTTCCGAAGTGCACAGTTGATGTCTAAGATCTAGATTCTCCTTTTTAACTTTCATACTCAACACACATTGATACAAGACTTCAAATCTAGCTTAGATGACTGGCATCTGCCTCTCCCTTTCTCTATGTGAATGACCGGTCTCGAACTAAAGCGAGACAAGTGAGCCTTTTCCAGTTCCACATTACAACGCTTTTTCAGCTCAGCTATCAGCTTGAACACAAGTTCATCAAATAAGGCATCATACCTTTCACACATCTTTTCATAAGTCTGATTCTGAGAGAGTCATAAAGAAAACAGGACAATACATTCAGTGAGTCATCGTCATATGTGCTGAACCGTGGATTCTTCACCATAGTTGTGATCAGAAAATTTAACAACAGAATCTCATCATCTTCATTATCTGAAAAGAGTTAGAGTGAAGTGATTCCTCATCCTCACTATCACTCCAAGATGCTTGCAAGGCCTTATCCTTGCTTTTGTATGACTTCTTCCTATTGTTAGCAAATCAGAGATGGACCAATCCCACCACATGTGAAACATTTGACCCCCTTCTTGAACCTGTTATCTCTAGCTAGTTCTTTTCAAATTATTTTCATTAGTCATTTAGCTTAGGTTTGAACTTTGACTCTCTAGGATAACTTGTACTACCTTTGTGATCCTTTCTACCCTTAAGATTCTTCTAAACTTAACAAAATGCCAAACATTATCAACAGAGGATGACTGGTCAGACTTGGAACACTGGGTTCAGGGTGATAGCCACACTCTAGTGACACCTTATCCTTTTTGTGCATACTCTCTTCCAATTTTAATTCAGCTCATAAGTCTTTAATTTACCAACCAGTTTAGAAGCTTTATGTCCGACATGTTTTGACACTCTTGATGCGGTCTTCTTCGAAACCTCTAGGTAAACCCTTAAGATTTTTTAACAAAGCTGAAATACCCTAACTCATCCCATTGTGAACTCTCAATCTAGATAGAATAAGCTCTCGAGCATGTTCCTCAACTGGACCACTCAAGTTTAACCACGTACACCCTCATAATAAAACATCCCGCTTCCCTACTGTACAGCTAATATGTGAAATTGTGCACTGATACAGCACATAGGCGTTCCTAGCTTTCTTGTTTGCATAGCATAAGACTAGCCCTCACATTTCTCTCCAGCAACAATTCTAAAAGGAGCATCAAAGAAAACAAAAACTCATACGCATCAAGAAATCAAATTATCACGCCAAGCAGCATAGTTTGTGCATCAAGTAGGGAGGTGAATTCACCGAACGGCTCTCGATCTCTTTCCATGACTAGACCCTTAACCAACCAGTCCCTAACCTGCTTTAAGTATGTCTAACCTATACAAGCAGTTGGCAATAGGGGGAATTTTCATAAGTCAGGCAAGTACAAACAATTCAAACAATCACTTAGTGACCTACTAATTATGAACCTGATACTTTGTTTCTATACCGAACAATGGAAGCACTTTGTTTTACATAATAACCAGTCTTTGTTTCCAAACAACTATGTGAACTGTCTTTTAATTTACAATTCGTGTAGGCTTGTGAACTTGTTCAAACACACTCGGATGCAATGCCAACTTAGGTCCCCAAAACAGATTCAGTGAAGATGAAATCTGCGGGCTATCCACAACTACAACCTATTCAAATCCAGCGGTTCTAATGCAGCAGTTTATAGGATGACCAGTCACTCGATATTGTCCAGATTGCATGTTAAGTCAAGTTGGTGCATAATTAAATCTGATTTTATGATTAGCCAAGTGGTTAACAAATCAAAGAGATGGACACAATGTTTTGGTACCCGAAAAAACCCCAAACGGGTAAAAAACCGGGGTCTATCAGAAGACCGGCCTTCCACTATGAAACGGCAAAAAGATGCCCAATACAAGGTTCAGACAATGCTCAATATCTAATGTACCTAGTCTTAGATGCAGCAGTCCCTCGTGCGGCTTCTTCTTCAATCGCTTCACCTCCAGTGGTACAGATGACTGGTCATTCACTTTCCAGAGAATACACACGTATGTCTGGTCAGTGGCACCAAGAATGTATGCTGTGAATAATATGTGACTAGTCACCAGCAGAATTACAGAGAGCTAAAGAGCTTCAGTAAACCCACTGGACAACTAGGTGTTTTGTTGCAACAGTCACAAAAACTGGGCAGAAAAACATGAAGTCAAATGACTCCTAAAAGTCAACCTTGTCTCAAATAATGTGTGAACATGGGAGACAAGATTGAAGACCGCTATTTCAACTTCTAAACTAAATGAGTTTTGAAAACTTGGAAGTTGAAACGGTGAAGATAAGAACTTCTTCAAGGTTTCCTTCAAAGATGAATGTTTGAAAAACCGAAACTTTGAAAGAAGTTCATGTGCTTGCCATCCTTAAGAATCCTTGTACAAACTTTATGTGAATGAAAGCTCACAAGGATTTAAGGTTCAATACCGAACAAGAAGGCAGCAACAATATGAGAGTTTTTGAAATATGCAATGAAGATAATGTATGTGCAAAAACCCCCAAGTGAAAATGGTGGAAGATGTTTAGCTTATATAGGCAAAGAGGATATGAAAAGAGTGGCTGGGATATCACCTAATGAGTGGCTGAGATTTCTTCTAGAGAGTTTAACCTAGGCAAGATCGAGATAGTGGGATGCATTTGACTACACAGCGGTTAAAAGCATGCTTCAGCCGGATAAAGACATGACCTGTCTAAACCGGGTAAAAGCGTGTTCTGTCAGGTGACCAATCACCAGTCGACTACACAACGGTTAAACAGATGTTCAGTCAACCCGGATAATAACATGACCTGTTAAAACCGGATAAACCACTAATCTCTCAAGCAACTAATCACCAGTCGCTATAAGGAACTGAAGCTGTCAAAAGCAATGCTTAAGGTGACCAGTCACCAAACATGTGAAAACTGGAATTTGATGAAGAACACATTTTTCTTAATTTTAAACCTAAGTTTATGAAAACCTTATGCATATGCAAATGATGCTACATGTTGAATTAATCACAGTGCAACTGAACCTGTCTTCATTTCTTGATCTTCACTTCAATCACCTATCACTAAACTTCATCCTAAACTTCTAAAACCTAAATTGAGCATGTGAATGATTTTACAATGTTTTTGTTACAAGGATAGCCAATATTACATTAAGTCTAAGATACAAATATCCTACAGATGTTCAGTCCAAGGATGATAAATCACCTTTGATGTCAGTTGATCCCGCTGCTCCAACCACTTATTGCTCTTCTGTAGATAAGCTAAGGTGTGCATGCTTGTCAACTGTGGCTTGAATTTCCAGACAGTTAAGTAATGTCTCAGGGTAACTTGCATCTTTCTACTTTTATGTCGGTCTTATCTAGATATGCTGAAATATTTTGCTGAGTTTACCGAATTCTATCATTATCTTGGGTCCAAAAATTAGTTTCTTATTGCACATGTCTTTACCAAAAGGCACATCGGAATTTGTTTTACACCTGGTGTTCATATTAGTTTTCAGTTCTTAGTAACAATGCAAGCATAGATATATGCACAGATTCACTCAATACACATTTATATATTTGTTCTCTTTTCTCTTTTTGTTGGGAAGTCACATGAGACCATTTAGCCATGGGTAAATGATTATTGTGAGTGGGGTTCTTTCGAAAGTTAACTTTTGTTAGGAGCTTACATGATTGCGAGTATGAGGAGATTACTTCTTCATTTGATATCCTCACTATTGTGTAATACTCACTGTTATCTGCTAGAAGGCTTCTGTATAGCATTTTTCATGACTATGGTTATGCACTAAGGGAAGAAATTCATTGGTTTTAGGTATTCTTTCACGAAGGCTTTCTGCATAGCATTTGTCATGACCGTCTTCTCTGCATTTGATGTCCCTGTCTTTTGGTCCATCCTACTTTGTTACTGGATTGCTCTGTTCGTCCTAACAATGAGGTGTCAAATTGCACACATGATCAATTAGGTAATCTCACTTATTTTTCTTGCTAACCTTCAAAGCTATTATCTTAGTGAGCAATTAGGTGGTTGTTTGAGATGTCATTAGTTGGGGTTTTAATTTTGAGTTGAATTTCAAGGTTACTTCATTTTGGATTTCTTGGTTTGAACTTGAGATTCGATTTGGAAAACACTTGTTAATTTAGCTACTTTCTTTCGTGATTCGTGTGCTTAATCAGTCTTGTAATTGCTAGGAGGCATAATGAGTCAGCAGATGGAGGCACGGGTGCTAAAAGTCATAATGGGTCTTCAGATGGAGGCTCCACTGGTAGAACCTCTTACCATTTTTCAGATTTGTAGTTTTAATGCTGTAGATGATGTCTTTTGCCTCTTGCTAGGTTCTTTGCGTTAGTAATTGATTGCTGATTGTGAATGGTGAAAATGTGGGTTTTAGTGTTTGTGAGTTATTTTTCTTTTAAAATTGTATCTTCTGGATGGGGCATTCCACCTTTAATGAGTATTTTGTTTCCGGATTGTACTTGAGATGGTTGATAAGATTGCTTTTTAACCAGCTCTCTGTTTGTAGTATGATTTTAGATTGATTCAGTTCTGGTGGTGTATTGACCATGCTCAGCCCAAGAAGCTGGTTCTTCATCTTTAATGGTACTCTGATCTATAAAAAAACTAATGTCATTCATACAAGATCAATATAGAGGTTTGACATTCAGTTTTCACATCATGTTAATTTTACGTTTTCTTTGGTAGGGTATATCACCAAACATGTATAATATGCAACTCTGGGAAACATCTGGTCATGCTCAAAATTACAAAGAGAATATGTTTAATTTTGCAGTGAGTTCTGATGCAATTATTTATGCTGGTACAATACATAGATTTGACTGTGTACATTTTGTTTATTTGTATTTTTCTGAATGTGTTTGGGGCATGTGGTTTTAGTTTTCTGGTCTTTCTTGATATTGTGTATCATTGTTGGATTTATTATGAGCTGTTTGTTTGGTGCTGCTTGTTGTTGATTAAAATCTATGTACAGTTAACCAACTTAACCTCTTATATATGGCCTTGCATAATTTCCAAATGCATATATACATCACCCATGCATGATATGTGGAGTTTGGCTGTTTGTTGGGGTTTTCATTGCTTTCTAAATTGCATAGATGCACAATGAGCATGTATTCACTGATATACCCAAAAGCGTGCTCATTTTCTCTATCTGTGTATGTACATCAAAAGCTATTGCTTTCTTGTAGAATGAAGAGATTATGAGCTTGTTTTGTTAGCTGCGTAGGATGCTTAATGCTAAAGAACTCAGGCTTCTATTCTTAGTGACAATGTACCAAGTTACTTTAATTCAATGCTTAATCAATCAAATCCTTGAAAATCCAAAAGTTTGAAAGTTATAGGATGTTACCATAATTTTGTGTAACTAGGTTTGTTTCTTTTTTCAATTAATCAATTCTCTATGATGCATTTCTTAGGTTATATAATTCAATGGTGGTAAAGTGTGCTGATTTGCCTACTTTTTTGTATGTTCTGACAGTGGGCAAGGAGATTCAACCATGTCTATTTGCTAGGAGATATTGATGAAGTTCGGTATGAGTGGCCACAGTTTGAGTACTCTTATGATGTGCGTAAGTGATGTAATCTGTTTCCTTGGTCAGCATGTTTACATAAGGTAGAACAATGCATATTGTGTACCAATTTTGGGGAAATTTGATGTTAGATACTACAAGATGCAGCTAGGGTAGGGGAATTATGTAGTTGTTTTTAGTACAAGTGTATATCTGGTAGCCTAAGCTAATATAAGGGCAACTAGTGTATTTTGGCACTTAATGTCTTTTTTGGTACGAATGTATACTAGAAAACCGATTTGTGTATTGTTGGGCTATTCGAAATGTGTTTGATTATATATTGCAAATGGTTGGATTGTATCTTTAGATTGCTGCATATTTAGATACATTTTGGGCAGGTTTTATTGAATGTTTATATCCAAATGCAGCTCCAAAATTTTGCAGATTTTGGGTACTTAAAACCTCGAATAATAGACGACACTTTCAAAAATTAAAGATGACACAAACAATGAAAAAAGCATTGTCTAAATGTATCAAATTATATCTCAGACGACAATTTTATTCAAAAAAGGCATCAACGCTAAAATTAGGTTAACGTCGTCTACCAAAAAAAACACTACGCTTTTCTGCAAAAGAATGTCGTATATTCCACTAATAGACGACGTTCCTAATGATAAAGCGTCGTCTATGCAAGTATTCAGAAGACATCAGAAGATAATAGACGACAATACATTAGGAAAAACGCCGTCTATAGACATCATAAATGATGCTATCGGCAAGACACACGTCATCTATATAGCTGTCAGGCGACACATTATTCAAGAAATAGTCGTCTATACCTATGTAGATAGACGACGTTTCGTATTAGAAACGCGTCGTCTATTTTTGTTATAGACGACGCTTATGGCTCAGTTGACCAAATTTGGAACCTATAAGACGACCCGTTTCGTGAAACAAACGTCGTCTATGTAAATGAAAAGACGATGTTTTTTGGTAGCGTCGTCTATTGATTTAATAGATGACACTGCCATTTTCAACGCTCTTTGGGGTAGTCAGACGACGTTTTTTGCACGTCGTCTATAAGCCTTTTTGGCATAGTGACTCAAATTGAAGAAGAGCTCGCAAAGAATGGAAACTAATTTTTTGGCATCCACTATGCTAAAGAATCAGTGAGGCTAGTTAATTTATTGAGACTTCTGCGTGTTTTTTTATACCTAAAAGTATATTGAAAAGAGCTAAAACCTAAATAGTTTACAAGGCAGACCGCCAAGAAGAACGATAACAACAGAGCCAAAAACGGCACATCCCAAAAAAGGGAAAAATAGAGCAACTTACAAAACAATATTTGAAGCCAAAACTAAGAGGGCTTAAAAAATAGATAGCAAAGGTTACCGCGAAAAAAAATTAACAATGGACATTGACACCACTAATGCCTGCTTTGAGACGTTTCTAAACATATAATTATTCCTCTCCAACCAAATGGAATACACTGTAATCAACAAAAACAACTTCTTGATAGTGGTGGACATGCTCTTCCCCTTCCATTCGAAAGCAGAACTCACTAAAAAAGAAGGCCACGATGGGTTTGCCCAAGGAACCCCACAACAGGCCAAGACAGCACGCCATAAACCTTCATAGACTTTTGCGTGTTTGTCCTGCCTAATCAATCTGGTCATTAATGTGCCTTTTTCAACAGATTGAGTTTTAATTCTTTGTCAATTAGATGAAAGTCACAATTGGAGGATACATTCAAGAAACCAATTGGCCTCAACAGAAGTACATGCAATTTCATAACAGTAAAGTATAGTAAACGAAATCAACAGGTATAAAGAGAAAATATACTAACTTAAACAGTTCTTAAGACAGAATTTTGCCCATACACGGTGCTTGGACATCCATCTCACAGGATTTAGCTATTATTATTCTCGGTGGCACCACTAGAATGTTGATCTTGGCCAACTTCCATGTGCTCCTCTCCAATAGACTATGCAATATTTTGAAAAATATATGTTTCCTGTGAAGCAAATCTGTTTTTTGATTCTTAATTTAAGCTTAGGGCTTCCTTTATTTATATCTCCCAAATGATGCATCTTTATGTTTAAATTAAAGAGTTGTACCCTTACCTTATTTAATCCAAATTCAATAATATATCAAGCCTAAACCAAAATCACAAAACATATATGATTTTAAAATGGGACAAAACATTCAAAACTCTGACATTAATGATCATGATTCATGTTACATATATAACAGTACATTCTCATTTTTCCTAAGTATTACATCTGCGGTGGGAATGTTGGGTGATCTTACAAAACACGCCTTCGATTGGGTTGATTAGTACAATTGAGTATTTCCTTCATTTCTATTCGTAGGAGAGCTCCCAATTCTATAGGCAAAATGAGGAGTTAGTAGCTTGCGGTTACTTGCCGTTCAAAGATTGTTTGAATAACTGTGTGTTCTGTATGCTTTTGATTGTATCATTAAAGTTATGAATTATTCTTCTTTTGTAGGGACTATTTGATTGGGAATATGCACAATCAAGTCATTGGCTGTAAATTGGCTTGATCAGGATTTACCCCGGATGCTGAGAAATGCACCAAATATATCCAACTGCAGAAAGGAGTCTGATCATCCATCTAGCAGTTTGATGGCAGAAAGTCTCGTGGATGATATATGTAATATGTATCATATCCGTTTCATGTTGCTTGATTTTCCGGAGTTTCAGTGTTTGTTACTTTGAAAGTCTCAAAACTTGCTAATTGTGGTCGTCAGATTTCAAGATGGGGTAAAAAGATCCAACAGGTCAGGAAGTTTACACAGCTACTTTTCCCAAGTATATTCCTAAGAAATATGGAATATTGCTAGTTTATATCAGAAGCCTTACAAGTTAAAGCCGCCTACACGCCAGAGTATGGGAGAGTACATATTCTTAAAACAAAAATGACCGGACCGGTTTTTCTCAATTGAGATGCAAAGCTTACTGTCTCTGTTGGTGTTGGAAAATGATTAGGTGAATAGTAACAAAAATTTCATAGATTAATCTTGTCCACCTGAACCTATACTTCAAGACAACCAAGAACAAATCCGAAATTGAGGAACGATATATAAAAGACTTGATGATCGTACAGAGCATTAGATCAATTATTGCCAGATGAAAAACATATGGATCATGTCCAAACCAAACTGATGACAAAAGAAATTAAGACTAAATTTAAACCATACGTAGGGACTTATAATCAAGGAACAAAGTTTCGCCGGAATCTCCGAAATTTCGGCTCGAAATTTCGGAAAATGGAGTGTCCGAAGTTTGAACCAAGGACTGTTTCGATATCACGGAATCGAAATTTCGGCGAATTTGATGTTTTCGGTGTTTCGGTTGGTTTGGTGAAATTCGGTACTTTAACTATTTCGTGAAACTTGGTGATGATTTGGAAGATATTGTCGATTCAGCGGCTGGTGTGTGCAGCGATGAAGTCGGCGAAGTGGGGGAGGAAGAAAGATAGTTTTGTATTTTATAAGTTGTTGGTTGTTTTTGTCATTTTGGGTAATGGGAGAATGTGAGCGGCACAGGGGAGTCAGGGCTGCACGTGCCCAATTTCAAGAGAGAAAAAGTCAAGAATCCTCTTTTTTTTTTTTGAAATATTCTTTGAGATGGAAATATTAAACAGGACGCCCTATAAGTTTAAAATTTTGTATGAGCATTAGTTCTTTTTTATAAAAGAACAATAAAAGTGTTTAGATGGTTGAGTTTTTATGGTAATATTCAAGACTATAAAATTTAATTTCATTTTTATTACATCACATACTAATAACTATGTCAAAATACGTATTAATTAAATTACAATAGAGAAGTCCAAAAAAGCAGAAGTTACTCTAGATAAGAATTAAGGTTGTATTATAATTTCATTTCTTATTATTAAATTTAGTGGCATGCATAATGCCAATTTTTATAAGTTTTGAGCATACAGAAGGTTAAAGTATATCTTATTTGTTAATTGGTACATTACTAGTTGATTTTAAACCTATAGAAAGTTGAGATATTGATTTATAGATTTCTGCATGTTTTTCGTCTTCTTTTTTTTTTTTCCGAAATTTACCAAAATTTCCACCGAAATTGAAATTTTTCCAAAATTTCATAAATTTTGGTTCAAATTTCCATTAAAAAAATTTTGAACCTTGCTTATAATCACTCCTCTAAAGGATTAAGCACCTGCCCGATGAACAGCACAGCCCCAGTCACTTCCTCCATGACCAAAAACAGGAATGGGTGGTCTGCAACAAAGTCTATCGGTTTAGGGCGAGGAGGCCGAGGACCAGCTGACGCACAAACCTCATTGGCAAAAGTAACTGCAGCAGCTTTGGTTCCTTCTTCATTAACTTCGATAAAAGATTTGTGGTTTATCTTATGATTTGGCAACTTCAGGCCTAAACCCTTGAGAATTCCACCACAAGCTTCAAAACTATCATAAGTAATCTTAAACTTTGGGATTTTGAAATCACCCACTTCAGCATACCCCCATGGATGATGGCGATCTAAGAAGCCGGGCTCAGAACATACCCTTTCAAGCAAGGCTGGTAGACCATCTTTTGCATCTGGGAGAAACAACAACGTGGAGATGCGCCCCTTCTGGCCTTCTCCCGTTTTATACCTGCGCTTCAAGACCTTGAAGCCTTCAAAAACTCTTACAGACTGGTCATTCGTGCTTTTCATGAAGGGCGCTTTTACTATTGATGTCCCATTGAGAAGGTGGAAAACATGGTACTTGGTTTCCGATGCATCAAACTCGTCATTCCAAAGTTCTTTGAAGTATAAGGCATTGCCAAAGATGAAGGTTGTGAACTAGTTAACTGACCCGGGAGGAAGAACCTCTTTCACAAGGCCCTTAGTTTGCTCTTCAGCCCTTGAATTGGCTTCAATTCTCACTGCTTCATGATCTCTTTGAAAATCGACTTGTTTCCGAGCCGCCTTGTAAAAGGTATCCACCACCTGTATGATACTCAGAGATTAGATCAGAGGCCCGCCGGCGGAGGAGCCATTGACAAACGACAAACAAGGCCCGCCGGCGGAGGAGCCAACAGTCAAGACCCAAGAGATTAGATCAGAGGCAAGGGAGTTGAGGTGGTCAGTGGACTCGGCCTTGAGGAAAGAGAGCAGCTGGTCCCGAAGGGTGGATTCTTTTATTTGAGCAACTATGATACTCAGCACCACGTGAAGGGACAGCGGCGAGAACACCACGTTTTTGTCCTTGCCTTCAGTCTCAAACAACTGCTTCGCGATTGTTAGGGCGACGCTGGCTTGGATGCTTACGGATTTCTGCAGATCCGTTGGCTCCCAAGGGAACAGAGGTCGGCAAGCGAACGACATTGCTAGGGGGTAATATTTTAGATCAAACTATCCTAACCTCTACTCTGCTGCATGCGTTAATATATAGACATCGAAGGCGGTGCGGCTTTCCCTAAAGTGGCGTTTATTAATTAATTTCTTTTTTGAAAGTTTTTGGGTTCGATTAGGAAAATGAGATAGAAATAGAATTCAATTGGGAAGATAAGCCCGAACTTGACTCTTAACTGTTTTGATGGCGGTTGAATCTCTTTTAATCGAAAGGCTAGGAATGATGCAATTCCGCCTTTCACAAATTAGCACGATACTAATCTCTAACAATATCAATGATCAAACAATTTTGAACGCACAAGTAGTAGACCAACAAGGTACATTTAAAATACGATAAATGATTACCAACAAGGTACATTTAAAATACGATAAATGATTTAACACCTTAACATGAGATGCAGCGCATTCATTGACCCCAGATATGTTCCTCCTCCATGAGTGTTACAACGCACAACACTACACAGTGAGGTCCATGGACATCAGAAGGAAGGGAATCAGCTACTCGTCGAAAACCAGTTAATTTGTTGCATAAAAGATACAATTACAAGATGCTTTTATGAAAGAACAGTAAAAACAGCAAAAACAAAAGTCTCTGCATCAAGAGAACATCTAACTCTTACCAAAGAAATGAACACAATGATCAACAATATCACTGGAAAAATATACATTGGCTGAGACCATAGTGTCATCATTGATCTAAAGCAAAGCTGTGGTATCATCATGAATCTATGTAAAAAGAATTTAATGCAAACTGATTATTTCTACCACTACCTCTGTATCTTTGTTTTCTATACTCAGTGCCATGCAGAAGCTGATATCAAGTTCCTATCCTTCCATCCCAACAGCATAGCTCCATCCTTCTCTACCAATGTATAATTTTCTGAGTAACACTTCAGCAAACTCCTTATGACAGAGTTGACATATGAGCTCAATGGGGATTGCCGAAACCCTGCCATTGTCAACCTGGACTTCCACTTGCCAAAGAGCTCATGGCGTTCCACCCTTTCCTTTCCTTCGCAGGCAATGACATTTACAATATCTCTTGCCAAACAATGCTGCTCCACATTGATTCTCTCCTTGCTGTTCCTTGGCAAGGTCACATCAATAGACTCAAACATCGCCAAGTAGTACTCTAGAGTTTCTACAAACCTGTTGAAGAAAGGGGTTGTGTTCGTGTTGGACTCTTGCTCCACCAAAGTGGTCACCTTGGGAGATAGTGACTTCACTATTCTCAGCAGCCCATCCCTAGGATTGTTCACATCGACACTCTCATCTGGTGTATGATGAAGTTGTAGGGGGAAGTTCACTGCAAGAGCCTCTCCCGGCCTAACATCAAGCATGTCCCGTGTGACATCAGGTGCAAAAACTGGCACTCCGTGGAACTCAACAGGAATGCTAAATTTTTCAGAGATATCTTTCAGCCTTCTCCCTACTAACTCCAATCCATCACCACGGGCATACTTTGAAACAGGGTCATCAATGCCTGTAATTCGTACACAGGGAGCCCCACCAGGTCTTGCCGCAAGCGCTTGAAGGAGAGTCACCCACTGAGTGCCCTGAGCAATCTGGAAGTCTATAATGTGGATACGGTCCTCATTTCTGCATGCTTCTGCAATGGCTCCATTGGCTGCCATGTACCCAAACTTTAAGTAGGGACAGATTTCATACAAAATCTGCATATAAGAGAGCAAGTCGTTGCTTTCAGGCTCTCTACACCTAAGAGCACGGTAAATATTGGCGCCTGATGCCTCTTTCCTTGCCACCAGCCCTTCTACCAAGTAAGCTCCTAGTCGCTGGATTGGGTCTCCACTAATTGACACAGCCCCTCTAGCCTCTTCAATCAACTTTTCAAAAATATTCATGTTGTTGTCAGAGAGCACTCCAGCACATGCAATCAGCAATTCCTTCAGATTACCTGTTGGTACTGCTTTAACAGATGCTTCATCTATCACTTTGTGACGTTTTTCAATCTGGACTTCACCCAACTGCCTTTGCCTAGAAACGAAGGATGTCTGGCGTTGAACTACATTAGAACCCCGGTGCTGATGGACCTGTGACATGGTCCTCTGAGCTTCCCACCTACTACTTTCTCCAAAAGAAGGATTTGGTGTGGTGACTTCTTCTTCTTCATTGTCAGGCGCCATTAAAGCACTTTCCAATGCCTGCAAAGTCTGTTTTATATTTTGGCTAGAAGTTGCATCCTGTGACAAAGAAGTCCTACCCGAATAGGGCTGCAGACTGTCTCGGGGACAGTCAACAGAAGGGCTTAAATTTAACCGAGGAGCGTAGCTGTTTGTTTCAAATGATGAGGTACAGGAAGGGCTGGCTCCTGAGAGATGCTCTGTGGAGCTGTGCTGCTCCTGACCGTCACTCAGTGTAGTAAGGGTGTCGGAATCAAAATGAGTTGAGAAGGGTGAATTTGGCGAGTTCCCTATATCAAATTTCAAGGACCCCAGTAACTTTTTTGGTAAAGATGAAGCAGTAGGATGTGAAGCTGTATAAGAAAATCCTGCACCAGTCACACCAAATCCAAGATGCTGGTGAGAGTCCATGCTATGACACTGGCATCACCTATTCCATGGGACAAGAAATCCGATATATAACTATCACTAACAGAGGATCAGACTTGGTGCTTTTATTTGATTTGCAATCTTCTAATAGGAATCAAAGGTGCAAGCTTTCAAGATGGCAAAATAAACCTGCAATAGTGATACAAAAAACGCCGATTAACTACCAATTCCAAGGGGGAAAATTGATATACAAGTCTTGTAAAGCAAAAATTATCACCAAATCCCAATCTTTCTTGCCTAAATGTTTTGTCAAATCAATAAAGCACAAAGACAATTTACTCCAGAAATAGTAACTGGAATCTATTTGATGGCAGGAAATAGTTCTTATGCATGTCATATACCACTTAAGAATTCCAGGTCTTCCTATTTGTCGAGAGTTTTTCCCAATCTTGGGCTACTTCACCACCTAACCCTTGACAAATAGACGCGAAAAGAAGTTAAAAGGTCTCTAATTTTCTTACAGCAATGGTAGCTATCAATAGATGCAGATTAAACCCAATTGGCCAAAGACTATTCAACCTCGATTATCGACCAAAACAAGAACAACATGACCCCAATCAAAAAAGAACAGAACAGAGACGAAACACGAAATTAGAATTGCTGAAAGAGCAAGACAAAGTTCTAGGATGACAAGCTATTCAGCTACAACATTCAAAAAATATTATATGGTCACCAACCTAAGTGAATCAGCGAAAGCAAGAAATCCAGCTTCCAAGTGAACAGATTAGAGCTAGTTTCAATTTCAATCATCAAAGAACCCTTTGAACCACAACCAGTTAAACTGATCGTACAAAACCTAATACTCCAAATCACAAAACAGAATCAAAACACACAAAAAAAAACCTTTGATGATTCTCCTCCCGTTGTGTCGTCCATTTCCCCATTTTCCACAAATAATAAATAAACACCACAAAACTTCAAAAGAACACAGATTCCACCTCAACTCTCTCAGCAGCCAAACAAAGCATACCTCAAAACAATCAATTCAAACACATATGTAACACATGAGTTTGAGACTAATATGTAGGAATAAATACCTGTATTTTTCTCTCTTATTTTCTTCCAAGTCTTCTCGGATTTGGCTTAAGACTTCAATTTCCGGTAGTGGGTGAGCTCGCGTTTGGTCCAAGACTCTTGTATTTTCAAGCTTTGAAGTCGCTGAGTTTTCAAAAGAAACATGGAGGCTTGGCTCTAATGGTATATATATAGGATAGAGAAGAGAGAGAGAGAGAGAGAGAGAGAGAGAGGAGGGTTTTTGACGGCAAGTTTGTACGGAACGGAAGTAACGGTGACGACAACAGTAAACTTGTTAATTAAAGTTGCAAACTATCCATATTGGAAATGTGATTAGGAGTAGAGATTTAATTAATTAATGGAGGAGCTGTTACGCCGACCACATGTTCCAGTGTTTGAACAGCAGAACATTCTTGGGTGTTTCTCTTTCTCTCTGTCCCTATTTGGCTAACTATTGAGTTTGGGGAATTTGGGTCCCTTTTCGGATTGGTTGGGTTGAAAGTCGTGGTGGAGATGCCGATACGCGCTTGTCGTCAGCAGGTGCGACAACTTGTGGGGCAGGCTTGGTAAAAGGAATGTGCATGAAATTGAGGAATGAGCAATAATAGAACTCCCTCCCTACCATCTACACCACATGATCATAACAGTGTCCAATTTGAGTCACATCTTCCAGGGAATTGGATAAACTAAAGTTGGAAAGCATTCGATTGAATGAAACAAGAGGCTTCTCCTTGTAACAAAAATAAAAATAAAAAAAATTGGAGACAATGATCTGTGTAGGCCATAAGTTTCAAATATTCACTTCCCAAAATTAAGTAATAAGAATTTATCCTGATAATAAACAAAATTTACGAGCATAAAAAAAAAAAAATTTCCTGTGGGACTCCCTTCTTAAAAATTACGCACGCACGAGCATTGTACCTAACAGCTTGTGGTGTTCATTCTAAAAAAAAATATTTTTCATATAATATTTTTTAAAAATAACTATTTGTCCACAACCATCATTTCGTGTCGCCCACAAACAGTTTCACCACCTTTTTTTTTTCTCCTTTTTCTTCTTTTTTTTTGAGGTTTTTTTTTTGTTTGGTTGTTTTTTGGTTGGTTTTCGCTCCTCGGGCGGCTCTTTTTTTTTGGCGCCACTTTTTTGTATACACTTTCTTTTTTTTTTTTTCGTTTCCTCCATATATATATATATATATATATATATATATATATATTATAGAGGTGATGCATGCGGAAGGGTAATTACTGAAAATGATAATAAATGAATGAATGTAGTTGATAAAATAATGATTATAATGAAAGTAATTTGAATTACTTCAAAATAAGATACTAGAAAATAAATTTCAATTTATTATATTGATGGAGCTGCTTACTTTGGATACAATGTTTACTGGGGATAGGAAGAGATATCGAAAGCAGTAGGATACATGAATATCACAGGCTGATATCTCAAGTATACTAAAACAATCTGTTAATCTCTTGGATAGAGTGACTGGCTTAGTAATGAATTGAAAATTGAGCTCCCTGAGGAATGTGATTGAGGAGTCCTTATATAGAAACTGAGTAAAGGACCTGCATAATTGCTCACCGAAAGAGTGAGAATCTTGACTGTTGATTAATAGTGACTTGTCTGAGTCTTTTACTGTTGATGACTAGTGACTTGTCTGCTGAATGTTGAAACACACGATTTGACTGTGTCCTTACCCGGCCATGTCGTATGGATCAATGTCGGCATAAGGGTCTTGGGCATCTTGGAAATTCTGGTAACTTTGACGGTCGTCTTCTTGACTGTCTTCTTCTGGATAATCTGCCCAACGCAGTGGTTTTGCTGGGCTTGGAACTGGGAGTGACTGCTGGAGTAACTGGTACTGAAGAGGAGGATGATTCCTCTTTGTTGACTTCTTCTTCATTGCCTTCTTTTTGGTTGGCGAGGAGAAGTAATTGGCTAGCCATTTCTTTGAGTTCGGCTTTTGACTTTCCTTCAATGCTGAGAGAGGAGGAAGATGACTGTGATGTTGCTGGTTTGACTTCTTTGGGCTGAATTGCCGGAAATTCTTCATTGACTTGTTGAATGATTCGGTGGTGTTTGAACTTATCCCACCATTTGACTGAAATTGATCTGCTGAGAATACCTGAATTGACTATGTATTGCCATTTCATAATCCATGGCGTTTTATATTTTGATACAAATAAAAGTAAATGCGGAAATCTAGCATTCTGTTGACTGGGCTTGTGGCGGACTGAGAAATGTTTGACTGAATCTTGGAGTTCCTTGGGGAGAAGCTCGAATGATGGTCCGAACATGGCCCACCATTTCTGGAACCATAGCGGAAGTTGACTTCTGAATTTACTGTCAAAGCAAATGAACCATGAGTGGCTGAATGCTTCGTTCTGATGGAGAAATATCTTGAACCAAGCCTCCATATAGTCGTAGTAGTTGTATACTACTCCTTCTGTGAGAGTCTTGGGCTTGAATGGTTGACTGTCCCATTGTTCTTGGGTGATGACTCGAAGAATGTAAATTGAGTGATAAAGCAACTTGGGTTGGTCACTCTTATCATAAATTGGTTTAATGGTGACTGACTGGGTAGAGAATAAAATATCTCTAAAACATGCAAGTGTTTTACTGGGATGCATCGGGGCAAAATGAAAGCCTGGAGGAAAATAGGCTTTTGCTAATTGACTGGGGCTTTTTATATGACTAAGGCAATCTTCAATGTAGAATAGAGGGTGACTGGGAGATTTCGGAAAGTATGGTGATGACTTCTGGTAAATTGTGGATGGTTGTCCCTGGGATTGTGACTGGGTGGTTGACTGGAAAGGATCAAATTGGGTAACTAATGCTGACTGGTAATTGGGGCGAATTTGCCCTAATGTTGTGAATCTGTTTGTGACCGTAATAGGTGAAGATTGACTAAGGGGTACCAGACTCTGAGATAGCTGTTCTGGTCTGACTGACTTTTGGGAAGTTGACTCTTGTTTGGCGGATCTTAGGGGATACCTAGATCCCATCTTGCTTTCCCTGTAAAAACTCTCTGGTTAAGAAATCAGGGATTGAATTCTGACTACCTTTAATATATTCAATTTCAAAATCAAAAATACTAAGTATAGCTTGCCATCTTGCAAAAATCTGTTTTGATGCAATGTTTTGAACATCTTTTTCTAAAACATGTTTTGCAGATTTGCAATCTACTCTGACTAAAAACTTTTGATTTAATAAATCATCTTGAAATTTGGATATGCATAATACAATAGATAATATTTCTTTCTTAATAGTGCTGTAATTATGCTGTGCATGATTCCAAGTTCCTGAATGGAAACGAACAATTTGTTCAGGACTGGAATTGTTGACTCTTTGCTTGAGGATGCCGCCATATCCAAGTTCTGAGGCATCTGTTTCAACAATCTTGAAAGAATTGACTGTAGGAATACCAAGACATGGAAGGGATTTAACAAATGTCTTGATTTCTTTGACTATGGAAGTATGATTATCAGTCCAGGGAGGAGGATTATTCTGGAGCCGATCAAATAAAGGTTTGCATTTGACTCGAAGACTTTGGTAGAATTCTGAGACATAATTAAGTGATCCTAGGAACCTCTGTAACTGGGTTTTGTCTAGGATTTTGTCTGGGAATTTTTCTGCAAACTGGATGACTCTCTCTATTGGGACAACAGTTGACTGGTGAATGTGATAACCAAGAAATCTGACTTTGGTTTGAAACAGCTTGATCTTCGGAGCTGAAACAACTAAACCGTTAGCTTTGACTGCATGAAAGAATGACCTAAGATGTTTCCAATGTTCTTCTAAGGAATTAGAGAAGATACGGACATCATCAATATAAACATTTGAGAAATGACTGAAGGGGTTAAATATTTCATTCATAATATTCTGAAATTCACTGGGTGCATTCTTCAGACCGAATGGCATAACATTCCATTCATAGTGACCAAAAGGTGTGACGAATGCTGTTTTGTACTTGTCTTGTTCATGAAGTTGAATTTGCCAGAATCCACTCTTCATATCGAATTTGGAAAAGATGACTGCTTGACTAAGTCTGCTAATGAGATCTTTTTTATTGGGAATGGGGTATCTAATCCATTCTAGGACATTGTTGAGGGGCTTGTAGTTGATGACTAACCTGGGGGCTCCTCTTTCTATCTCAGCGTTTTTCTGGACATAAAAAGCTGCACAAGACCAGGGAGATTTACTTTTTCTAATAATACCCTTATTGACTAAATCTGCAATTTCTTGCTTACAGAACTCCATGAGTTCATGGCTCATTTGAATAGGTCGTGCTTTGGTAGGAATATTCCTTTCATCAAATTCTTTGATGTAGGGAAGCTTGACTGTATGACGCTTTCTGTTCCAGAAGGCGTTAGGAAGATCAGAACAGACTTCTGCTCTGAGTTGTTCTTCAAACGAAATGAGTTTTTGTTTGAAGTGACTATGAAGTAATTGTTCTTCAATTCTTCTAAACTTGATTTCACTCTTGAGATGACTAATGTGTCTGGTTTTACTGGTAAGTAAACTGACTGATTTGGAGATTGAATCTTCCTGCAAGGCATGAATTTCTTTAAGTTCAGGATGACTCAAAAATTTAAATTTGACTTTTTCACCCATAGGATAGGTTGTGATTCCATCGTTTTCAGTGGTGAAAGGATATAGCAAAGCAATAAAAGGAAGACCTAGGATAACCTGATCTGTCATATTTTTGACTAAAACGAATGAAGTTTTAAAACATACTTGACTCTGGCAGATGTGAGCTTTGGAAATTTCATAATTAATTTCCATTCTACTACCATTGGCTGACTTGAGAGACTCTTTGGTTTTTGAATAAAACTGAGTAGGAATTAATCCCTCCTGAATGCAATTTAGATCTGCACCAGAATCGATTAAGGCTCGGATTTCAAGTTTGAAATCATGGATGACTATGGTTATTTTGGAACACCATTTACGAATTTGAATTCGTTCGAGGTACGACAAAACCTGTTCGTAACTATTTTTCTCTTCTTCAGTTGGTGTCTTCTGAGGAAGTTTTAACTTGAATATTTCTAAGTCTTGGATGATCAAGTGTTGGCCTGTTTTTAACTCTTGATTTTGTTGTTTGAGGATTCTGACTTCTGTTTTGAGGTGGTTGACTTCAGAATGGAGGTCTTGGAGAGTTGGCAATTTATCTTTTCGTTTACTAAATTTTTCTAATGTGGTGCTAAGACAGATTTTGGTTTCAGGAGTCTTAGGCTGGCTTTCTTCTGACTGAAGCATGACTTTCTTTAATTTTTTCAGATACTCGGTTTTGAGTTCTGGATTTTCTAGTTTACTGATAAGATCAATTAAAAGCTCTTCTTGTTCTTCTTGTTTTGTAAGAACATTTACTGATTTACAGCAAGTGTCTTTACAACCAAAATTGATGTTAGGAGAACTAGAATTTGATTTATCAAAGGCTTGTCACACTGTGTCTAATTCTGGGTTTGACTCTAATGTTATCATAATATATATATATATATATATATATATATATATATATATATATATATATATATATATATATATATATTATATGTGCCTTCCTAAGCCTACAGCTTAATTCATTAAGTTCGCATTTTTTTAATAATCAAATTCGGATTTAATTAGCCCTTAACAATATGAAACTCTTTGCTTAACAGCATTAACAATCCTTCCAGCTAGGTTAGAACTATTGTAATCCTATAGGTTTTACTAGTAATGAGATCAACACAAACATACACTAAATTTGTTCTAGAATAACTGAACTAGGAGATGTATGGACGTGTTTGAAGTGTGTAATCATCTATCTTTTTAAAGTCAATTGGTAAAATAAACTATCAATATGATTATTGAAGCAATGTGAGCCTTTTGTCTACTAACCACACTTGTGAGTGGTGCAACCGTGCAACTTGGAGCTCCACCACAAAGACTTTTGCCCAAAGCGTGATTGACCGAGGACGATCACGCGACATAAACGTGACTAGCCAACCCTACAACAGTTTGTTGTGCAAGTTTTTCTAATGAAAGATGTTTTGTTTTTTGATAGACTTTAGAATTGATTAGATATAATAATTAATGAAATGTTCAAAGACGAAGTCTAAAAAGGGCCACGCCAGCAGTGACACTAATGAAGCATACACGTTGCCACGTGGAATGAATCTTTATTCGCTTTGACTCTTTGACCTGACCACGCACGCACTTCTTGCGTTGAGTTTTTTTAATTTCCTTGTCACCAAGACCACACGGAGGTGTGCCCGTTAATTCTAACTTCCATTCCACCCATAGCCCCCCTTTCTTTCTTTCTTCCCAAAAAAAGGTACTGTTATATTCCACCTTTCATACAATTATATTGATGATCGTCAAAGGTGCTTTACATGCATGGAGGATGATATGCTAATTTAAACAACACTATATTCATAGTGCTCTTTAAGTCAATATAACACGAGGCCGTCTCGGTGATATTGTACCGTTAAAATATTGGTTAATTATCATTGAATGTCCCTGTGATGGGCACTCATTATCAATGTCACCCATGTGGTCAAAAAACTATTAATTGTACCCCCGTGGTGACTTTCCGTTATCAATTCACACATTTGTTAAGTTTTCCGTCCAAATTCAAGGGTAAAATTGTCTTTTTCAATTTTAGATGTATTTTTTTTATTTCATAAATTTTTAAATCTTTTCACCCACTATCATTATCTTTTGTAATACAATTTGTAAGATTATTTTCATCTTAAAACACCAAACACATTAAACCATCATCGTTATGAATAAATACTTTCATGTTAGTCCAAATTGAAAATTAATGACAATAATTTTACCCTTGAATTTGGATGGAAAACTTAACAGAGGTGTGAATTGATAATGGAAAGCCACCACAGGGGTACAATTGATAGTTTTTTTACCATATGGGTGGAATTGATAGTGAGTGCCCACCACTAGGATATTCAATGATAATTGGCCTAAAATATTTAATGAATATGAATTTATTAAAGTTAGTGTAGTACGTGGCGGTCTCGATGATATTTTGCATACAATTAATATATTGAATAGATATGAACTTATAATATTTTATAATATTTAAGAAGAAAAGTATTAATAAATTAAGTGATCATGTACGTAGCAGAATAACATTTCAATGAGTATTCGATGGTGGAACTAGAAAGAAACAACCTATTCTACAAACTTCAACTAGCTATACTCGAATCATAATTACATCAATATCTAAGAGATTGTTTAGCAACGAAGAAATGCCACACAATCATCATTATCAAATGACCATGATCTTTGTTTTTTTTTATTTCTGCGAGGAGCCCACCAAAGCACCTTCCCTACTTCGATTCGATTAGGTCATGATGAACTAGATAGATCATGATTATTTTCAATGAAACCATCATAAGTTATCCCCATTTCTTAGCGGCCGACGCCATAAAAGAGACTCAAAAGACAAAGAACTACCGTAATTTCGTCACGCTCATTTCAATTCGAGCTACATTGGACAAATGGTTGCAAGCACCTTTCTTCCACAGTTGAGGGAGGGCTTTTGGTACATACATGAACAAAGCACCAAGCTCAAAAAAAAAAAAGCATTGATACATAGTTATGGTACGTAATAATGATTGTGGCTGTGTGGCATACAATGAACTTACGGGAAAAAGGTCACAATCATACCTATTACAATCCTCAGAGTCGTATCCGTCAAGAATTTGCAATCATATATTGTCCAAAAAAAAAAAAAAAAAACAGATTTGTTTGCTTGCTTATCCAAGAAATCCCATTAAAGTTCATGGTATGTCACACTTTTCATAGGCTAAATCAATAATGTGAAAAATAGTGAGATTTGATAATTATTATGAGATCAGTATTATAAGCATGCAAATTGCAAAGAACAATAAAGCTTTGCTTGAATCAGTTAATGATTAGAGCACCTCCACTAGGAGGGCGAAACTGCAGGCGAGGGCACGGGCTCACCTGCGGAGGCGACTATTCATGCCACAGCGGGAGAAAACGGCGAGGGCGAGTGGCTGGCGAGAGATCGGAAGGCGCAGGCGAAGGCGGGCGTCGCCCGCGCCCGCGCTTGCAGGCGGCGAGTGCGGTGTGGGCCCTGCTGACGTCACGCCGCACTTCTCTCTTTTTTTTATTCGGGCGTGTGCATTGCACGAGCGAGTGGGCGCAAGTGAGAGGCTTCTGCGTTCGGGAGTGGCTGCCGAACGCCCTTGTTGGGCTGATTTTTGTGTTCGGCAGTGGCTGCCGAACACTTAAAAACAAATTGTTTTTTTATTTTTAATATAAAATCAACATTTTCTTTTCTATAAAAAAAATCACAATTTTTTTTATATCAAATTTTTTAAGTATGTAATATTAAATTTGAAGCACAAATATTCAATTTAACATATGATAATTCTACATGTTTTTTTATGATAATTATTAGTATGTAATATTCAATTTTGTGTGAAGAAGTATTCAATTTTGATGTTTTCCATAAAAAATCACAATTTTTTTTATATCAAATTTTTCAAGTATGTAATATTAAATTTTAAGCACAAAAATAATTTAACATATGATAATTCTATATTTTTTTTATGATCATTATTAGTATGTAAAATTTAAATAAAATTTATTTGACAACAAAAGGGTAACATTTCATAATTATTATACATGTTTTTGAAAAAAAATATTATTAAAAGTATATGTGAATAGTGATTGCCTGGGTACGCCTACATTGTGAGCTTTTTTTTTTACAAGCCGACAATCCTATTCATCGCATCATCAAGAGAAGGCAATTCGCCACTTCGTGCCTGCGCCTGCGCCTGCATGGGTGGAGATGCTCTTAGTTAGGGATACCAATTGTAAGAATTATAATTTCAATTCCTTTTCAAATTATAGTTATTGTTTTCGTTAAATGCAATTCTTAAATATTAAATGAATAAAGTGTATTCCTTTGCTCATTGAAGTCTCTATAATCAGATTCTGATCATTTTCACGTGCTTTAACTGGTGATTTAGTCGGTAACACATGTACTCATAGATTGACGTCGAAGTACAAACCATATTATAACTTGAAGGGACATATGCAACAACCCTTTTTAATTCGTCAGCCGTGAGAAATTCCTCACTGTGTGTCACGTGGGGAAAGGCCGGAGACACAATAGAGCAGAGAGTGCGTTCTCATTTCTCACCTGTTGGATGACCCGCAAGTGATTAAACTATAGGAATATAAATCTATCTGTAATTCCATATTCGCACCGCGTCACCGACCTATCAAAATTGGTGGATAGTGACTGATTTCGTCAAAAAAAAAATTGGATAGTGATGTGTGGCCCAGATTAACTGAGCTGAGGGAATTGTAATTTATAGCGACAGGATCTTGTCAAAGTCAAGCCCGCGCTTCTCATGGTAAAGGGGATGCATTTGCTTACCTTTGACCAGGCTTTGAAAGATCATTCTTCTCCTATAACATGTACTCAATACGAATACTTACATAAAACAAAATCAATGTGACATTTTTAAGTATTTATATAAAACACAACATCGTAATCGTAGTGCCGTAGTAAGATTCTTGAAAAAAGATGCTAGTGTTGTTGACTTCAAATCTTTTGTAATCACAGTGGAGATTTTTTTTTTTTTGAAATCATATGTGATGGTCCCTATTATTAAGTGCTTTTCATTTGAGGTAAAGGTTTGCATCATACAAAACAAAAGATTTTTGAGGTTTGATTTGATGTATTGAATGGACCGATCATAGTTTGATTTCCTAAGCAGGGTGGTCGGTTTGTTTGGGATACAGTTGGTCCCAGTTGGTTGTTTGACATCCTAGCTACGAAGGTCAATGTTTATATCCGTCTTTAGTTTCAATAAATTCTATCTTTTGACCAAAAAAAAAAAATCATAGTTTGACTCGTTCCCTATTCCAAATTTGATTGTATCTCCTGAATTTTTTTTTCTTTCTTTAATTTTTCCTTCTTCCTCAAGAAGAAGAGACAAAATGAAGAAAAGAACACGGATGCAACCAATGATATGCAGCAAAGCCCATTAAATAGACTACGCCAGATTCAGCCCGGCCCATCAATCATTGAGTAGAGTGGACATGAGTTCTTCAGTCCTAGAGTAGTTTCAAACTTTTAGACCCCGACTAACGTAAAAATATTACAAAACGGTCATCTGTAAACTCACTCTAGCAAAGGCATATTTATTTACATGCAATGGGAATGAAAAGATAAATTGTTGTCGTTCTTGAATTCTTCCATGTCTAATGACATAACATGTTGTCATACAACTAATCAATAAGTATATGGGTCTTATATACCTTATATACCTTGAAAGTAGTAATTAATTACTGTATCTGGAATCAGATCAACTACTCCCAAGCTTATACATTTCTGCTAAATCCCATGTTCATGATCCCCAATTTCTACTCTGCAGTAAGTAAGTAAAAATTGAACAAATAGCATCTAATTTCGGTAAAAGCACTTACGTCAAATCAAAGAGCATGCAAAAAGACACTTAACATGAACCCATAGTAGCAGTACATGTTGGGCTTCGGCCCACAGAGTTTTGGACTTATTTTGAGAGCATGATGACTATACATGGGTCTCTCACTCCCCTTCTACTTTCTAGTAGTATAAGCTAGAAAATAGATTCGCAAACCAGATGCACAAATACATAGCATTGACCAACTAATCTATCACTTTTTTGCAGTAATGTAATTTTTGTGCCAATGACCTGATGAGGGGAACGTGAAGAGAAGAAAACCACATGCAGCCAAATGTACTTGGTCACATGCCCCATGGACACAGAGGCCAATAGGACTTGTATATCTTTCCCTCCAAGTTAGATGTGGGCACAATCGAAGATCGCATAAACTAAGAAATGAATGCATGATCTGTCTTGATGTTCATTATCGGGGGACTAAGAGGAGTGCCACTTTGTTTGTGCTCCACTCCTACATTTTAAGGCCCACTCCATACGGACAATATCATTCAGTTTTGGGTTGTATTATACTAGGGAGAGAAATAATGAACTACTCTGCAATACGTACTTACATCTACTCTTGCTTGCACTGCACCTTTTGGACTTGACAACTCCTCAGCATATAAATATCATAAATAAAACGGTTCATTTTTAAATTACCATTTAAATAATCTTTGTAAAATAAATATAAATCAAAATTCATTTAATCATCTATTTAATCATCTATGCGTACCAAAATAAATGAACTGGCATGAAAGTCTTAATTGCTACCAAAAACTTGATAGATGGCTTTCATCATGAGGATATCTAACGTATTATCACTAAATCATCCGTACGAGTTATAATTTAAGATGAGATCATACTACCCACACAAAATGAACAGAAATGAGAATTTGTGAAGCATTAGCACTAATAATCAAATGATTCTCTTTTGAAAATTTTGCTCTTCAAAACTTTCCACTTGTAGTAAACTCGATCTAAGGGACAACCACTACCATGAAGCCCTTCCTTGAGCTTTTTTTTTTTTACCTTACTTGACCGTTTAAATAATAATCAATTTCCCTCCTAGCTTTATTTCATATTTGTAGTTAATAAAGTGAAATTGCTGATCCACCCTGTCCCTAGCGAGCAAACAGTAAAAAAATTCTATGCTTTTGTTTCCTTTAACCCCAAACAACAGCCTACATATGCTTTTGATGTTCTCGATATCATCGTCAGAAAAGTTGCAATATATCAGTATCATTGATCACTTTCTCATGAATTTACTAAATCAACCCTTCATGTCTCGAACAATGTATGTATACACGGTCTCGTCATACGTACGTACAAGTTGGCATTGTTTTATGCTTTTTTGCTAGTATCTACATGAATCATATATTTAGCGACCGTACGTCGTGATCTCCACACCAAGACGCATAGGATAAAGAAAATAGAAGGCTTAGTAGTTGATACTGATCCAAATTGTTAGGTTATATTAAGGGGAATCTGTATGTATCAGTAACTTTCATTAACTGTATTTCCATCACTGTCTAATTTGCTTATATAAGTAAGCCTCACTACATTAAGTAACTTGATTGGTAAAATAAACCCTAGCCGCTCCCAAAGAAAACCCCAAAAAAGGATTTCCATCGCGCCAGCCCCTTACTTGGCTTGCGGTCGGCCGACCACATTTTCCTTGCTTTCCTAGTCATCTAGTCTTCCTCAGTAATAGAGTTTTACACTTGGGTTCTACAACGTTGGGCTCGTTGCAGTTATCGTTGCTGTCGTTGTTCTCCCTGGAGTGCTCCGTCAATGGTTTCTTAGTGGGTTTTGCTCCTAATCGTCGCAATGGTCAATTTGCTAGTTGAGTCTTGTTGTTGGTTGCTGCTCCTGATTATGGTTGCGATTATGCGTGCCCTCTTTTTTTTTTCTTTTTTTTTTAGGGCTGTAGGTTTAATTTTATTGTAAAAGAACAAAGAAGGCCGGGAGGTTATCCTTTATGAAAGGCTTTTTTATTATTCTTCTTTAGTTGGCATAGTTTGATTGTTAATTCTGAAATGTTAGATGGTAGAGTTCAGTAAGATAATAGCTATCAGCGTGTAATTGCACTCCTACTATTGTATATTTTACTCTTTCTTTTGTCAATGAATCTTCCGCTTTCATTTTTTTTTTAAAAAAAAATAATTGATTATATGATGCAGATTGAAAAGTTTAACTTGTGTTGAAACAATTTTAATATATAGTTGATTCATATTCATTCTCAAGTTTGAGTATAACGTCCTTATTTTATTGTTCTGAATCAAAGCTTGAATTTTCCTGAATGTAGTTTAGAAATAATTTAGATATACCCTGGATTGTAATAAATTTTCCAACACCCAAAAAAAATATGTACATGACCCTTTAGATTGATCATGACTGCACCCTGATTAATATCCAAAGATACGACAGCTAACAGTACCTCCAAAACCATGTTTCTATCACGAATTTGATTTTTTTTTTTAATATGACTCATCTAAGTTGAAGAAATTGAAGATACGTATAAACTATTAAAAAAGCATTTATCCAGGGCATCATTGCCAGTACTATTACAAATATTATTTAACCAAAGTTCAAAATAGTAAAGAAAACTGAACTATATCAATTCAAGCTCAAGTATGCACTCGGAGACTATTTGGTATATTCATGTATGTCACTACAAGAATTTGGAGTATTAGGGATCAACATTGATCAATGTTGGTTTAAATAACAGGGGGTCTTATTGCCTTATAGGGACTATTTTGGTCTCTATTATTTATTAATAACTGTTCAGGGACCAACAACTAGTAGAGGGTCTTATTGCCCTATAGCAACCAACTTAAATAGTCAGTCTCCATTCCTAACTAATAGAGACCCTCATTGGTCTCTATTCCTAACTAATAGAGACTAATAATTAGTTGCAAAATCTTTTTACCAACTAACAAACTTTTTGTTGGATTCTAGAGGGCATTAGAGACCACAAGCAAAATTGGTTTCTAAAATTGTTGGTCTCTAATAGTCAAAATTCTTGTAGTGTGTCTTGGTAAAGAAAAATGCATGAAGTGGTCATTGCAGACCAACCGGATCATTCCAGGCAATATATTATCAGCGTGTTTGATTTCGTACGTGCCTTAATCTTGTATGACTTTAATATTGTGCTTGGTTATTAACTTATGTTATCGATGACTTAAACTGCTATACAATACTATTAACACTTAATGTTCCCCTGAATAAGTCCTTGACTAAACACACCTAATCTTGTAATGGAATGAATCTGAAGTCATTTTCATGGGAGGTCAGTTGTGGGGTTCACTTGTTCTCGCCTTAATTTGTTTAAACTTTTTGTTGTTTTGTCTATTATTTATTCCTTTTCCCATTTCATTAGGTAGGTGTGTTTTGGTTGACAGTTGCTCACTACCAATTGGTATCCCAATTGGTAAATTTGGTAGTTTTTCTTACCCATCAAAACTGCTAAGATCAACAACCAGCTGAGATCAGTCATTACTGCAGTACTACATAGTTTGTTCAGTATTCATAGCATGTATCTAAACTCCCTTTTTATTAGAGAGGCAACCGTAATTGACAATTGCCATCCTGCATTATATACATTTCTTTATTTTTAATATAAATAAAATGAAGAGAACTATTTAATATCACTCTATATTTTTTATTTTGCTCTCCACTTATGCGCCAGCCTACCTATTTTATGGCTCAAATGAGAAAAAAATTGGGGCTCTCAGTAATACAATTTTGATTCATCATATTAACCAGAATATAAATTTTGATTCATCATATATAACCGAATATATAGATAGTTAGCAAAACACAATCTGCATAAGCATTTACGGTGCACTATGTGTAACCCCAAACTTTTTAAGAGTTTGTATAGGATATTAGGATTTCAATCTAATAAGAAAGATTGAAACACCTAATCCGAAAAGACACTTGTGCAAACCCTGAACCCACCAACCCAAGTAGAAAAATAAAAAGAACAGAAAATGTAGAAGTAGGATTGGCAAGGCATTTTTCAGCTATACTGAGCATTCTGAATAAGGGGATGTTCAATATATGGCTGCTTAAAATTTTTGGGGCTCCTTCTAATCCAATATAGGTATTGGCTGCCCAATGGAAGGGCCTGCTGTCCTCCAGTTATATATAAAATTATGGAAAATACGTGAAGAAAAAGATGCATCAATCACTTCACACGTGCCGCATGTTAGGTGGTTTTATGCAAAGGGATTGCAATAAGGCTGCGGGATTTTTACAACGAGTTTTCTTGAAAGAAATTAAGTTGATCAACTCCTGTAGCAGAAATTCATAATTGACTTTCTTCAATACCCATAGTCATTAGCCAATAATTTCATAAATTTCTGGTCAGATGATTTAGATGCCCTTTTTTTTTTTCTCAGTTGACCCAAGCCATTGCCAAATGACTTTGAAGCCTTGAAGTTTTGACTCCACAAAAATACATCGCTGAAGACAATATGAACGCGTACCAAGTCCAAGAACTGAAAAGGTCAACGTCACCTGTATCCACGATGAACTAAATCGGATCCAATAGAAATCCCTGATCCAATTAATGACCCCTCTATTAGGCAACCAAATGGAGACCTAATGATCGTCATTGGGTATTACTTATACAAGGCAACAAGGTCTGACCCACAAATTTATGTGCTACTTCTCTTTGTCCATTCCAGCATTCCATCAGAATCAAACATTAGAATGAATATTGTTGAATTTCCACATTCAATAAATAGTCTCTCAACCAGTTCACCAACCATGCATCCAAGATCCACCCTCCTCCACTCCCTTTAAGTATTCTAGTACGATATAAATTTGTATGTATTGGTACGAGTAACGTGATCTTATCATGTGTACATGCAATCATTCAACCTAATCAGTTACTTCTATAAATCAAAAGACAAAACATCAAGTTATTGGTAGTATTGTGTCACTTTTACAAGTTTACATCCATATTGCACATTCACGAAAATCATTCCAAATATAAATGGACAAATTAACTGTCCATAACATAACAGTCAAACATATCCACCTTAGTACCATTCTTATATAATCTGGGAAAAATCTCGAATCCCAATAATTTTGGGCATATTGGTCCATCCACACACAAACCGAGGCCCATTTTTAGGGACTAAAGGGATGCGCGTGTCACTTTCAATGTGCGAGCGGCGACTCACGGTCACGAATTTAAAAAAGCAACAAAAACATACCAAATACGAATTGACCCGAAAAAAGAAAAAACATTATTACCATATACTCTTCGCCCGCTATGTCTCTGCATTTGCTTCTTTCTCACCAACTGGTATTTTCTTCATCTATTTGTCACAGATCATAACCATCTTTCTCCACATATTATATTCTTCATCTTTCGCTTCTCCTTCAAGTCTCGAAAACGTTTTGGGTTTCCTCCCGCTCCTTCCGAGCAGCAATTTCACTTGATTTTCCATACTCCATGGAAACATGTTACTGTTTCTCAGTATATGCAGGTACCCCACTAAACCTACGTGAAAAGTTGTGGTTTGGACAGTTGTTTTTGATGTACTTACTTCCTGTCGAATTTGATGTTGTTATTCTTTTTCTGGGTCGTGATCTGTGATGGTGTTTTCTTGAATCTGTGCTTGGGTGCGGAGAAAGTTACCTTGAGTTGAATAGAAGCGAAGGAAAGTGAAACTGACTTTATGTATGTCCGTTTGCTTGCATTATGCTAAATGGGTTTTTGGTTTTTTCGATTATGCTGCACTTTCTTTATCTGGGTTTTTGTTAGATTTCTGGTTGACCCAATATCTTGGATTTTGGATTGTATCCGTGAATTTGATTAGTAACATCTCCTTGTAGCACCTGGGGATCTCAATTCAGTTTGATTTGGGCAAATGGTAAGCAGATCAAGTGGATTGTAGGAAACATAGAATTCTATGGCGCTGTTGATACATTCTTTTCACGCATTAATGGAGCTTTTATTTGTAGGAAAACTGGTGTTTTTTAATTTCTTCAAACAAATATTAATTATACCTGTTATTTCTCGTGATGCTGTTACAAGAGTTTTAGTGTATACAAAATTTAGTTATATTACTTTATATCCAGAAGTGGAATAAAGAGGTGATGCTTGAATACTTTGCATAAATTTGGAGTTATCTTTCATTTGACCTTCTTTGATGGCTATGATATGAGAAATTTTTTCAAAGTTGACCTTGTTACTGTCGGGTTCATTTCATGTTAGTCTGCAAAGTTGTGGCGCTTCCCTTTTCATTTCTATTCTGAAACTTAGTCTTGATATAGTATTGGTAATTTTCAGGAATTAGGCTTGGATAATTGACCAGAGTTTTAGTATACTAGAGGAAATGAAAGGCATTTCAGCTGGGCTTATCATTGGGCTATCTTTAGGGGTAGTGATTGGAGTGCTTTTGGCAATTACTGGATTCTTCTGCATTAGATACCACAGGAGGCGCTTGCAGATAGGGAACAGTAGTTCTCGGAGGGCGGCAACTATCCCTATTCGCGCTAATGGAGCCGACTCTTGTACTATATTGTCAGACTCCACAAATGGTCCAGATTCACCTGAAAAATCTGGACGGATTGGTGGGTCCTTCTGGATTGAAGGATATAAGAAGAATAGTGTGGTCTCAATGTCTGGAATACCGGAGTATTCGTACAAGTAATGTTTCCAGAAAATATTTCCCTTTCTTGCACTTCCCTTCTTATTTCAGACGACACGTCTTTTAAACATATTCCTGTTACATCTGAATAGTTATTTCTTCTCTCATATAGAAAAATATTTATCTTTTTTATTGAAGCTATTTCACATGCTATGTTCAGAATGTCATTGATAAATGGTGGTGATTAACAGGCAATGGCTAATTTTTGGGCCTGAAAACTTGATAGAAACCAATTGGAGAACTTGTCTTAAACATTCTAATATCAAATTATTAACCTATAAGAATAGGGTGGATAGCTTGAGTAGTTAGAGTTTAACCTCATTAGTTTGTTTCATTGATGACAGGATCCTTGAATTTCAAAAGAATGTGTTTTCGGATATGCATTCTTACATAAAACGTATAGACAACCAAAAAAGCTTGAAATCCTTATGCATTAGGTATAGTATGCTTTAACTGTTTTGAGAGATGCCTCATGTCTTCAGTTCCTAATTGCAAAAACAACCATGTCTTCCATCATCAACTTTTTGTTTCTTTCTTCTTCCATTAACTGTTTCAAAGAGAGACCGCTGATTTTTGCACCCCTAAGGTCTTGACTTCCTCTCCCATTTGATTGCTAACTGTGTTATGGAATTGCTAACTGTGTTATGGAAATTATACAGGGATCTACAGAAAGCAACCTATAACTTTACGACATTGATCGGGCAGGGTGCATTTGGTCCTGTATACAAAGCTCAGATGTCAACTGGTGAGACTGTCGCTGTTAAAGTGCTGGCAACTGATTCTAAGCAAGGGGAGAAAGAGTTCCAAACAGAGGTAGGGATCTTTCAATGGTCTACTTGTTACCATTTTTAGGGTGCCTGCAGAATTTCTTGGTTGTACTGGAATATATTGGCGATCCATGCAAATGTATGAGTGGTTGATAAAAATTAGGAAAGGTAGTCCACTCGCAGATATTTTCAGGAAGATTAAGTGTTGCCTATTATAGATTTCACTTCTTTCTTTGGGAAGTATTCTTATCTTGGCTTTGGGCATGATATAAACAAGATGTAGGTCCTGAGTATTGTCCTTTCTAATTATCACATACTCGATTCTTTCATCAGCTGCAGTCCCTGAAAATTGTTCTTGTTTTCCTTTCAGGTTAAGCTATTAGGAAGGTTGCATCACAGAAACCTCGTGAACTTAATTGGATATTGTGCAGAGAAAGGCCAACATATGCTTATCTATGTCTATATGAGTAAAGGCAGTTTGGCCTCTCATTTGTACAGTAAGTTGGCTGTGACATATTTGTTAGACTTACCACTAGTCGTGATATGGCTAACCTAAATTGTCATATTGAAATAGAGACTTCTCTGATGTGCTAACCTTGGGAGAATAGTTGTCTGATGTGCTAACCTTGGGAGAATAATTGTCATATAGAAAATGATGATTACTCATGTCTTGCTGCATTGAGCTAACCTAAATTGATTGATATAGAGAGTAGAAGAGATAGTTCAAGAGAAATTTGTTGTTTGATGCGAGATGTTGAAATGCAAATAAAATTTCTCTCTTTAACCAGGTGAAAAGCATGAGCCACTGAGCTGGGATTTGAGGGTTCTAATAGCTCTAGATGTATCTAGAGGATTGGAGTATCTTCATGATGGAGTAAGTTCTTACTACCTAAATTCTTGATTTTGAATAACATGCTTTGTTTTGTGCCTGTGTGCATGTTTATGCTCAAGGGGTTTATTAATTCTTTTTAATCTCTTACTTCAGGCAGTTCCTCCTGTAATACACCGTGATATCAAATCTTCCAATATTCTGTTGGACCAGTCCATGAGAGCTAGGGTATGTCTCCTAATTTTCATAATCATTATGGACCAAGTGCTTGCATTTTGAATTACAAATTGGATTCCCAGATGCCTATATTTATGTACTTTGCACAATAAAAGGTTAGGCTGCCAATTATGATATTCTTACATGTAATCTGGATCAATCAGGTAGCAGATTTTGGACTTTCAAGAGAAGAGATGGTGGACAAGCATGCAGCTAATATTAGGGGCACTTTTGGTTATCTTGATCCTGAGTATATATCTACGAGGACTTTCACCAAGAAAAGTGACGTTTACAGCTTTGGAGTTTTACTCTTTGAGCTTGTAGCGGGTAGAAATCCTCAACAGGGTCTTATGGAATATGTTGAACTCGTAAGCTCTCTCTCTCTCTACACATGCATGCATGCTCACAGGTAGAAGTTAGCTGAAAGAACCGGGAAAGGTAAACTTAAGGCGATTCAAGCAACTTTCACAGTATGTCAGTATATTGATAACCCAGGAACATATAGAGATAATTAGGTATTAGGGTATATTTATTTCACCTACCTAATACAGTGTGCTATTACTGAAAACCTAGTATAGTACATGAAAATCCACAGGGTCTCTCATTTGTGTGTTTGTGTGTGTGCCGCCCTGGCTATGGTGTTTAGATATGAGTAAAGTAGCTGCAAGTTTCTTGTAATTGTTCTCGCAGAAGTGCTTGCCCACTTAATATCCATTAAATGCTGTTTATTTGCCCATCTAATCAGCTTTCTTTTTGGAAAATAGGCAGCAATGAACACAGAGGGGAAACTTGGTTGGGAGGAAATTGTGGATTCTCGTCTTAATGGGAATTTCAACATGCAAGAACTTAACGAAATGGCAGCTCTTGCATATAGATGTGTCAACCGTGCTCCAAGAAAACGTCCTTCCATGAGAGATATTGTACAAGTGCTATCGTGGATGCTCAAACTGAGGCACAATACGAATCATAGGAAATCCTTGTCAGCCATAACAGATGAAGGTACAATTGACTTGAACCAACCAGAAACCAAGATCCAAATGTCCGAACACCAAAGAGAGGTGTCTGTAGACAGCATACCGGATACCTATGAAGTATAGACGATGGTTTTTCAATCAGTCCATTTTTTTATTTCTTGGTTTATTGGCATTGCCTTTAACATGTGCAGTCTTTAATGGACTAGAAATACCAGATTTTCTGTAGTTCTGATTTCTGCTCGAGTGGCATATTAGGAAGCAACATATGAAATCATTGTCAGCAATCGTTATCAGCCGTAACAGATGAAGATACAATTGACTTCAACCAGCCAGAGATCGGAATCTAAATGGCTCTGTGGATGGCATAGCTGATGCCTACTGATGGTTTCTCCATTTGCTCAGTTTCTTCATTTTTTGGCTTTTTTTTTTTTTTTTTTTTGACACATGTGCAGTCTATCATAGTTTAGAAGAAATAGCAGGTTTTCCGCAGTTCTCATTTCTGCTGCATTGACATAGGATTAAGCCATTGTACTCTATGGCATAGCTTTTCTCTCCCGCCCTCTCTGTTTATGCTCAAATGACAGAATTCTAAACTTGTACAGAAATTTAAGGTATGGAAATGAAGGAAAAGTTGCCCCTTCCTTTTTCACTCGTTCATGCGTTATTGCAGTATTACGTAAGCTTCCCTTTGCAATTGGAAACAAAACTGAAAATGCAGACTCCAGAGCAATCTGACTATGATAAATCTAAAGCCCATATTTTCTCTAGAATAATCCAGTCGAAAATGTGATGCCCATCAAAAACTTGGGCTGGGCTTTAGTTTCTTCTATTCTGTTGCGATTCACATGAGAGGGCCCAAATTGTAGTAGACTGCTCGCTCCCAGACCCAATCTTCAACTACTCGACCAAATACGCCGCCGTTTTGGATCCACTCCATTTGCATAGTACAAAAGCTCTGTTCTGTATTATCCATTTCTCAATCACAACCAAGAAGTACAACAACATTCAAGCAAACCAAAAATGGCGGCCATGGCTGCACTTCAGAGCTCCATGACCTCGCTCTCCATCTCCTCTAACTCCTTCCTCGGACAACGCCTCTGTCCCCCTACTCTCTATCCTGTTCCGGTACTCTTTTCGTTTTCTCCTTCAGTTGCTGTCTGTCCGGATGTAGTGTCTATTTGTTGCTTTCCAATTTCAACTCAATGGAAGTTTTCGAACTTGGTTTGTTGCTGCATTTCGATTCCTTGGTAGTATAATGGAGATGGGTCTTGCTTAATTTCACTAGTTATTTGTTCTACTGGCTTCTTGTGTGAAGTTGAGTTATTTTACTTATATGTGATAATGAGCTTTCTAAGGATAGGGAATATGAAATGGAGAATATTTTATTTGTCAAAGTTTTCCAAGTGGACCTTTCAGAATTTAGTAACTTTGTGGGAAAATATGCTGGAGTGGATTTAGAGGTTTTGATAATTGAGGTAGATTTGTGGTGGAATATTTCGAATTGGTTGTGTAAAGATTTTGAAGTAGGTTCTTCAAGTATTTTGTTTCTCACTGAATTAGCTAAGAATGAGAATGTGCTAATGACCTGTCGACTCTTCTGAATTTTCTTTTGTTTGAGAGTAGGTATGTTTTAAGTACTTTGTTTCTTAATGACACTTTGCTGCAATTGCTGAATGATGTTCTCACTAGGATGAGAATGTGTTAATGCCCTATTCAAGGAGTAGTTTTTTCCAGGTTCATATGTGGAAATAGTTTCCCTATATTGGCCGGTTATATTTTCTATATTCGTTGACATAAGACTGAATTGTGTGAAATTAAAGTTTAGCTTGAGTAACTTTTGAGCTGTTGGTTAAAATGATGCATTAACTTCATCCTTTCAGTTTACATATCCCACACAGTGACAATGCCACACATATCAGTTCATTCTACTAGAGTACTATTTTATTTCTTTTCAGGGTTTTCACAAATTGTTGCAACCAAATCCTTCATGTTGAACTTTTGTAGTTTGGTTTAAGTATATAGTAAATTTGTTAAATGAATCTAGTATATGGTTTGCCGAAGCTTTAATTCTAGATTGGCGTTCTTTATATATGGTCTTCTTGTATGAAAGACAAACCATCAGAGTGAAGGGATTGTTATTATGATTTACATTGTACGTTAAGTTTGAGTTATTCTGATTACTGGCAGGAAAAGAAAAAGAAGAATCCTTCATAACAACTTATGTGTTTGTTTTGTGCGCAGGCTAAGTTAACTGGAAAGCCTTGTCTCATTGTAGTGAAGGTAAGTATCATTAGTCTCACTTTAGTTACCGATAATTGTGTTCTTTATTTACTGGCAGTAACTGTAAGTTGATAGGGACCAAAAAAGAGGATTAGAAAGAGGGCAGCGAAATTGCTGCTCTCTAGTTTTTAAATAAATGCTTCTGCTTGTTTGTATACTATGTCTTATAACCAATCTTTCTTGTATGAACTTATAGTTATAATTTCGGGGAAACTTACCACTAAATGTGGTAATAATCCATGCTTCTATAACTCTTAATTCATGCACTGTGTGGAGAGGTGTTTATCTTGATTTTGTCTGGCTAAACCAAGACAACTTTGTTTCAATTTTCATGGCATGGTTTGCATAGTTTAGCATCCTTTTCCTATTCTATTTTGTTTTATGGGATCTAATGTAGCTTATTTGGCTTGCTCAACTCCTATAATGTTTTTTTATTTTCGTTCTGACAGCTCAAGCGATGGGAGCGGAAAGAATGCAAGCCAAACAGCCTGCCAGTTTTGCACAAAATGCATGTTAAGGTTGGGGACACAGTGAAAGTGATCTCTGGCAAGGAGAAGGGTAAAACTGGAGAAATAACAAAGATCTTTAAGCACAATAGTACCGTGATTGTTCAAGACCTAAACTTGAAGACAAAGCATGCGAAGAGCAGGGAACAAGGTGAACCTGGACAGATACTTAAGGTTCGTTTTCATTCTGAAAATTGGACTCAACAACTGATTATTGGTTCTTTTGTTATTTTCTAGTTTGATTTAATTACAAATGAATATTTTAAATTACACATTCAAGGTAGAAGCAGCTATCCACAGCTCGAATGTAATGCTTTACTCGAAAGAAAAGGAAGTAGCTAGTCGAGTGGGCCACAAGGTTCTGGAAAATGGACAACGAGTGCGGTACCTCATCAAAACTGGTGAAATAATTGATAATGCAGAGAACTGGAAGAAATTGAAGGAAGAAAAACGCAAAACTGAAGAAGCTGTCACTTCTGCATAAGAATTCAATTCTTGCCTGCACATTTTGTTGTAGATTAGGTGCTCCAGATGTATTAATGTCCATTTCTTTTTGTTTGTATTGATCCAATACATTGTTATGCCCTCTTGATGCACATGTAACAGAAATGATATAATCCTGTTTATTTATTTGCGTTGGTCATATGGTAAATGAGAATGTTTATTTTCCTCCCAAAGATGCCACTTGTCTTTCTATTATTGGGAATATATCTTTCATTTCTATGTTACTTGCATCCACAGTAAACTTCCATTAATATCATGTAATGGTGATGCATTTGGCCGCTCGAATTTCATATCCTTTGCTGGCACTTTCTACAGTCCGCCTGGTGAATTGGTCCGTCTAAGTAATTTTTTTTAAAAAAAATTATGTGCCTTGCACATGCTTTTCAAAATCATTCTTTAAAAAAAGTTGACGGACTGGTCCACCTAGCGGACTTTAGAATTTTCCATCCTTTGCAACCTAAAAATGGAGTGTGACTTGTGAAAATCCAAATATGAAACACATCCAACTTTTCATAATATTAGTCCATCTAAGCAATATGTTGCTAGACTAGACTATAATATTTACATGTCGATTTTAACCTTGAAATGTTTATTACTCAACAATTTGAATTTCAAACTTTTTTTATTGATAAGGGTTTGGTCAGAAAAAACTAAACAAGTAGTACATATATATATATATAGAAATTCGAACCGGGAACTCGTTAAAAACCTTGCAAATGCAAGGAAAAGAGTGTCATATACTCCAATAAAAGACTACAAAGAAGAACCACAAACCCTTTTATTTATTACTCAAGTATGTACTACGTGAAATAAAAATTAGGGCTCTTTTTAATCGGGGACTTTTTGTGGTCGAACACCACATACACCCGTGGGCCGGCTCTTTCTATAGATATGGAAAAATAGTTATATCAGAGACTTTCCAGCTCAACCTATGGAATAATGGAAAGAATCTAGAACCATGTACAACTCAAATCAAATGAAGATTGATTTAACATTTGGCAACACCATGGATTGACAACACACTCTCCTCTCCATAAGAGCATATCCACCGCGGACAGTTTCGGTGGGATCGATCGATGGAAACGACCTCGGGCAAGGTCGATCTGCCTCCAGCGCAACAAAATCGATGGGCGTGATTAGTCGACCGGGCGCGGGCTAAAATCGCCTTCGCTTGCTACTGCGGTTTCACTTGAGCTGACATCACCACACTACCGTTTTACTTTTTTTTTTCTAAGTGATTTGATCTGGACCGTTAGATTGAAAGAGAAAATAGATTTGGACCGTTAAATTTGGGGTTCTTTTGTAAATAACTTTCTGGGGTTGCTTTGTAATTTTTTTATTTTAATTTCAGAAAAGTACCCTAAATTTTATTTTTGTTCCTATATATACCACAATATTGCCAATACATTACAATAAGAAAATAAGCATAACAATGAAAAAATAAACACACAATGAGAAATGTTAGTGCAATTGCCCTCCAAATTGCCTTTTGAGGTGGAAACAACAAAGACAATTTAGAGGGTTTGGGGTGGAGATGCTCTAATAGTATATCTTAATCTTATAGTTGTAACTTCCATATTTGGGCCAGACATGTAAGGTATCTGATTTCAAAGCATATTTATGGCTATCACACTCATAGTGATTTCTTATTAAACTGTTTGGGATATAATCATATAAACAATTAGTATCCTATTAAACTAGCTGATTACAGAAGCCACCACATGATTAGTGGGTTATTTGATATAAAAGTTCCCTCATAGGTCGCAGTACACTCAAGGATCTCCAAACAGCACCCAGCAAAGGGTGTTTGGGCAGGACAGAGTGATCAAAGAAATGGAGGGTTTGGAGATGGAGGCTAAAGGGAAGGGAGCCATGGCTACATACTGTGTGACTGGAGCCAATGGGTATATAGGGTCCTGGTTAGTCAAGACTCTCCTGGAAAAAGGCCACACAGTTCATGCCACAGTTCGTGATCCTGGTTAGTCTCTTTAACCAGCCTCTCCTTTCTATTTGTTTCAATTTCTCTACAGATGTCCTTTTTTGTGTTTAAGGTTGATAGGATAGGAGTAATTACACCTTGAGATAAAGGACTCATTTAAGAGCCTTTTTGGTTTGTCACACAATTTACTCATAATCACTCCCAAATGGACTCGAGTTCTGGTGGCAACAACAAAGTATAGTCCCCGAGAGATGAAAAGGAAGTTAAGTTAATTAGCATCAACTTCTGAGATTGGATGAACTTTATTGTTTTGGTAAAAAATGGTTGCATAGCAGCTGTTAAAGTTGCATTGAGTTACTGATATAGTGTAAGTTTTAATTGGTCAAAGATGGCTTGGCTAATCATCAATACCTGCATAGAACTGCAATGACTGCAAACCACTTGCATATTAAAACTAACAACTGTTTGATTGCTTATGGAGGTAATGGTGGACTTTTTATTCGAGTAGAGTACTAGGGTGGGTGATCTTGGGAAGTCTTCATGTTGGATCATTTTACGACAAAAAAAAGGTGAAACTTCTACACTGTACTATTACTAGAGAAGAATTGGAGAAGTGATCCAATCAACCTATCAAATTCTAGTTCTATTAGTCCTCCAAAGTAAATTTTTTAGTTGCAGCCGATAGCCGACTGACCACCCCAGAAACGAAAGATCATTTCGGCCCTTAAGAACCATCCGATTGTTAATCACAGTCCCGATTCATCAACAAAGTTTCTATTCATGTCTTCTTAGAAGTGAAGGATACAGAGGTATAACACTACAGAACAAATTCTGTTCACAAAGGCGGAGCTTTTTGGGGACAGGGCGTAGCCACCGCCCCTCCAATCTAAGAAAAAACTTATATAAAAAAAGTAGGTTTTCCAATATAATTGAGACAACCAACTCCCTCCAATCTATGAAAAATCTTATCTAAAAAAGTAGGTTTTCCAATATAATTGAGACAACCAACATATATAGACCCTACAAATCTCTTGTGATTGTTCGTGACCTCTTCTAATCTTAATTTCTAACTCCGTTATTGCATGTTCAAGTAAAGTCGTTTTTCAATGAAAAAAAATACTTTGAAAAAATGGTTTACATTGGAAAGTGTGAAGTAGATTGTATAGTCCTTTTTCTCCTTCCATTCGATAGGATATGAGTTTTTTGGTAAGTAGATTGTATATAATTTGTCGTTTTGCTTATAATATTAATCAATTTTTATTGTCCAGTTGTGCAATTTTCTAGCAATGAGGGAACATGTTACATGTTGGTTGGTTTCAGTTCAAGGCTCTAAATTAAAATACATTATATTTCTGTGAACATGTCTGCAATTGATAAATTGACTTCGTGCACAATTTAAGAGACCTAAACTTCATCAATCATTCAGTATGTAAATCCCCTCGCATTAATATGAAAATAATATTTGTTCCGGAAATTGTTAATGGCATTATTTAAAAAAGAAGCGAAAGGGCATAATGAAAGACATGAATATAGATTTTTGTCGTTTTATTTAGACCATAGACTATTGGGCTACATTGTCCCACCCCCAAAAGTTATTGGACTCAAAAGGGTATCTCAACCCAACTTTGGCACTTTAGGGCTTTGGTTGTGGCAGCAAGAATTGAGCTCAAGCCTCAACCATAGGACTGCTAGGCCCAACCTTTTAGATTTTTTTTTTTTTTTTTTGTTCAAGAGATATTTTTCTTTCACAGGCGCTTCGCGCTACATTTCAATGTCGTCGATTTTCGTCTCGAATGTGGCGGATTGGTTTTCAGATGGTGATGGGTTTTTATTAGTGAATTTGTAATTTATAGTTTTGCCTCCATTCTTTAAAATTTTTTTTTTCTTTTCAATTAAGGACAATTTTGGTATTACGAATGTTTCACCAAAAATAATTGCCCAAATCTCATCCCCTTAATATATAGAGATAATATATAGAGACGTTTACATCTGCAATATTGCCAAACTCATAAAGTAAATGAGTCTTCTCTTTAGTTTGAGGAAACTCATTGAATAAACTACTAGTACTAGAGTGAGAGCTTGATATGAACTGATAATTTCTTATAAAATTAAATTACCTGACAATATAGAACATTCATTAGTTACAGAATGGTCAGAAGAGGAAGAGACATGTTCTTTGCCTTAAACATGACTGAAAGATGAAGTTTAGACAGACCAGATCACTTTGAATTAACTCCATGACATGGAAATACAACTCCTTTCATACTTTCTTATCAGAACTAAGAAATTCTTAATCCATGAGCATGCTTTACCTCTTGTTGCTATCCTGTTCGGTTGTGAACTGCCTCCTAATCATTTCTCAGCCAAGTGCTTGCACCTATTGTCAATGTGGATGAGCAGTGACCGGTTGAGGTTGTTCCAAGCTGATTTAGGAGAGGAAGGAAGTTTCGACCAGCCTGTGCAGGGCTGCGATGGAGTATTTCACGTTGCAGCATTAATGGAATTTAGTGTTCCTGTCAAACAAAACATTGGTAATGTCCCTATGATCATACAACATATAGTAAGCTACCTTGTCACTACAGAAATAGCACAAAGAACTACACTCTTGATATAAAAATTTGGTAAATTTTTAACACTATAAGGTCCCTCTCAATTTTCTACCTCTAGAGAGTTACGTTCAATCGAACATCATTGATCCTGCAATCAAAGGAACCTTAGACCTGCTCAAAGCCTGTGTGAAATCCAGAACTGTCAAAAGGGTTGTGTTCACATCTTCCATTAGCACTATCACTGCCAAAGACAGCAGGGGAAATGCACGAGCTGTTGTTGATGAATCTTGTCAAACACCAGTTGATCAAGTCTTGAGTTCAAAAGCAGCTGGATGGGTAATAATGCGTCCTTTTCCCTCACCCATGCTTTATGATTATTACAAAATCATTGTACATGAAAAGTTCTGTTTTTTTCTTTAACAGGTTTATGTGCTTTCGAAGATTCTGACAGAGGAAGCAGCATTCAAATTTGCAAATGAGAATGGCATGGATCTTGTATCGGTAATAACAAGTACTGTTGGGGGCCCTTTTATCACCTCCAAGGTTCCTTCGAGCATTCGAGTTCTTTTATCTCCAATAACAGGTAGTTCTGCTATACCTATCTGTTATACATGAGCACTTAGACACAAAACTATATTTTAACAAACTATTTCTTCTGTAAATAAGTAAACTTAAAATGTTTTTTCAGCTTTCTCCATGTGGAGTCTTCAACAATAAAATGTTATTTTTGAACACGTGGATATGATGTTTCTATATATGCAGATGACTCTGAACTGTATGGGATATTATCTGCTGTAAATGCAAGAATGGGATCGATTGCTTTAGTTCATATTGAAGATATATGCCGTGCCCACTTGTTCTTAATGGAACATACCAACGCTGAAGGTCGCTACATATGCGCTGCACAAAGTTATCGACTGTCAAAGTTGCTAAAGCATCTTGCTGAAGCATATCCTTGCTTAAATTCAAACAGGTACTCTTTGTGCAATAGGTATCAAGTGAACGATATACATGTGTAGACATAGAATGCAAGTGTCCATTATCGTAGATACGGATAGGATTAGAAACTTCCTAAGCAAGAGTTTGAATCAATGCACTTAGCTAATCATTGCAACTCTATATTTAAACTCCACAAGGGGCTTGTATCTCTAGTAATTAAACGCCTCACTGCTCTCAAATTCTCAGCAAGTTCTATTAATACGATTTATAGCAATGGGCCGGCTTGTAACAGATACAGCTTTGTGGAGGAAAATGATGTACTGCCTTCAGAGATCTCTTCAAAGAAGCTGAGAGACTTGGGATTCAATTACAAGCATGGAATAGAAGATATTGTTAATCAGACAGTCACTTGTTGTCTAGGTTGTGGATTTCTGCCTCCTATTTGAAGTTGATCATGGTGTTGAACTATACTCTCTTTGTGGAATTTGAACTGTACTTTCTCTTCGTGGAAATTTTTTATCTGACAGTAACATATGTCAACCTTTAATGATTAATCAATTCTTGGTACTTGAAGCATGTTTTCCCCTATTCAATTTTATGAAAATCAATTTACTCCCTTTCCTGTTGCTCAAAGTTGTGGGCCTGGTTGCACACAGATAGCAGATAGCTCCTTTGTAGTTTTTACAAAGCTTCTTCACCGAGCTTATAGATAAATATGGAGAAAGCAATTTTAGATTCTCAATAGAAGATTTCATATACTTGTTGACAAAAGCATTACCAAGGAGAAGTCCCACTGAGCAAATTACTTGACACAGAAGCATTGTAGTACCTGAAAACTTTTCTGGGTATCTGATAGAAAGAATTTAGAACTGTACAAAAGCAAACTCAATGGGAGAAAGCAAACTCGCCGAAATGTCAAATTTGCATCCTTAAAATTAAATTTCTACTCCAATAAATCGGAAAAGTGAAATGTAAATTGTCCATCTAGCCGCAAAATGTACAACAAAAAAAACTCAAATATGGAATTTTTTTTACATCTCCCAAATAGGCTTCATTATTGTTAAAGCATACTTTATTTAATACACTTTTTATTCAATCAATGGAAATTAATGATCAGAAAAAAAAGGTTGAAAACACCAACATTGATTCTAGTGAGAAAATGTAAATTATTAGTATGAAAAGCGGATATATATTTTGAGAGTTCATTCTCCAGTGAGGGAATGTAAATTTCAATATGAAAATGCAAACTTCTAATTCCAATATTTTACAACTTCCCACTTGAGCAAATCAATTTTACATCTTGGAATATTCTATTAAGATGCTACTGAATTTGTAAAACTTACATTGACATTCTTAATTTTATATCTTCTCATTGGAGTTGCTCTTAGCAAATACTTAAGAATGACGAAAAGTATTCCTGGATAATTAAAGGCTGATTTTATCCACACGCATCAATTTGATCTTTACACCCAGTCTTATTTTAAAACACATCATCAATTTTGCCGAGTTTGAATTTTTTCATTACACCCATTTTGTGTTCTAAAGATACCCCTTACTCAACATTGCATTTGATTTTTTCACCAATAATTAATCTATGAGATATCAATCTGCAAGAAAATTGAAATTATAAACTACGAGAGACGAGACCTAATAATTGTGACAGCACTCATAGCGATATTAGAAAAGTAATTGAAATGACCTTTAGTGATAAACGTTGATACACTATGAATATGAAAGGCACACTCAAATTCTCACCAACAAATCCTACATTTGCAGGACCCAGTTCACAGTTTCTGTTGCACAAATGGCTACCAGTCAACCCCCAGAGCAAACCCAAAATCATTGATTCACATTTGCATGTGTGGGCATCTCCTTAAGAGGTAACCCAGCTAAAATTTCAACTCTTTTGCAAGTCAAGACTAAATCTTTCTTAAGGCGAACGTCACTCGCCCGCGCCCGCGCCTGCAGGCGAGGTGGTCTCGGTGGTCCTAGCGACGTTCGGAAGGGACGGCCGAATGGTTTTTGGGATTTTGCCGTGTTCGGTAGGGGTTGCCAAACGTTGTTTGGTAGTGTTGAATGTTCTGCAGCCACTGCTGAACGTTTAAAAACATATATATATATATATATATATATATATATATATATATATATATATATATATAGGGAGAGGATCAAGAGACACACCATTTTCACAAACACCCTTTCTTGGCCGTTGGATCGGCAACTTTTTGTGGGACCCATTGATAATTGGTCCAATCCAACGGCCAAGAAAGAGTGTTTTGAAAAGGGTGTGTCCCTTGAACCGGACCCATATATAGGGTTAGGATCATGGAACACACTATTTTGACACACCATTTGAAACATCCCTTCTTGTCCATAGATTTTGCAATTTTTTGTGGGACCCATTGATAATAGATTCGATCCAATGGACAAGAAGGGATGTTTCAAATGGTGTGTCAAAATAGTGTGTCCCTTGAACCATATATATATATATATATATATATATATATATATATATATATATATATATATATATATATGATAATGGGTCCAATCCAACGGCCAAGAAAGAGTGTTTTGAAATGGTGTGTCCCTTGAACCGGACCCATATATATATATATGGGTCCGGTTCAAGGGACACACTATTTTGACACACCATGTGAAACATCCATTCTTATCCATTGATTTTGTAATATGGATCCGATCCAACGGACAAGAAGAGATGTTTCACATGGTGTGTCAAAATAGTGTGTCATGGGAACCGAACCCTATATATATATAAAAGACATCTAAGATGTTAAATATTTATATAATCCAAAACCAATGACAACTCAGTAAAAGTAACTAACTCCCCTTAACGAAAATTATTTTTCTCTCTCCTATTTATTATTTTTTCAAGTTTTTTTATTTTCTAAATTAATCATAACTTTTGATATAGAAATCGTAATGAAAATTTGTTTTCACCAATTTATTCGTAAAAGTGAGATCTACATTTTAAGATCCATATTGAGTATGTTTTTTTGCAGAAAAATTTTTCGCAAGTTTCACATGCAGAGACAGTAAGTGTCTCTACAGAAACAGTCAAGTATCTCTACAGAGACAGTCAAGTGTCTCTGCAGAAACAGTTATGTGTCTCTATAGAGACAGTAAAGTGTCTCCGTAGAGACAGTCAAGTGTCTTTGCAGAGACAGTAAATTTGAAAGTGTTAAACAAAAAGAACTGGATAATCACTTGTCTCTGCAGAGACAATAAGTGTCTCCGCAAAGACAGTCAAGTGTCTCTACAGAGACAGTTATGTGTCTCTGCAGAGACAGTCACTTGTCTCTACAGAGACAGTCACTCTACAAAGACAATTACTTGTCTCTGCAGAGACAGTCGCCTATCTCAACAGAGGCAGTTATCTGTCTCAACAAAGACAGTCACGTGTCTCTACAGAGACAGTCACGTGTCTGTACACAATTCAAAAGTTAGTTTGGCCATAGAAAAGGAAAAGAGGAGAAGTAGAAAGTAAAGCAAATGGAAAAAACAAACACAAAACAGAAGAAGATAGTCTGTCATCAGAACAAACACAAAACGCCATCACAATTCATGTTTAGCAAAAGATCAATATGTGTAATATAGCTTAATCCAATAAAAAATTCTAGCTTCGCCATCTGGACATTGTGATCCCTTACCTATCATTCTCTTTCAATTCGTTCTCTCCGATTTGGTATGTGGTATTAGATGTCTGAATGATTTCAGATCTAGCTAACTTATTGTGCATTAAAATGCGAAATGGTTCCAAAGGAAGTGGGTTCTCAAAAATAAAAAGTCAACATAGTTGCTTAAAAGTTAAAACGCGTTGGTGCAATTTGGTCCCAACTCCCAACCAAACCAACGACATACCAAATTGTATATTCCAAGCTGGTCTCCGTCTCTGTCACCCACGCAGCCACGCTCATCGAATTGTGTGCCTAAAAATGACGACGAAGCATCCAATTCTGGCGAAAAACCCAAACGCCAACTGCTCCCTCTGAAATCTCTCCGATTCTTCAATTCCATCGAAATTGGGTTTGTCGGATTTGTCGGTATCGTCTTGGGGAGAAAGGCCGGAGGAAATGGAGGAAGGTTATGCTGGGTTTTTCGGTTAGGGGTTTGGGGATAGAGGAGAGGCAGATTGGTAAGAAGATGAGCTGCCTAGAAGGCATCGGCAGGCCATGGAGTTTCTGGCTTTTTGTGCGAAAAGCTTTGATTTTGGAGCTTCATCGAGTCCGAATTGTGAATTATAGGTGGGTAATGGCGTGCACACGCCGTTAGTTTGTTTGTTGTAACTAACTCCTAAACTGTCCAATAAAATTTTGCCACATTGACAATTTGTACTAGGTGGATATTATAAGAAAATTGTGTATCTTTTAGATATAAGGAGTTTTATCTTGTACTTTTTAGATATTGTTTCTATATAAAATTAACATTTTCTTTTCTATAAAAAATCAAAAAAAATTTTAATATCAAATTTTTTTAGTATGTAATATTCAATTTGGACATAATTTATATATTTATATATATATATATATATATATATATATATATATATATATATATATATATATATATATATATATATATATATGGACACGTATCACAGTCAGAAGTACTTGAATATAATTTTGGTGATAATTATTATATATGTTTTTTGATAAAAAAATATATTAAAAAATATGTGTGGAAATGTTTTGCCCTCGCTTTCGCCTTCCGTGGATGGAAGCTGCATTTTCGACGGAAGGCGAGGACGATCACTATTCATCACCTTAAGGCAAGAAGTGGTCAATTGCCTTCCGATTGCCTGCGCCTACACCTACGTGGGTGGAAATGCTCAAAAATGGCATTGAAATTTTGGGTTGTGAAGCCTGCAAATAAATACCCCTACTTTCTTGGGCAAGAACCCACTTTACCTGATGATGGCCATTTTTTGCTCCAGGTATTGATTATGTGATTTTTTGTTGTGTACTTCGCATAGTTAAGAGTAATTTATTCTTCCATTTTTTGTTTTCTGGAAAGTGATAATATTCATGAATCATCTCTTTCTGCTCCAGTTTATGGAAGAAGCAGGTGTGGACTGTGCACTCATTGTGATTGATTTGTTACAAATGCAGTTGATGATGTTGGGTATAGAAATCAATTTGCTATTTTATTTTAGGTCTTTAAGTGTAATTTTGTATTATGATAAAATAAGTGATAGGTGTAAAGATCAAATTGATGGATGTGGATAAAATCACCAATAACTAAAGGCCAATTATCATTCAATACCCCTACGGCAGACACTCACTATTAATTCCACCCTTGTGGTCAAAAAATACTAATTGTACCCCCGTGGTGGCTTTTTGTTATCAATTCACACCCAAGCATCATTTCTGTTAAGTTTTCCATCCAAATATGAGGATTAATTTATCTTTTTCATTTTTATTTTTATTTTTTATAATTTTTTTAATCCTTTCACCCACTATTGTAATATTTTGTGATAATGTATTTGGTGTTTTAAGATGAAAATAGTCTTATAGACTTCATCATAAAATATTAACATAGTGGGTGACAAATTAAAAAATTTTGCCAAAAAAAATTGAAAAAGACAATTTTGCCCTTATATTTGGATGGAAAACTTAACAAAAATAGTATTGGGTGTGAATTGATAACGGAAAGCCACCACGGGAGTACAATTGATAGTTTTTTTTTTACCACATGAGTAAAATTGATAGTGAGTGCCCACTACAGGGATATTTAGTGATAATTAGCCATAACTAAAAGAGCTTATTGCATTGCGTTAGGAATCTTCTTATGCTTTGTATCCAAATCAACTATACCTCCAGGGTTTCTATATTTGGATGGCAACGTAATTTGAATGGCTCACTTGTGTTGCCAACCCTCACTAATTTGTCCAAAAAAATAAGGCTTTTTTGTAGCTATAGTCCATGTGCTCTGTCACATGTCTAGCTTTAGTCCCTATGCTCTAATGTGTCTCACGAGAGGTCCATGTGCTCTAGTGTGTTCTCACCAGAGGCCCCTGTGCTCTAATGTGTCTCACCAGAGGTCCCTGTGCTCTGTCACTGTCTCACCAGAGGTCTCTGTGCTCCAATTTTCAATCTCAAGTTACTCCAATCCATGGGATTGAAAATTAGAGCACAGGGACCTTTGGTGAGACAGTGACAGAGCACAGGGACTTCTGGTGAGACACATTAGAGCACAGGGACTAAAGCTAGATATGTAACAGAGCACAGGGACATCTGGTGAGACACACTAAAGCACAGGAACTAAAGCTAGACAAGTGACACAGCACAGGGACCTCTGGTACAAAAAAGCCAAAAAATAAATATAAAGAAGAGCCTAACTAACCTGCCACCTAATACTCAAAATAGTAGATCCATGTGGAAAACCAAAATGCGTTCTATTTTCTGCTTAACTAGAGTTAATGCTAAGGACATGTTAGACAAATTTGAGGAAGCAAAATGACAGGTTGAAAAGAATCTTGAGTAAAGAAATTGGACCTTTACCTGTCTTAGTTCAATAAAAGGCTTTTGCACTTGGTCTATTATTACAGTTTCAAATTAATGTTAGAATAAGTATCAAGAACCGGTTTGCCTTGAACTACAAGGAAAGGACAGATTGGAGAGTTCTATTTGCTTCTGACTTGGTTAACCACTTCTGTTCGTTTTAGACCTCTAATAGCTAAAACCGGTTGCAATAAGGAGTCCTTGTTATGAGCTAATTAGAGTCTCATTGTAGTTGTAATAGGTAAACGCCTTGAGACTAAAGCTATATATTGAAGGGTCCCTGCTCACACTGATATGCGTTCTTTTACTGTGATCACGAGCCCTATTGAAGTGTTCTGAACATATTGATCAGCTGTGAGTAGATGATCTTCAATCCCTTGTACCCCAACTCACTGATGTCGACTTGTAAGTACTTGTTAGTCATGCCTTAGTTGTTCTGCATATTGCTTGAGTAACAGATGTTGTATGTCTTGTTCTCTGCTCGTAATACTAGAGAATAACTTGATATTTGCATAGATAATCTTACATGTGGTATCAGAGCGTCAAGTTACTAGGATTCGAGTCAATCTTGATTAAGCTTTTCTCTGTTATCTTGTTTGCTGATATATGGGGAAGAATTTTAAAACATCTGTTTTATTGTACTGATACCAGTTTTAAAACAAAAATTTTCCGCATACAGAGGTTAAGATCTTGGGATAAACTGGATATCAGTTCATATTATTACATGATTAGCATGATTGGTTCTTTGACTAATTGTTCAAATATGCTTATTAGTTAATAATTGGTTGCTGGATATTTACTGGTATAACTAATGTTTGCTGTTTTCTTATCTTAATCTAATGAGTGTTTTGCTGGTTCACGAGTAATCAAATGATGTACTGCTTGGTTACGTTTTGGAACCAGAAAACAAATTTTTGCTTGATTATATCAAAGTTGTTGTCTGATATGAATCAATGATTGAGATTGTTGAATAACGTACTCTATATCACCTCAGTGACCGTTATGCTATTTAACATTCTGGATAACAATCAAACTGCAATTTATGTGAATTTGCATGACATATTAAATTCCACAGAGCTTAATTTTGTCAAGGCTGAGTATAAATTGGTGTATGGATTAATGAGTAGCCTCATAGTTTTATTTTCTCAGACCCACAGGCTGTGAAATATATGATTATGTCCTCTGCTGTTTTTGCTGTACAAACTTTGGGGATAAGCTAAATCTTGCTCACAAGTGTTTTAGTTTTACAAAAATTTTGATGACAGTTGAGAACTATGGCTAAAATCTCTACTGTATAACTTTGGTGTCACATATTATGTTATTCTAACCTTGGTTATCAATTAAAACAGCAAGGGAAACAGTTGGAGATTCAGTTCTTACCATTGAAACTTTGACTGGAAACAATTTCAAGCGCTGGAGAGCAGATGTGGAGCTGTATCTGATACATCATGACTATGATTTATGCTTAAGGAAGCCTTGTCCTCCAGAACCAACTGGGGAAACTTGGGAATCAGAGGAGCTAAAATATGATTTATGGCAGAAGGCTAATAGAATGGCACTAGGGGTTATGAAGAAATACATGTCAGAAAGCATTAGAGGTGCAATAACTGATAAAAAGAATGCAGTTGATTATTTGCAGGCAGTCACTGATCGATTCAAAGAATGTGCAAAGGGAAAGTCACAGGATAGCATTGACAAGCTCTCAAACATGATGTTTGATGGATCTGGAAGTATAAGGGAGCATGTTATGAAGATGGTTGATGCTGCAAACAGGTTAAAGGCAGTAGAGGTTCCTGTACCAGATGATCTTTTGGTCGGTTTTATACTGAATTCTCTGCCAGATTCATATGGCCATTTGGAAGTGTCTTACAACACACAAAATGTTAAGTGGAGTGTAAATGAGCTTATGGAAAATTGTGTTCAAGAGGAAAATCGCCAGAATAAGAAGAAGAACAAGGCACCAGCTGCAGCACCAGCAACTACTCCAGCAGCCACTGTGAACTATGTGCAAACTGAGAAAAAGAAGAAGTATGGAAAAGGGGGAAACTTTAAAGAAAAGTTTCAGAAAAACAGGAACAATGCATCAAGTTCTAATTCTGGTAAACCTGAGAAGGCTGCTCATACTCCTCGATCTACACCACCTTCACTGAAACCTGTCAATACTGCCATAGGGAGAGAATGTTTTCACTGCAAGAAAATAGGTCATTTAAGGAAAAATTGCACTGAATTCAAAAACTGGATGATCAAGAAAGGTAAACTTATAAATGTTTTTGTAACTGTTGAGTCTAATCTTGTGTCAGTTCCTAAAAATTCTTTTTGGTTTGATTCTGGATGTACTGCTCACATTACAAATTCCTTGCAGGGATTATCAAACCAAACAACTAAAAGTAGGGGCAGCTACAATGTTTTCATAGGCGATGGATCAAAACTTGCAGTAGTTTCAATTGGCAATCTTAGGATTAATTTTTCTTCTGGTTTATCTATTGTTTTAAAAGAAGTCCTCTATGTACCATCCATGAGAAGGAACTTGGTTTCAGCTTCAAAATTAGTTAGAGATGGTTTTGGTTTTTGTACTGAGGAGAACAACTCTCTTCGAATATTTCATAAATTCAATAAAGATCCATTGTCTGGTTTTGCACATTTGGTTGATGATCTGTGGCAAATTGATTGTACTACTGATGTTAATTGCTTCAATATTGAAACTGTTGCTTCTAAGAATGTGAACATTAATGAAAACTCTTCTATGCTTTGGCACAGAAGACTTGGACACATTTCTAGGGAAAGATTGATGCAATTGAGTAAAATAAATCCAATGCTGCAGATCAGTTTTGATGATTTCACTAACTGTGTTGAGTGTTTTAAAGGAAAACTGACTAATGTAAGGAAGTTTGGGTCAAAACGAAGTTCAAATCTCCTTGAGATCATCCATACTGATATTTGTGGTCCTTTTCCAAATAAAACAATTTGTGGAAACTCATACTTTATAACTTTCATTGATGATTTTTCACGTTTTGCTTATATCTATTTAATTTCTGAGAAATCATCAGCACTGGATTGTTTTAAAGTTTACAAAACTGAAGTTGAAAAACAGCTTGATAGGAAGATAAAGGTGGTTAGATCGGATAGAGGAGGTGAGTACTATGGCAGGTATACAGAATTAGGCCAACAGAAGGGTAATTTTGCATTGTTTCTTGAGCAAGAAGGAATTGTTGCCCAGTACACAACTCCAGGAACTCCACAGCAGAATGGAGTTGCAGAAAGAAGAAACAGAAGCTTGAAGGACATGATCAGATGCATGTTTGCTTGCTCACCATTGCCAATTTTTCTTTGGGGTGAAGCTCTTAAAACTGCAGTGTACATTCAGAATAGAGTTCCCAGCAAGGCAGTGGATGCAACACCTTTTGAAAAATGGAATGGCTGGAAAGCAAGCTTCAACCACTTCAGAACTTGGGGTTGTAAAGCTGAAGCACGTTTATACAATCCAAATGAAAAGAAGCTGGATTCCAGAACAGTCAGCTGCTATTTCATAGGATACATTGAAAAATCAAAGGGCTACAGGTTTTCTAAGTCATAATTTGGCAACCAGGATTGTTGAAACTCATAATGCAAGGTTCTTGGAAGGTGATTTCTGTACAGACAGTCCTCACAATGATGAAAATTTTGAAGAAGCTACTGAAAACACAGAGGCACAATCACCAGATAATACAGTTTTACCAGTTATGAGACCTAATGCAGCAACTCCCAGCTCAGTTGTCCCAGACTTCAACCTCAGTGTACCTGTTCCAATAGAAGATGAGCTAATTGAGTCATTACCTATGGCTATAAATGACAACCTCACTGAAGACACAGAACAAGCAGAAGATGATTCATTAAGAAGATCTACAAGACCTAAAAAGCATGCATTACCTGATTGCTATGCTTTTCTGCAGGAAACAGAAATTGACATTGAAGATGATCCCACTACCTTCAAAAAGGCCATGTCCAGCCCTCAAGCCTCACTATGGAAAGAAGCTATGAATGAAGAGCTTCAGTCCATGTATAAAAACAAAGTCTGGATCTTGGTACCTGCAAAATCACAGAAAAACCCCATTGGCTGCAAGTGGGTCTATAAAACAAAGAGGGATCAACAGGGTCAGATTGAAAGATATAAGGCACGTTTGGTAGCAAAGGGCTTCACACAGAGAGAGGGTTTTGATTATACAGAAACCTTCTCTCCAGTTTCTTCAAAAGATTGCATGAGAATCATCATGGCCTTAATTGCACATTATGATCTGGAACTTCATCAGATGGATGTTAAAACTGCATTTTTGAATGGCAACCTGAATGAGGAAATTTATATGGAACAACCTCCTGGATTTGTTGAAAGGGGGAAAGAAAGTTATGTATGTAAGCTGAACAAGTCCATCTATGGACTCAAACAAGCTTCAAGGCAATGGCATATAAGATTTGATGAAGTAGTGACTTCTGTAGGATTCCAAGTTAACAGATTGGATGAGTGCATCTATCTACGCACTCAGGGTTCTCAATTCATATTCATGGTGTTATATGTAGATGATATCTTATTGGCAAGCTCCTGCAAAAGGCTTCTGGGGGAAACAAAGAAGATACTGTCATGGCATTTCGAAATGAAGGATTTAGGCCAAGCACATTATGTGTTAGGAATCGAGATAATCAGAGATCGAGCAAGAAGAATGTTAGGATTGTCGCAGACAGCTTATATTGATAGGATTCTGAAGAGGTTCTATATGTCTAACTGCAGTGGAGTAGTGTCTCCAATTCAGAAAGGGGAAAAACTAAACCATGATCAATGTCCCACAACTGACATTGAAAAGGAAAAGATGAGGAAATACCCTTATGCATCTCTTGTGGGAAGCTTGATGTATGCACAGGTATGTACAAGGCCTGATATTGCCTTCATTACCAGCTTACTCAGTAGGTTTCAAGCAAATCCAGCAAAGAAGCACTGGGATTTTGCCAAGAAGTGCTTAAGATTTCTGCAGAGAACCAAAACCTTCATGCTGGTCTACAAACATGTTGAGAATCTGGAATTAGTGGCTTATGCAGATTCTGATCATGCAGGAGACAAACAGGATAGGAAGTCTACTGGAGGATATGTGTTCATGTTGGCAGGTGCAGCAGTATCTTGGAGATGTGCTAAACAAACTGCAATTGCAACCTCAACTATGGAAGCAGAGTTTATGGCGTGTTTTGAAGCCACAAAGCAAGCAGTCTGGTTAAAGAACTGCATCACAGAAATGAAGTTGGTTAGTTCCATTGAAAGACCAATCACTCTTTACTGTGATAATCAAGGAGCTGTGTTCTTCTCTAAGAACAACAAACGAACTGCATCTTCAAGGCTTATGGATGTGAAGTATTTCTTAGTTCGAGACAAAGTCAGGGATGGAATCATAAATGTTGTCCACGTTGGGACAGAAGACCAGTTTGCAGATCCACTGACAAAAGCCCTTGAGCCAAAGAGTTTTCTGAAGCATATGAGCAACATGGGAATTTTTGACAGTTTTGATTCAGCAAATCAGTGGGAGTGATTCCAGATCATCAGTGGGAGTAACTGTTACATTAGTTACTCACCAGGTTAGCTAATATTTATTGCTTTCAGCAGATCGAACATTTTGTACCATTAGTTCATTGGTTTAATGGATTAGCATTAGCTGTTCTAGTATTTCATAATATGTGAGTTACTGTTGATGGTTATTAGACAAGATAATTGACTTGATATTCATCATTTCTATTATGAGAATTAAGTTTCTTAACTGATAACACTTTTGTGATAACAAGGTCGAAGTTCTCTGTTGAAACTTCTATCCATGGACTAATAATGTGGGAGTAATACTTATTTGTTGATTACTCAATTTCGTTGATTGCAACTGTGGGGTCAGTGACATTTGCATGATTACCAGAATAGTGTGTTTGTGCAGAATGAATCAATACACATCATGCTTAAGTATTGAGGTTTCTGCATTTCTGCTTTTCTGACTAGTCTGGCTGTTCACTTACAAGAAGTTGAGTCTTTAGCAGTTTTGAGAACTCTATGATCATACCAGGTCTGTGTGCATTGACTTGTTTAGTTCATAAGCGATGGTTTTGTTGATACTTAAGTGGGAGAATGTTAGAATAAGTATCAAGAACCGGTTTGCCTTGAACTACAAGGAAAGGACAGATTGGAGAGTTCTATTTGCTTCTGACTTGGTTAACCACTTCTGTTCGTTTTAGACCTCTAATAGCTAAAACCGGTTGCAATAAGGAGTCCTTGTTATGAGCTAATTAGAGTCTCATTGTAGTTGTAATAGGTAAACGCCTTGAGACTAAAGCTATATATTGAAGGGTCCCTGCTCACACTGATATGCGTTCTTTTACTGTGATCACGAGCCCTATTGAAGTGTTCTGAACATATTGATCAGCTGTGAGTAGATGATCTTCAATCCCTTGTACCCCAACTCACTGATGTCGACTTGTAAGTACTTGTTAGTCATGCCTTAGTTGTTCTGCATATTGCTTGAGTAACAGATGTTGTATGTCTTGTTCTCTGCTCGTAATACTAGAGAATAACTTGATATTTGCATAGATAATCTTACAATTAATTCTTTCTACACACCAGCGATACACACAACACAACACTCCAGAACTAAATCTTCTCTGCCATTCTAATTAAACAATCTAATTACACAACCTTCAGACGGTTGACATGATCTCTTGAATGCTTAGCCATTGAATTGTCTATGTCAAACCGTAATTATTCAACTGCAATAAAAGATGTACTGAGTTCATCTGCAACCAAGCAAATCTACCTCCGTTCAGCACATTTAAGGCCAGAAATTCAATTCGAAATTGTACTCTGAATAGCATTCAATTTCTTCACATCATGATTTTATAGATATGTGTGTGTTAGGAGCGGTAGCACTCAATATATTTATTGGGTGCATGTGCCCCCGAGAGCCTTAATAGCTGTACTGATGCATCTGTACTGTGAGGACATCTAATGTCTTGTGTGTTATTAACACTTAGTCCCTATGGGAAACTAGATGCACTTTAAAGACTGAAAAGCTATCAATTTGAACTTCAAGAGTGGTAGGTAAACTTTATTTTTGGATTGCCTGAGTATTTTTAAGATCATTTTTAACAACTCTTTCGAAAATGCTAGTTGAAATTGACATTTTACCTCTTAAGTCTTTCAAACGCACTTTGAAAATGGTCTGGGGCTATGATCCGTAACCTTATCTTCAATGTTAGCTGCTCTAGCGACCACCAAGAAATTCAATATCTGACCATATATATGAGTAATAAAAAATTTACAGCAAAATATCAAACAAACAGCGATAGGTATACAAGAAATGACAAAACAAAGGCCTGGACAGTGAAGATTGAACATGTGTCATGTAATTGTCCCTGATATTTGACCCTAATATTTGTCCTCTGGTTTGGGTGAATATTAACTTTGGCATCAACCTTCCAACAAGGACCACATGATGCCCCTGTCACTATGCAATCTGCATAGTGCTAGTGCTACAAAGAAGACCCATAATGTTTTGAAATGCAAAGAAAACCCTTGTTATTATCTTTAATCAGAAATAGTTCCTACCCGTTTAATAGTCATGTCACGATGGTCCCAATTTAGATGGAATCCAAGTTTTCTTTAATTGGCGTACTAATGCTAGTTCCTTTCTCTGAGCTGTGTTGGCTTTAGCTTGTAGGACTTGACAAAACAGCATAAAGAGTTCTAGCTATTTGTTTTCCTTGTACTATAGTTTTGAAAATTGAATGCTCAGAGTTTCTCAAGTGATAATTATGTCTTGCATTGCCAAGAACAGTTGAACAATTCGCATTTACTTGAGTTGGATACTGACTCATTTTGAAGGCAAAACCATGCACTGAATTTAATGATTTTAGACGGGGCGTTAATTGAGGACACCTTTCTTATAAAACGTTTGAGGGCATTGTTAGAACAGTGTGCTCCCGCTCCCCTTGAACCCAAATTTGAATCCCCTTCCCTGTACTGACCACTTTGGCATGTTGATTATTTAGTTGCTTCAATGACCACATGAATTCTGCATATTGTTCAGAAGAAAAATAGTGTTGTGTTGGTAGGTACCGCACAGGCCGAGCTGAAAGAGGCAGAGGTACAATTAAGACAGAGAAATACAGTTTTTGGCACAATGGCTAGTGCTCTAGAGGCTTAAAAGTTGAAAGAACAGAGTTTCTTACAAAAATCATGGCGAAAATATCTTCACCCAAAAATTAGAAAAAAGAGTAGGGATTCACATAACATCATAGTTACAGATGCACAAAGCCAGTTTTCCCCCCTTCGACTAAAAAGCCAAAAAATAAAAATCAAATTTTTCTTTCTTCAGGGTTTGCAGATGACCACAAAGCAGGGAAGCAGAGCTCTAGGATTGAGCAGATAAAGCTCTTCAATATTTGAGTAAAGACCCATTTTTCCAGCTAAAGAATCAAACCCAGTTTGCCCAGAAATTTCCTGTATATTCTCCAAAGGCTTATGGACCCTTCCAGCAATCACTCTGCACACTATCAAAACCTTCCTTATAGATGCATCTTCTTCCAATATTTCAATGGACTCATAAGCTCTACCACTTGTTGAAGTTGTAAAAACTCCAACACCTTCCTTAAGCTCCTTCTTTGCAGAGAACCCGTTTCGTATGATCCTGCAAACGCTGCACTTTTCGGATACACAAAGACTAGCCGAACCACTTAGGCCAAGAGAGCAGGCCACTGTTGTGCCATAAAACCTCAAAAGCTCATTCCCATCAGCAATGCACCTAGGGTGCTTCTTGGGGAGTTTGCTGGCTTTGATCTTAACTATCTCTCGATATTCTTCAAATCGAGCAAGTGTTCTCTGCATGTTGTGCACTTTCAACACTCTCTCGATCCGGCCACAATGGTTCTCAGATTTCAACCAGCTCGTCCGGCATATAATTTCAACAATTTTTCTAGATGAGTCCCCTTCCGTAAGTTCAGTAACTGTCAAAAATGTGAGGCCAAAGTGAGTAGAAAATCTGATTGAAAATCTGAAGTAGGATAGTGTAAACAATCCCAAGTTATGCCAAATATCTGTGCGAATACTTTTAACGTACTGAAGTTCATGATACAATTTAACATTGAGACCAACAAGCACTATCACAGATATTGAGCTTCCAGTTAAAGGTAAAGTTGTAGGGGAATCCGAAGGCCAGCTAGTTCCTAATGAAAAGGAGATGAACAAGGAAAGCAGTATAAGTTGTCATTAAAAAGTTGAGAAGAATCTGAAGTTCCACAGAGTTTAGATTCACTAGTGTCTTAGGAATCATTGGTCTTATAATCACAATAACCACACGCTAACAAGAACTTTTAGCAAATTCGTCTTCTTACACAGAAGAAAAAGTACACAAACTTTTGTGGGCAGAACAATATAGGCAATTTGTCCCCAGAGGATAAGGAAATTAAACTGAAATAGATGCAATATGTAAATAAGGCCTCTTTTCACACTTGATCCTTCTCCTGTGTAAGAAGGAAAGTGCTCAAGTTTTGTGGTCAGGAAAATCTGAAAATCAGGTCTTGTGAGGATAAGGAGAACTGAAACAGATAATGCAAGAAAAAGATGAAGGGCAATAGGCTTCTAACTCAGTTCGTTTAAATGGAATTTTCCAGAAAATGAGATTTTCATTCAGCAAAGGTTTCTTACCAGCATGTTTGGAGAGGTGGTGAGCTTCAGCAGCATCCCATTTGGTGAAATGCTCACCACATTTGTGGCAAGTAATTGTAGAAGCACCATTGGCATCCGTATCAAAAGACACCCTACTGCTCTGCCGAATTCCACCACCACCAGAAACGCCTGAAGAACTCTTAAACCCAGCAGAGCCCTCCGTACTATTACTATTCTCAGCAGACACCAGAAAATGACTCTTTCTTGGAGGAGTTGCTGAGGTCCTAAAAGATGGATTGAAGTAGTGCATTGTTGGGTGGCCACCAGGTCCCGGCGTCCCCGGCCTCAGAGTATCCACAAAACCACCGCCGCCGCCTCCGCCGTTGTTGGCATCACCGCCACCAAAGCTAGTGATTTTGAGCTCACATCTTGAGTTGCTCAAAATGACTTCATGGGTTATTGGGTTGAGAAACTCACTGCTTCCTATGGATCTTGGGCTGCAATTACTTGGTGGCCTCTCCAAATGCCTCTTGCTTCCATGAATCACATCTTTCAGATTTGCTATTGACCTTGAACAACCTGACCTCACTCCTCCTCCTCCACCTTTTCTGGTCAAGATTGGGCCCAGTTGTTTTCTGGTTTTGGGGTCATGGACATCTGAGGGTTCTGATTTGCAGTGGAGAGATTTCTTCAGAGAAAACCAAACTGTTGGCATTTTTTTGGATTCTGGGTTTGATTTTGATCCCCCTTTTCTTTGCTCTGCTTCAAAGTTGTTCACTTTCTTCAAGCTTTTCTTCCATTGTCGTTTTCACAGCCCAAAAATCATCACTTTCCATTGCCATTAAAGCTGGAAAAAGTGAGCTCAAATCCTACCACTTCCCCTTCAATCCACTTTCTATTTTGGCACACACATCCCCATCACTCAGCTGTTTACTCCTTCCCCACTTCGGGAAACCAAGCATTAACCCAAGAGACAACTCATAAAACCAGCATTTATACACATAGCTGCATATTTGAAAAGAAAGAAGCACAAATTCGAAGTAATTCTATGTGGGGTTTCACTCAAATGAATTCCATTTTGGAAGTTTCTCCAAAATGGGCAGCATCAACTAAACAGGGGTGGAAATGGTCTCAAAACCATAAAACCAAAGACAACATGAGAATTTGAAAAATGGAGAATCTTTGAGCTATAATTAGGAAGGAGGTGTTGGGAACATGGCAATTGAACTCAAAACATTGTTCAGTAACACTGCAACGAATAAATGGGCGTCTCGTTAGTGAATGGAGCTACACGTGAACGACAGAGACACTAACCCTGCATTCTGAACTGGCATTTATTTATGGATTTTCCTCACTGTCTCATATCTTGTTTGAAAATTTAACGTTTACTGCCTCTGAAATTGGTCATAGTGGTATCCACATTTGGTTCAGATTTTCACTTTCGTCGTCTATGTAGTGTGCCATTCATTGGTTAAAAATGCAGTGAATCCAGCTCTGTCAATTAGACCGCTCTCATAGTACGTTACAATTTCATTGATAGTTACTACTTTTTGGAGAGAAATGATAGATAAATTTCATTGATTGAAAGTGATGACTCACTATTAGCTGTTCTTATACTAATTTTATCTGTAACGTGCATAGCCTAACCTGAGTGAATTCACATTAATGTTTGTTAGGAGTAGACTACTACATGTCCCAGGGATCAACATAACAGTGGCAACGAAGTGACACTTCCCGGACTAAAATGCCAGACCACAAACTATAGAGATGTGTTTGCCTCTTTTCGGCCATGACCCGGTCCAAACAAGATGAAAATGCAATTTGGCCGCTGAAAGTTGCATAAATAATATCAAGTTTGAAAGGGTCAAGTTCAAAATCTCAATGCCCAATTTTTGTCCCTACCTTTGCCAATTGCCAATTGCCAATGGCCAAAGCAGAAGTAGCCAAAGCAGAAGTAGCTTATGCCGTAGGTGTGTGGATGATGAGTCTTATTCAGACAATTCATTCACACATTTGAGTAGTTTCCAATGGGTGTATTCACTGAAGAATAAAGATGGTGAGATTTTGGGATACATGTGATCCAATCAGAGTTAAAAACAATGCGATTTGGATAAAGTTAGACCACCTCCAAAAAATCTAATTAAAAAATATATTTTTAGTTATTCTAACTTATAATTCTTAATTTTTTTCTTCCAACAAGCTAGTTGTATTTCGTATTAAATTAGTTTGATTAAATTTTCCTATCTAAATTTAATTAGGATGAGAGATTTTTTAGCTTAGAAAAATTCTTTGATACAAAAAAAAAAAAAAAACAGCCTAGAAAAACCCATATGCTAACTCAAAGAAAAAAAAAATCTTTCCCAATTCATCATTTGCCTTTCTTAGTCTATTATCAATGGGAAAGCTTTAGTAAATTGTACAGATGATAAGAAGTACGACAAAATTTTGACCAACGAAGAAGAATTGTGCATACCTTGGTACGAATTCCTAATTCCGCCAGTGCTTAGGGTACATACATGGAGCTTGGAAGTTGAGGTGCATATGTTGAGTAGTCCTCGTATTTTCTATATAGCCTTGCTTTCTATTAGGAGTTATTGTTTATCCAATTTATTCGCCAAACCGAAATAACAAAAAATGTACATTAAATCCCAACGTTGTGAGAAAAAGCATAGCGCACTGTATACAATTGCACTGAACTTGTACTTGATAAACTGAGAAAAAAGATCGGAGTATCTTCTGCTCGGCAATTTACAATGGAAAATCAAATACTTTGGTTTGACGAGAACAGACCGTGTGTTCAAAATGTTCAATACGTAGCAACCAATCCATCCAGCATCCTCATGCCCAACTTCTGATTTTGTTAGTTGATGAAAGCAAGATCAGCTAGATGAGTTGGGCTCTAACTCTAGAATTTGGTTTGGGCCTTATGTCAGAATCTTGTTCGGCCTGGAGCGTACATGATGTAATGGATCGCTAGAGGATGATTCAAGGGTGATTCAATATGTTTAGACTACTGCATGCACTCAACATATGACAACTGTTTTTTCAGAGATAAAAACGGTCATAAATAGATAATAGCACTTTTCTTGAAAAATGAGCATCATTGGCAAAAACTTTAAAAGTAGTGGCACTTGAAGTGTTTTTGGGAGAAGCACGATGGTGCCCCAAACCACTTCCCAGAAAAAAAATACAGAAAGCACTCCAATCGCTTTAATTTATAAAAAAAAAAAAAAAATTTCCAAATGTCCACATTAGAATTTCAAAATTCAAAAATGCCCCTAAATTAACGTAAAATTTCCACAAAGCTTCCATTCCATGCGTTTTACATTTGACAAACAACTAATATTGGTATTGTTTAGTCATTCATAATTTCATACCCATTTTGTTGACACCATACCCCTATCGTCTACATGTCACTCCACAAAGCACCACATAGGTTCCTCTTTCTATGAACACGCTTTGCGAGGCTCGCATCCATGGCACCAACTTTGGCACGGCCATGATAGCACACCCAATGGATTCGCCTTGTTGCCACCTTTGCGTAGAGCCGCTAACCCGCTTCATACGACAAATCACTTGGCAAACATGCACTTGTCCCACATTGGACAAGTGAGACTTGGAGCACCTTCACCATCTCCATAAAAGAAGACTTCCCTCCTTGCTCAAAAGAAGACTTCCCTCCTTGCTCAAAGGATTGAACCCTTCACGACCTGAACCTTGGTCTCGTCCCAACCTAGGACCTCTTCCGGACTTCCTCTTTCCCTTCCACGACTTTTCCTCAGACTCTCTGATCCCATGATCCTCTCTCGGATCTCACACCTTCTCAAGTATAAACTCAAACCGCCTAAACTTTGTAGCCCCCATCCGCCATATGCTGACTTAAGTATCGAATGGTCTTAGGCCGATACCCCACCGACGCCTTCGATACTTACCCGTCTATGTGCAGATCAGTTCGTAACCGCGATAGGAACCCCTTCCCAGATAGACATCATCCGAAGCAGTGCCTTATAACCAGTTTGCCCAGGAGACATCTTCCCGACTCGAGGACTTCTCTATCACATGGAGCTAGCCTCTCTGCTCCCCGAAACAGACAGATTGATCCGATCCAAACAACCCCTTCACATTGACCCTATTAACTCCATTTTTGAGCATCAACACATTTATTTGGAAATTGTTCCACTTAGCACTAGCGCCAACGCAAACTTATAGCAAAAAACCCAAGTCAAATCAGAATTTGACTAAAAGAAAGTCACCCCTAATTTACACAAAAGACAATGTCAAATTCGTCACTCCATCACACCTAACCGCCCCGGAAGTTAGAATCTCCTTCAATCCCAATCCCAGCCATCCATCCTATTCCAATCAACGGCCAGCCCTCATGATCCGCGTCCTCTAACTTGATTGGTCGAGATTCAAACCCCACATATATAAATACGCAAAAACCGTCTCCGTCCTTCCGCATTGCACCAAACCTCGTTGTTTCTCTCCAATTCGCTTCTCGCGTATTCGTCTCCTTCTCTAAACTTCCTCTGCGGAAGCCCATCAATGGCGGGTCGGGGCAAGGCGATCGGATCCGGAGCCGCGAAGAAGGCCACGTCGCGGTCCAGCAAGGCCGGTCTGCAATTCCCGGTCGGTCGTATCGCCCGGTTCTTGAAGGCGGGGAAGTACGCCGAGCGAGTCGGCGCCGGAGCTCCGGTGTATCTCGCCGCCGTCCTTGAGTACCTTGCAGCTGAGGTATGAACGAATTTTGCTCGCTCTTGATCTCTGTGTTTCCTATCGATTTGTATTTGCATGCGAGTATGTTCATCCCCTGTTTTGCAAATCTAAGGTTAGGGTTTCGAATTGGGGAAAATTCTGGGTTCTTGATTTTTCATTTTTGGGGGAAATTTCTGATAGAACATCAAAAACGTTGTGGAAATGGTGATGATTTGTGCTTCAATTGCGTGCAGGAAGATCATGGAGAGATTTTCAATCTAGTTTATTTTCGAAAATGAAATCAGTTTTATTTTTATTTTTTACCTTTTTTTTTTTACCTTCTTGGTCAATAAATTTACTTTTACCGAGTATCTGTGAATGGGTGAATTGGATTACATATCTGGGATAGTCTACTAGTATTGAATCTTTGTTGTTTTCCAAAACGATTGGAGTCGACTTTGATCTTTGAATTTAAACGATTGGATCGCTGTGTTTGAACATTCATTTTAGTATGAACTTCCAATTTAGATACTTATGCTACTGGAATTTTTGTAACTTCCAAATTTGGGTGTTGTAACGGTGTTTGAATAATCTGTTTGGTGTAACAGGTTCTTGAATTGGCTGGCAATGCAGCAAGAGACAACAAGAAGACCCGAATTGTGCCCCGCCACATTCAGCTCGCTGTGCGCAATGACGAGGAGCTGAGCAAGCTTCTCGGTGATGTTACAATCGCAAACGGTGGTGTTATGCCCAACATTCACAACCTTCTGCTCCCTAAGAAGACCGGGTCCTCCAAGGCACCAGCTGGTGATGATGACTAAATTTGCAGAGAGACCCTAATTCCGACACGGGCAATATGGTCCGTTTCCGATTTAGCTTCCGTTAGTATGTTCAAATTAGGATATTGAGGCGCTGGGCTGCAGCTTAGTTGGCGGTAGTTAGGGTTGTAGTTGTAGAGGTAGTGTTTTGTGAATATGATCATCTTCTACTAGCTTCTTCATAGAAGCAGTTGTGGGAACTTCTTTTAGTGTTTTCTTACCAAGTGTTCCTTGTGGGTTCAAATATTCAGATGACAGTGCAACAAGATTTGACCATATGATGTTATGATAATATTGGTTTTGATCGTTCACTCTTTCAGTTTGGTACCATACTTGGAAGGTTCAAATGTATGCATCCAAGGTTATCTTGGTGGGTAGTCTGTTAACAGTGGGAATGGAAGGAATGAGAATCATTGCGAATCATTCTGTTTTCCTAATTACTCTACGTTTACTAATTCACTTGACAATCAAAATTTAGGGGGTCTACACCAATTTAAGGGAAAAACACCTCAAAGAATGGGAATTGGATACACAAGAGAGACTTGGGTATTTGATTCTCATTTTCGATTCTCATTCTCGAATTTTGTTTCTAATTCTCTCTTGTAAATAAACGAGCCTGTAGTATTCATTTGCACTGGGTTTTATGGAAGTGTGAATTGATTATGGTACCAAATTGCAAGATTCCCTCTTGTAAGGAAAAGCACACTTCCATGAAGGGTTCTTTGAATATTGATTATGGTACCAAATTGAAGCTAGCTCTAATCTGTTCACTTGGAAGCTGGATTTCTTACTTTCGCTAATTCACTTAGGTCGGTGACCGTATAATCTTTTTTGAAAGTTGTAGTTAAATAGCTTGTCATCCTAGAACTTTGTCTTGCTCTTTCAGCAATTTTAATTTTGTCTTTGTTCTGTTCTTTTTTATTGGGGTCATGTTGTTCTTGTTTTGGTCGATAGTCGAGGTTGAATAGTCTTTGGCCAATTGGGTTTAATCTGCTCTATTGATAGCTACCATTGCTGTAGGAAAATTAGAGACCTATTACCTTCTTTTCGGGTCTATTTGTCAAGGGTTAGGTGGTGAAGTAGCCCAAGATAGGGAAAAACTCTCGACAACTAGGAAGACCTGGAATTCTTAAGTGGTATATGACATGCATAAGAACTATTTCCTGCCATCAAATATATCGGATATCTTGTCCCATGAAATAGGTGATGCCAGTGTCATAGCATGGACTCTCACCAGCATCTTGGATTTGGTGTGACTGGTGCAGGATTTTCGTATACAGCTTCACATCCTACTGCTTCCATCTTTACCAAAAAAGTTATTGGGGTCCTTGAAATTTGATATAGGGAACCGGCCAAATCCACCCCCCCCCACCCCTTTTTGCCCCACCCCCCCCCCACACTGAGGGAGGGACGGGAGGGGCACCCCCCCACAGACCCCCCCCCGGGAGGGCCCCCCCCCCCCCCCTCCTCATTAAAAAAAAACACCCCCCCCCCCTCGGTAAAAATTAACCCCTCCTGTTGACTGCGGCCGAGACAGTGCTCAGCCCCCCTGGGCTGGCATCTCTTTGGCAGGAGGCTCCACCCCTTACAAAAAAAAAAAACAGCAGGCGGGGGGAAAAGGAAGTACTGTAATGGGTGATTAAAAAGAAGAAAAAAACACCACACCCCACACTCCTCATAAGGAAAAAGGAGGAAAAGGAGAAAACCAGGGAACACCCCAAGGAACCGGGGGCCCGAGCAGAAAAACAAAGCCAACCACATGTAAACATAAATTGAATATGCTTATGAGAACACAAATACAACTATCATAAGCTAAACATGAATATAATCATATACCAACCTTTGTGTGATGAAGTCATGATGAATGAGGTATAGTACTGAGTCTTCTACACAGCTAAGAGGTTGATTCCGGTCTCTATGGGGCTAGAACTTAATGGAATCGGATACTTAGTGCATAGGGACCTTGGTACTTATATAGGGGTGATTAGGGTTGCATTAGTCCTCCCATAAAAGACTAAAGTACCCTAATCTCCTATTGGTACTAGAATAAACATCCCATAACCGGCCACAAGAGACCTAGTCTTATTAGGAAGTGTTCTCCTACTTAATGACTCATATCCTACATCATTAAGGTCTTTAGAGATTGAGTATAATACATATTAGTATATTACTTGATCCTTAAGTAATCTTTAAGTGTCACATAACTATATGTGACTAGTGTAGAGTCCACATTCTTACAATCTCCCACTTGGACTCACACCAATTCACATGACACTTAATGATATGATCAACCAAGTATCTGAACTGAAGTTGTACAAAACTAATAGTATATCCCGACACTTCTTGCTCCCACTGATTCAAACAACCATTACAGAACAAGGAAAATGATCTGTGTAAGTATAATCAACACAGTCACCCCAAAGTTACCAAGCAATGATTCAATGAATTGCAGGAACATCAAGAGGTGTTTCTGAACTGTGACTGAAACCTGAACGGATTGATTACATAAGTGTTTCAACTCACATGGTCCTAAATCATCTAACACAGAAACTGAACCTGTGTTTGATGTCTGAACTGAAATCTTTGGATACAATCCAATCATTAAGTAAATAGCTATTTTCATAAAACTGTAACAACCAATAAGCACTGCAGTGAAAGATATAAGCATAAAAGGTACCGAAACTGAAACTGAAATCTTGATTAAAACTGAACACCATGGATTTATTCATTAAAACTGCATAAACATAGTAGCATAAAGGGTCTGTTTTGCACGCGGAGCTGCAAAACTCATAACTGAAAACATTAAAACATTTTGTTCCACCTCCCACTCAACTTAAGCATCTAAAGAATGAAGAATTCCTATGCTTTCTACATGATTCTGAAAGATCTTTGGAACCAGTGGCTTAGTAAATGGATCTGCTAGCTGTGCACGCGTTCCAATCTTCAGAATATCTAATTGTCCATCTTTGACTCTCTCTCTAACACTGAAATACTTCAAATCGATGTGCCTTGAGCCCTCAGACCTCTTGTGATTCTTGGTGAAGAATATTGCAGCAGAATTGTCACAATACATCACTATAGGTCTAGAGATTGAGTCAACTACTTGAATCTGACTTAAAAAGTTTCTGAGCCAAGTAGCTTGACATGATCCTTCATAAATAGCTAAATACTCAGCCTGCATAGATGAAGTTGCTGTGATCTTCTGTTTAACACTCCTCCAAGCCACAGCACCTCCTGCCATCATGAAAACATATCCTGAAATGGATTTGTGCGTTGTTGGATAGTTGCTAGCATGATCTAGTCTGTATATCCAACAATCTCCAAATTCTCAACTTGTCTATACACTAACTTGAACTCCTTGGTCCTCTGAAGGTATCTCAGAACCTTCTTTCCAGCATTCCAGTGCTCCTTGCCATAGTTTGATTGAAACCTTGATAAGATTCCAACTGAGTGAGCCAAGTCAGGCCTTGTGCATACTTGTGCATACATTATGCTCCCAACCAATCTAGCATAAGGTAATCGTTTGGCATCCTCCTTCTCTTGGTCAGTCTTTGGACTTTGATCTTTATTCAGCTTGTCTCCCTTAGACATCGGTGCATCTCCTGGATTGCATTTGCTCATAGAGAATCTTTGCAACACTTTGTTGATGTAGCCCTTCTGAGATAGTCCAAGCAACTTCTTCTGTCTATTTCTAGTGATTTCAATGCCTAACACATAAGCTGCTTCACCTAAATCTTTCATATCGAAGTTTCTAGACAGAAAAGACTTAGTCTTTTGTAGGAGACCTATAGTACTACTAGCTAACAGAATATCATCCACATAAAGAACTAAGAAGATGAACCCTGTATTAGTGACTTTCTGATAAACACATGGATCTGACAGATTTGCAACAAAACCATCCTTAGTTATAATTGATTCAAACTTCAAATTCCATTGTCTTGAAGCTTGTTTCAGTCCATAAATTGATTTCCTTAACTTACAGACCATGTGCTCATTCCCTGGCTTCACGAAACCTTCAGGTTGCCTCATGTAGATCTCCTCATCCAGCTCACCATTTAGAAACGCAGTTTTCACATCCATCTGGTGTAATTCCAGATTGAAGTGAGCCACAAGTGCCATTATCAATCTGAAACTATCCTTAGTTGATACTGGTGAAAACGTTTCTGTGTAGTCAATTCCCTCTTTCTGTGTAAACCCTTTGGCCACTAATCTGGCCTTAAACCTCTCAATAGTCCCATTAGCATGCCTCTTTGTCTTGAATACCCATTTGCAGCCAATAGACTTCTGAGTTTTAGTAGGTTCAGCAAGCTCCCATACTCCATTGTCATCCATAGACTTCATTTCTGCATTCATTGCTTCTAACCAGGCTTTACTCTGTGGACCAGACACAGCTTGAGCAAAAGTAGTAGGATCATCATCTTCCCCCCAATCAAAGTCTCCTTCAATGTTGTAAAACTCAAAATCAGGATTTTGGTTAGGTTTTGGGGTCCTAGTTGATCTTCTAAGACCTTGAGGTTGTTCTAAAACAGGTGGTTCCTGATGAGGTTCTGGAATGTCATGAACTTCATGGTCTTGATCTGTAGCTTCAAGAATTGGATCAGACATGTGGAAATCATTCTCAGGAAGAACATCCTCAAAATTGGCCTCTTCCTGAATTTGATTGTCATGATCCATCATGATTTGCTCATCTGGAGTTGTAGCAGGTGGAGTGTCTATGGTTTGTATAGGATCTAATGTGGTCGATGGAGGAATTAGAGTAGCTGCTACAGTTTCAGGATTTTCAGAAAACTCAGGAACTGATACTTCAGTTTGTGAAATTTCTTCAAGCTCATAATCAGAGGGGTTTGCAAGTGCATTAGGATGCATTTCATCATAAAACTTGGCCTTATTGGTCTCAATTATCCTAAGAGAATGGTTAGGACAATAGAACCTATAACCTTTGGAATTTTCTGCATAACCAATGAAGAAAGAACTCACTGTTTTGGCATCTAGTTTCTTTTCCTGTGGATTGTAAGGTCTAGCTTCAGCCTTACAACCCCAAACATGGAGGTGTGAGAGACCTGCTTTGTGTCCATGCCACAAATGGAAGGGTGTTTTCTTAACAGACTTGCTAGGGGTTCTATTTGACAAGTAGTTGGCTGTTTTAAGCGCATCCCCCCAAAGAAATAGTGGTAATCCTGTCGTGCACATCATACTCCTCACCATATTCAGCAAAGTCCTATTACGCCTCTCTGCAACTCCATTCTGCTCAGGTGTTCCAGGTGTGGTGTACTGAGCTGTAATCCCTTCTGATTCCAAGTATTGAGCAAATGGACCCTTGTGCTGACCTGCCTCATCGAACTTTCCATAAAATTCCCCTCCTCTATCTGATCTGACAACTTTTATCTGCTTCCCCAGGTATTTTTCTGATGCAGTTTTGAAAACTTTAAACTTCTCTAAGGATTGTGATTTCTCAGAGATGAGAAACACATGACAGTACCTAGAAAAGTCATCTATAAAGGTTATGAAGTAGTAATTCCCACAGATACTTCTGACCTGAAAAGGGCCACAAATATCTGTGTGAATGAGTTCTAATAACTCAGTACTGCGTACTGAACCCTTCTTCCTTGAATTAGTCATTTTTCCTTTTACACATTCAACACAAACATCCTTTAAATCAGAGAAGTCCAAACCATTTATCAACTCATCTTTAGACATAATCTGTAACCTCTCTTTCGATATATGCCCCATTCTTCTATGCCACAAATCTGCAGAATTCTCATTTAACCTATCCCTCTTATTCCCCACAACAGAACTTTCAATAGCAAACACTTCAGGATTTTGTGAACAATTCAAATTCCAATAATCATGAACAAGAGATGCAGTACCAATAAGCTGGGAATCTTTATTGAATAACTTCATGGATTCATTGTTTCCAAAGAAATTACTACCATCCTTAACATAACGAGACAATGAAACTAAATTCCTCTTAATCGAGGGAATACAGAAAACATTGTCTAAAACCAAAACATGTCCAAATTCTAAAACTAGTCTAGCTTGTCCAATTGCCTTCACTCCAACCCTAGCTCCAGTCCCAGCTCCAACGTTTTGCTCCTCTTTAGTTGGTGCTCTCCTTCCATGCAATGCCTGTAAGGTATTACATATGTGAATGGGTGATGCAGTGTCAAGCCACCATGAATTTGGAGCAATGCTAATCAAGTTAACTTCAATCATAAAGGGAATAAGGGGAATTTGAATTGCAGTACCTCTCTTAGCTAGCCACTCCTTAAAGATTCTGCAATTCCTCTTAATGTGTCCAACTTTGTTGCAATGAAAGCACTTATCTGACTTCTTATCCTTGTCCTTATCGTTTCCTTGAGGTTTAGGTTTGGGGTTAGTTTTAGGAACAAAAGCAGTTTTCTTCTCAGTTGAGGTACCAGCCTCAGATCCTTTATTAAACTTGCCTTTGTATGGCTTCCCATGCTTCTTGAACTTGGATTTATCCACAGTTGTCACCAAATGAACGTCTGTTCCTTTCCCTTTCTCCTTTTCCTTCTTCAGCTCACCTTCCTCACTAGCACAGATAGAAATGAGGGTGTCTATATCCCATTTCTCCTTCACTGATTTGTAAGCAGTCTTCAGTGGCTTAACTGAGGAGGCAGTGATCCCATAATGTGACAAACCATGAATTTGTCGTCCAATTTCATCCCCAGCCTATTCAACTTAACTGCATAATCCTTTTTCTTCATAATGTAGTCTCTAACTCCTTTCCCATCATATTTCAGCTCCATCATCTCTTCCAGCAGCTCATCCATCCTACCCTTATCAGACTCCACATACTTCTTAGCAATATTAGCCATATATCCTACTGCAGAATCTGAATCATCAATACCATCCACAATAGAATCATCTATCTTACTCTTCATGTACAGCAAACACATTTTGTTGGCCTTTGTCCACTCCTTGTGCGCAGTCTTCTCAGCTTTTGTGGATGTGGCAGTGGGTTTTGGGGGTTGTGGATCGTTAAAGGCGATGTCAAATTCATCTAAGGCTAGTGCAAACTCGACATCTCTCTTCCATCTCTTAAAATTGGCAGCACCAGTTAGGAGAGTGATGTTGGAGTGGTTTAAAGCTGAAAATACATAAAGAGGTTTGCTAAGTGTTTGTTTAATGGAAAAACTTAATGGGAACTGAATTTCTAAATTACTTAGCAAACAATCAAACAAGCAAACAAGGACTTTTGTTTTCTTGAGTTTTTAAATTAACCCCATAACTGCATAATCTTATCTCAGCTAGTCTAAGACAGTAGACATGAGATATCACTTAAGTCACATAGCTGAACATAATTCAGTACACAGTGTTAGGATCTGATAACACCCTTCGGCAAGATAATCAGATATAGAACCTGAACGTGAACCAAATTATAACCACTATATGCCATTCTTGCATAATTGTAGCTGTTAGCTAAGATCTCTTGAAATAGAGACATGTTAGAACCAGCCAATTGAACAAGAATGCTTGTTCTAATCTTGATTCCTAATGAAAAGCAGGAGTAACCTGTTATAAGTTTGCTGAGGCAAAATGATATAACAGACCTCCTCACTAATCCAAGATCAAAACTCAGAATGGAATCCTCACATTCATGACTGAGCTTCGCTCTTAGTCATGAATCCATTCTGTTATACCTGCAGAATAAATCTACAAGTACAATTAACATAAATTTCGGGAGATGTTTTCTGTTTCATTATTCAATAGCAGGATACATAATAATTCAGCATGAAAGTAAACAGAAAACACAAACAAATCAATCACGCCAATCCAGAAACTCAACATCAAGCAATCATCTAACATGGCATACTATTCAGGGCCAACATCCATCGTTTTCCTATTCTATCAACCTATGCGCGCCCCCTGAAAGAACGCTCTAGCATGGTATATCGCTGGAAAACATAAAATCAGATGATTGAATATGAGTTTCTCGAAAACTTATCTGGCGTCCAAAACGTATGCTCCATAGCGCAGCGGAAACAAAATTAACCCAAAATCGAATATGGGAAATACCGTAAACTAGCATACATGTTTAAATCCAGGGTTAATTCGACCAAAAACCGAGCAATTTTGCTGATTGATGGTGAATCGCATATGAACCCTAAGTCCCAAATTGATTTTTCAGCCCAGAAAGGAAAGAGCCGTTAAACCCGCACCCAAAACGTTTTAAAATTCTATTCGGGTCAAAAGAGATCCGCGTGTTTCCACGCGGGTCGATATGTGTCTGTATCTGGGTCGAAACTTGACCCGCAAAACTTAAAACCGAACCCGTTTGTATTATTTTTATTTTTTTTTAAAACAAAATCACATATCTTAGAACCCTAATTCATAATTCTTTGTGTTTAATCAAGCAACACAATCCGAATTTTAAAACAACAACTTAATTGATTTGTAACTCATAAACGTTGGCTCTGATACCAACTGTAAACATAAATTGAATATGCTTATGAGAACACAAATACAACTATCATAAGCTAAACATGAATATAATCATATACCAACCTTTGTGTGATGAAGTCATGATGAATGAGGTATAGTACTGAGTCTTCTACACAGCTAAGAGGTTGATTCCGGTCTCTATGGGGCTAGAACTTAATGGAATCGGATACTTAGTGCATAGGGACCTTGGTACTTATATAGGGGTGATTAGGGTTGCATTAGTCCTCCCATAAAAGACTAAAGTACCCTAATCTCCTATTGGTACTAGAATAAACATCCCATAACCGGCCACAAGAGACCTAGTCTTATTAGGAAGTGTTCTCCTACTTAATGACTCATATCCTACATCATTAAGGTCTTTAGAGATTGAGTATAATACATATTAGTATATTACTTGATCCTTAAGTAATCTTTAAGTGTCACATAACTATATGTGACTAGTGTAGAGTCCACATTCTTACAAGACATCCTTCGTTTCTAGGCGAAGGGGGTGGGGGGAAGAGAAAAAAGAAAAAAGACACAAAGAGATAGAAGAAGCATCTGTTAAAAGAGAACAAGGAGGAAAAAAAAAGGAATAGCTGATGGCATGTGCGGGGGCGCTCACCGACAAAAAAAAGGAAAATTTTAAAAAAGAGAAGAGAGGAGGGAAGAGGGGGGGTGAAAAAAAGGAGAACACACCAGAGGGACGGGGGGAGCACTTGGGAAAAGGGGGGGGGGGGAAGGAAGAGGGGAGGAGGGGACATAAACCGCGCTCCTATGAGAAGAGAGGGGAGAAAAAGAAAAAACCTGCTCCTTTATGAAAAGAATATTAAAAAAGACCCCCCCCCAAAAAAAATGGATAGATGCGCGCCCGCGGAGGGAGCAGAAGCAGGCAAAAAAAAAGAGGACCGTATCCACATTATAGACTTCCAGATTGCTCAGGGCACTCAGTGGGTGACTCTCCTTCAAGCGCTTGCAGCAAGACCTGGTGGGGCTCCCTATGTACGAATTACAGGCATTGATGACCCTGTTTCAAAATATGCCCGTGGTGATGGATTGGAGTTAGTAGGGAGAAGGCTGAAAGCTATCTCTGAAAAATTTAGCATTCCTGTTGAGTTCCACGGAGTACCAGTTTTTGCACCTGATGTCACACGAGACATGCTTGATGTTAGGCCGGGAGAGGCTCTTGCAGTGAATTTCCACCTACAACTTCATCACACACCAGATGAGAGTGTCGATGTGAACAATCCTAGGGATGGGCTGCTGAGAATAGTGAAGTCACTATCTCCAAAGGTGACCACTTTGGTGGAGCAAGAGTCCAACACGAACACAACCCCTTTCTTCAACAGGTTTGTAGAAACTGTAGAGTACTACTTGGCGATGTTTGAGTCTATTGATGTGGCCTTGCCAAGGAAAAGCAAGGAGAGAATCGATGTGGAGCAGCATTTTTTGGCAAGAGATATTGTAAATGTCATTGCCTGCGAAGGAAAGGAAAGGGTGGAACGCCATGAGCTCTTTGGCAAGTGGAAGTCCAGGTTGACAATGGCAGGGTTTCGGCAATCCCCATTGAGCTCATATGTCAACTCTGTCATAAGGAGTCTGCTGAAGTATTACTCAGAGAATTATACTACTTGTTTGTGCCGTATCTCATGTTAAGATGTTAAATCATTTATCGTATTTTAAATGTACCTTGTTGGTCTACAACTTGTACGTTCAAAATTGTATGATCATTGATATTGTTAGAGATTAGTATCGTGCTAATTGTCAATCGTGGAATTGCATCATTCCTAGCCTTTCGATTAAAAGAGATTCAACTGCCATCAAAACAGTTAGAGTCAAGTTTGGGGTTATCTTCCTAATTGAATTCTATTTCAATCTCATCTTCCTAATCGAACCCAAATACTCTCAGGAGAGAAATTAATTAACAAACGCCGCTTTAATTATAAGCATCTTATAATTGAATTCTATTTCTATCTCATCTTCCTAATCGAACCCAAAACCTCTCAGGAAAGAAATTAATTCTTTGGCGAATATGTTGCTAAAAATATTTTTTTACAATAAAAAATAGAGACTAATAGTATTTAAACTATGGTTAAACTCTATGACTTATATTCCTAATTGATTTCTATTTCTATCTCATCTTCCTAATAGAACCCAAAACCTCTCAGGAAAAAAATTAATTAATAAACGCCGCTTTAATTAGGTAAAGTTGGTTTAGGGAAAGCCGCACCGCCTTCGACGCCTATATATTAACGCATGCAGCAGAGTAGAGGTATTGATAGTTTGATCTAAAATATTAAACCCTAGCAATGTCGCTCCCGCAGCAGCCCTTAAGGAGCCGACCTCTGTTCCCTTGGGAGCCAACGGATTTGCAGAAATCCGTAAGCATCCAAACCAGCGTCGGATTAACAATCGCGAAGCAGTTGTTTGAGACTGAAGGCAAGGACAAAAACGTGGTGTTCTCGCCGCTGTCCTTTCACGTGGTGCTGAGTATCATAACTGCTCAAATAGATTCCACCCGTCGGCACCAGCTGCTCTCTTTCCTCAAGGCCGAGTCCACCGACCACCTCAACTCCCTTGCGTCCGATCTAATCTCTCGGGTCTTGGCTGTTGGCTCCTCCGCCGGCGGGCCTTGTTTGTCGTTTGTCAATGGCTTCTGGGTTGACAAGTCTTTACCGCTCGAGTCCGATTTCGTACAGGTGGTGGACACTTTTTACAAGGCGGCTCGGAAACAAGTCGATTTTAAAGGAGATCATGAAGCAGTGAGAATTGAAGCCAATTCATGGGCCGAAGAGCAGACTAAGGGCCTTGTGAAAGAGGTTCTTCCTCACGGGTCAGTTAACCGGTTCACAACCTTCATCTTTGGCAATGCCTTATACTTCAAAGGACTCTGGGATGACGAGTTTGATGCATTGAAAACCAAGGATCATGTCTTCCACCTTCTCAATGGGACATCGACAGTAAAAGCGCCCTTCATGAGTAGCATAAATAGACAATTTGTAAGAGCGTTTGACGGGTTCAAGGTCTTGAAGCGCAGGTATAAAACGGGACAAGGCCAGGAGGGGCGCATCTCCATGTTGTTGTTTCTCCCAGATGCAAAAGATGGTCTACCAGCCTTGCTTGAAAGGGTATGTTCTGAGCCTGGCTTCTTAGATCGCCATCATCCATGGGTGCATGCTGAAGTGGGTGATTTCAGAATCCCAAAGTTTAAGATTACTTATGGTAGTTTTGAAGCTTGTGGTGGAATTCTCAAGGATTTAGGCCTGAAGTTGCCAAATCATAAGATAAACCACAAATCTTTCATCGAAGTTAATGAAGAAGGAACCAAAGCCGCTGCAGTTACTTTTGGCAATAATATTTGTTACTCAGCTGGTCCTCGGCGTCCTCGCCCTAAACCGATAGACTTTGTTGCAGACCACCCATTCCTGTTTTTGGTCATGGAGGAAGTGACGGGGGTTGTGCTGTTCGTCGGGCAGGTGCTTAATCCTTTAGAGGAGTGATTATAAGTCCCTATATATGGTTTAAATTTATTCTTCATTTCTTTTGTGTCATCAGTTTGGTTTGGACTTGATCCATATGTTTTTCATCAGGCAATTATTGATCTAATGCTCTGTACCATCAGCAAGTCTTTTATATATCGTACCTCAATTTCGGATTTGTTCTTGGTTGTCTTGGAAGTATAGGTTTAGATGGACAATATCTTAATGTGAACCAGATTCATCTATGAAAATTGGTTACTATTCACTATAATCATGCTACAACACCAACTGAGATAATAAACTTTGCATCTCAATTGAGAAAAATCAGTCCCGTCATTTTTTTTTTGAGCATATATACTCTTCCTTACTCTGGCGTGTAGGCTTTAACTTGTAAGGCTTCTGATATAGACTAGCAATATTCCATATTTCTTAGGAATATACTTTGGAAAAGTAGCTGTGTAAACTTTCAGAAATTCTGTTGGATCTTTTTACCCCATCTATTGAAATCTTACGACCACAATTAGCAAATTTTGAGACTTTCAAAGTAACAAACACTAAAACTCTGCAAAATCAAGCAATCATGAAACGAATATTATACATAATTCCATATGCCTTGGCGTGCAAGTTCTGCACTTGCTTGGCGTGCAAGTTCTGCACTTGCCGTTTGTATCATGTACTCATATATATTCGTAGCGTAGTTCCATTTACTTAATCAATTACAAGGGAAACAGTCTTCAAACATGATTCCAAAGGCTCAAACAGTCTACCAAGGTTACTTCCATGTGCATGTCGAATGATTATGGAAAAGGCAGAAACATAGTAAAAATGTAAAGAAAAGAGACTAAAAAACAAACGTGCGCAAAATAGAAAAATAATGCGCTAAAATCATCTTCCTTATATTATCACCCAACAATCAGTAACTAATTATCTCACAGATATATGAATGTTAACATCTTAAGTGATTGAACGACTAGAAAACTCAAAAGTGGAAGGAGAGCAAAGCCCGAGTCCGTTCGAGACAAAAAAAAAATGAAAAAGGGATCGAACATAAACTTCACCATGAAGCTCAGATTGGCCTACGGGCTTAATCCAGACACTGTAGACTGGCGCAGTAGAAAGTTAACATCAAATTCAAAATCGTATTATAATTTAAAAATTAAGATGATGGCATTTGTATAAGCTTTTAAATGTTTCAAACTAAAATTCAAAGGCCAATTATCATTGAATATTCCTGTGGTGGACATGCACTATCAATTTCACCCATGTGGTTAGCGACAAAGAGTGAGCGACCGGTTCGAGGATGCGAAGAAGGTAATATTCTGGTGTTAATCGAACTCCGAAGCTCATAGAAACTCGATCCCTTAGGAGGAGTCGCCGGAGGAGGCCGTCGAGTACCTCTCCACCGTCTACAAGATCTCATAAATTAGGTTGGTGGGTTTGGTACAAATTAAGATGGGTATTTGACTCCACGGGCAGTGCTGCTCTGTTTTTGCATTGCATTGCATTGTGGAACACTAGAATTAATTGATTCAAAACACTAAAATCCATAGGTGGTGGTGCTCTGTTTTGCATTGATTGTGGTGCTCTGTGTCGCTATTCAGAACCCACTCCGAATCACCCGATTCCCAAAACCCATAATCCCAAAATTCAATTTCAATTCTAATTGATTCGTATTCAAGAATCTCCAATATCTGTATCTTTATAACTCTCCAATTGCGCCGACGATAATTTCGAATCAAATAATGATTGGGTCGGGGCCGGACCTCTGTTTGGATCCGTGGCTGTCTAGTTTTTAGAGAGCAGGAAGGAAGAAAGAAGAAAGTTCAGAACTGCTACCCAAAAAATAAAAGGGTGATTTTATCCACACCCATCAACTTAATTTTTACACCCAATCTGTTTTAAAAACCCATCATCCTCTTTAGTTAGTTTGAATTTTCTCTATACACCCATTTTATGTTTCAAAAATACCCTTGATTAAACTTTGAATTTGTTTTTCACACCCACCTCTCTAACCTGATAACCCTAGCAGCCAAGAGCCATTAAAAAGTAAGGCGGTTACCAACCTCCACCAGCAGCCGCTGCCATATGGTCAGTATTTCGTTTCATTTGTAAGAGCATTTCCACCCTTTGCCTCAGGGCAAGAGGCAAAGGGCAAGGAATATACCCAAAAGTCGAGCACTATTCATGGTTGGCCCATCATAATAGTAATCGACTTTCATTTTTTGTTCCACCCGCAAAAGTCAAGGGCAAGGGCGATTACTATTCATAAATTCATTTTTAAAATTTTTTTATGCAAAAAAGATAGGTTGAATAAATTTGGTATTCTGAATAAATTTGGTGTTTGAATAAATTTGGTGTAAAAATTGGATTAGGTATTTATAGGGAAAATTTTCAAATTTTTATCTTAAATAATCGTAGCCGTTGACTATTCATAAATTCATTTTTAAAATTTTTTTATGCAAAAAAAATAGGTTGAATAAATTTAGTATTCTGAATAAATTTGGTGTAAAAATTGAATTGGGTATTTATAGGGAAAAATTTCAAGTTTTTTGTCTTGAATAATCGCAGCCGTTGGATCAAAAAAGGAAAGCTAGGATTCTGCCACGTGTCCTGGCGACAGTAAAGGGCAAGAGTCAAGCCGAGAGGCAGAAACTTGCCTTTTGCCCTGCCTCTTGCCCTCTCAATCTGTACAGTAAAAGGCTACTTTTGCAAGGGTGGAAACCCAAATTTTTGCGAGGGCAACATTTTCCTCTTGTCTCTTGCCCTTTGCCTCTTGCCCTTGCCTCAAGGGTGGAAATGCTCTAAGAGTTCAAAATTGGTATATCCATCGAGTCTATTGAGATTACAAGCAATGCTACATTCAAATTTTGATCAAATGCCTGCAAGCAATACTACAAGCCATCATTTTTACAGCCTTTGGAAACAAAATTACTGACAGCATTATATCAAACAAACATCAACTCATTGCGAAGCCTTTTTTTTTTTTTTTTTTTATCATTTCTCTGCGGAAGCTTTCCCTTGTGTCTGGTTCCCAATTGAATATTTAAATTAAATTTAGCCTTTACCCAGTAATAGGTGGTTGAGTCTACTTAACTAAAGATTTTGTAGAATTATTGAGCAATCTTCCATATCCGAAGACAATTCTACTAAATAAGTCATTATGCGCAAGGTGGATGAATACATGTAGATTAGGATTGTATCGGATATGTTTTGCCGGACCTCTTACCGGACCAATCAAATTACGCTTGCTTCCGTGTAGTTCTCCACCATATAGATAATGTCAGAGTTTGAGGAATTTAGTAGGAGACTGTTTGATGAACACAGCTATAGTTATATTGATGATGTTGGGTGTAATGATCAATTTAGTATTTTATTTTAGATTTAAGTGTAATTTTCTATTAGGGTAAAATAGTAATTTAATAAATAAATAAAGTGATGGATGTAAAGATCAAATTAATGAGTGTGGATAAAATCACCCAAAATAAAATCCATGTTTTCTTTTTCATATAAAAAGACAATTTTGCCCACCTTTTGGACGCAAAAACTAATTGAATTCAAGTGAGGGTGTGAATTGCCAACGGAAACCCGCCATAGGGGTTTAAATGAAAGTTTTTTCACCACAGGGGTGAAATTGATAGTGCTTGTCCACCACAAGGATATTCAACGATAATTGGCCAAATTCAAATACACGACACTATGGCTGATCATCACATTAAGCAAAACTTAACAAATAACAGTAGACTTCTTGTTTGGATTGTTATAAACGCTACTGTTTGTCCCGACTAGCAGCGTCCAGCAAATGCTCCATGACCGTATAACTGGTGGTCTTTTCATATGCAGCTCAGCAGATTCAAACTTCTTCCGTGCAGTGGCCAGACATCAGTTGCTCATTCTTTCTGCAAAAACAACGAAACCACTTCATAAATTTTACAGCACCAAAAGGTTCGATCTTTTGCTGATATATAATTAAAAAACCTAGACACCACAAAAGAAACTAACAACGGATACCTCTTCAACGCTTTCTCTCTGCCCGCCACTTGTATACAGGTTTGGCTGTTGGGCTCACAATCTCATCTTCACGTAATTTTCGTTTTTTACCTTTTTTCTGATAATGTAAGAAGTTTGTTCAATACTTTCCGTGCACAACAAAATAACCATATCTAAGAAATGAAATTCAGATGTCTATACCTGTAACTCCTTCTCCATCTGCATATCCATACAGATTTTCTCTAACACATTGGCTCTATTTCTTCTTGCTTCCAGCTCTCTGTAAGAGGAAGCTGTTTTCCTGCATATTGCAGACAAAAGAATGTATTTAAACAGAAGAATACTACCAGGCAACAAGAAACCAGGACAACAATGAATATAGGAAGGTACCTAAATTCAAAATAAGAATGGTATAGAAGAAATCCGTAAATGAAAACAGAGGATGCCATGAAAGTAAAAAATTTCACAAGCATCAGTTAGCTACGAAATTTGTTGACTGATGGTGCAAACAAAAAAGAAAGCGATGAATAAGTGCCATTCCAATTTCCAACATCATCTGATATATAGTGGGGCCTCAGACCAACTTCTAGTTTAACTTTCCTAATTAATCCGCAAATCAAATCTCTCAGCCGAGCTCCAGCTTTCCACAGTTCAGTCTAACATGCAAACATGATAGTTGTTTATCTCACAAATTAACTTACAGATACTTGTAAGTTGTAACCATCAAGACTTGTTTATCCTGTTTTAGTTCAGTGATGTACTCACACCTTACAATGATTTAGCACCATAAAATCCCGGCTGCAAGCTGTGACTAAACATTAAAAGATTAGTTTTGCTTAAAACCTTCTTCATATGGTCAAGCCACGTATATTCTATTCATAACCTCAAGGACTGATCCATTTCTCACCCAAAATTAATCTTGTTTGCAATATATGTAAAGAAAATCAGTGCATATTTATCCTTAGATTTAAAATGACAAGATTCCTTTCAAAAAAACCAATAAGAATTTGTTCCTACGATATACTAATGAAAATTTAAAGACCAAATTCCAGAATAAACACCAACTACTCAATGGAGAATTTTTTTTTTGTACCTTTTTATGCGATCGGGAATATCCCCAGGAGAAGCCACAGTTCCAACTTTTGAATGATGTGATTGAATTTCTTTAGCCTCCTCCCTACCAAAGACAATAGAACAAGATAAAATAAATTTAGCAATATCTGAACATATATATGTTCAGAACTTACATAACTACTTTTCTTCCTAACTATCTCACATGGAGTGAGTGCCACATGTATCTCACTATCTCACAAGTTTAAAAACATCTTTAAAACCAAACAAATTAAAGAGCCAATGTCTTTTGCGAATCAATTGTCAATGTTATGTAACTAAAGCCTATGGCCCCAGTTGGAGCCTACAGCTATATCAGGATGATAGATTTGTATCATGGGAAAAGAATTCACATATACAGGCAGGGACAGGAAAATAGGCTTCTCCCTTTACTGTCTTCATTTCCAAAGTGTGTGTGCGTATGTGAATTTTTGAGGTTATCAAAGATTTAGTGTTTATGCGTATGGGCAGTGTGCTTGCTTGGGAAAGCTGGTAAACAAATCACTTGTAACATTTGAGTCTAAGCAACTGATGACAGAAACAATTCAAGTACATAATAAAGTAATAGATCAATCAGAACAATGGAAGCAGTAATGGCTGTTAACAAAGAATTAAAGGAACGAAATAATGGCCTCTCACCAATCCAAATTCAAATAGAAATAACAACATCAATGAACATAATAATGAAAAATAAACCCCAACAAAATTCGATTAATCAGAATTATCTATGATTTTCAAAGGACAGAAGAAGTGAAAGAAGCTCAAACCTGTCTTCAGCAAAGTAAACGTGTCTCCTTGAAGGTCCATTATCTAGAGAGTGTAGTGTAGCAGTCAGCTTTTCAATTTTCTGCACCATATGACAACATTATACCAAATATTAAAATAAAAAAATAAAAATCAGAACATAGGTTCTTGGTAGCATTATACTGTACATACCTTTTTCTCACTCTGAACTTTCTGAAGTATGTACCCAATATCTTGGGTCTTCATAAGCATGAGCTCTTCCGGAGTGTACTTGTTTGGCTCACCCCTGTTATCCAAATCTATGTCACTTGGGTTGCAAGTGAGAAAGGAACAAGGATAAAGAAGCATCAGAAGGAGAGTTTCGGCTTACTTTGATCTATGGACTCCATCAACAGTTCGCGCCTTGATCATCTTGAAGTTGAACTCATCTGGGTTTCTAAAGGCTACTTTCTCCTTCAGTCTCTGTCAGAGTGAAAAGACAGATCAGACAAAGCCCACAGCATATACCGTATTTCGGAGCTGCATTAACATATCATAGATAAATGATATCCATGGACATGCAACAATTTCAACATAGTTTTACCCGTAAAGTATCCTCCTTTTTATGATACGCTTTTGCACGCTCAACATAATCCTTGTGCTTTTCGAGTAACCCAAACTTCTGCCTCGCTTGCCTGAAAGACAAATTCCATTAAAAAAAAGCAACATAAATCCCATCCTCTGATGCAAAACAATACTTATGTGAAAAGTCTAAGAACAAAGGGAATGCAGTCACTCACGGTTGCGATCGTTCCTTGTGAGCCCGTCTGGGAAGAGCATTCCTTAAGGATGACATGGTGAATATAACACGAAGCAATCACCACAAATTAACTGCCAAACAACAGAGCACAAAAATCTGAGCTTTGGTGCGTAAATGTGCAAACTTTCACCATTCATTAAGCTGGGGAACTACAGATACAAGTTACAACGAAGATAAATGACCATCGAACCCTAAATTTGTAATCCACGAATCTCCTTCAAGAAAATCAAATTACCCAAAAAGATTTTGGGGGTGGGGAAATTGAATTAAAACCCTAAAATTTGAGCAGAAACTAGGTTCCCAAAATTGAAGATAACGAATAGAAAATTGGAAGTGATTAAAAACCTGAACGATGAGCAATTGGTAATCCTCAGCTGGTAAATTGAATTCGAAAGCCCTCCTGGGCTGGGGTTGAGAAATCGAAGAACGAGCAAAAACCCAAGATGGAAAGGTGGCCTTGGAGCGCGGAGACTTAAACCCTAGAGAAACCTTATTGTTGCCGTCAACTTAACGGAAGAGTAGACGACGACCCTAAACCCTTAATTTTAATTTATTTGGCCTTTGGGCTTGTTAGTAAAAGTATTATTGCAAAGTACCCAAAGAAAGTATTATTGTTAAGTTTTACAATTTTAATTTTTAACATACAATGAATAAACGCTAAGGTTGGCAAAGAGTCATGGTGGCGTTATATCACAATAAGTCACTTACATGATAATATGTGATTGATTTGAAATATCACTACAATGACAGTTTAGTTGGTTGTAAAGTTTTCTTCAGTGTCTACATAGCTTTAGAAATTGGGTGCCTATAGTACGTACCTCGCCACAACTAGTTGTTTGATCACTTGAACTTGCAGACAAGTACAGTTCCTAAGTAAAATCGTGTTAATGGCAATTCAATGGCACAATTTTCAGTTGGACATTTTTCTCTTTTGAGAAGTTAACTATTTCGACTATTGGGATGCAGATTACAGATTGGAGAATCGTGTTATCAATCTTGTCTTCAAGCTACATGTTTCTTTGATGGAAAATGAGCTTCTATCCTAACGTGATTCTGGTCATCCAAAACGACTCCCAAACACAATATAACCTGCTCCCGAATAAAAAAGAGAGTGGACCAAGTACATTCATAGTTCATGACTGAAACACACATGAATGCAAGTCAGTTGACATGAACATTACTGTTAACATGAATGCCACGGAACCAGTACAATCAACGAGGTAGAAATTGTTGAGAAGATATGGACCAGGGAACTAAATAATTTAACAAAAATCATCAATTTTCATTCCTGTCAGTTTCATAAACAATTCTATAATTTCAAAACTACTTTGCTATACCTATTTTACTCCCAACTAGTCAAAATTATGAACTGTGATAACAAAGAATCATAGGTGGAAAAAACAAAAAATCACTATAATCTAAATAGCTAGTGTGCATGTTTGGCATTTTTAACGGCAATGGTATTGTTTTGTCATAACTTCAACAGGATACCAGATAGCAATGAAGTTCACTGTAGTATTGTGATGCCCAACCCCAACACACTCAGTCCATTGAGGAAATGCTCGTCTTCTGAAGGAAAACGGGAATGTACCGGCAGGTTTCTGCATGATATTGGCGTTGTGCGACAGTGGTCCCCGTTGCCCAACATATCAGTGGGGGAGACATTGATGTACAGAGCCAGCGAATGTAGGGTAAAAAACACCAGAGGTACCTTCAAAAATTACATTCCACCACAAGTGGAAGGGAATAAGCACAGGATCAACTCCAACTGCCTTTTCACCATATCTTCTGTGAAATCACTGTCTACTGATGACATATAGAAGTTTGAACTAACCAACCGGCCATTTCATTCAGGAGATTCTACAGTGATAGCCACCTGAGTAAATTTCAAGACAAGAATTTCATACTCAGTAACCTCGGGAATTGAACCTCTGAAATCACCATAACACTTCTAAAAAGGAAGGGGAAGAGGTGAACACTAGGTCCAAAATATTTTGCAATGTCAATGACAGCACCTACTATTTGTATATATGATGGATACTAATAATCCTAAATAAGTATATTGCCTACGAAAGACATTTTCTTTCTTCAAGGTTTATGATTTCTATACCTTCTCCAGATAATCTATCAGCTTTCATCATCTGAGCTAGAATAATCAATTCTTCGATCTTGTATTGCTGGGAAAAGCCGCTTATGGAAATCAGGAGAAGGAGGCTGGCGAAGATCAGAGGCAGGTGCTGTTGTCGATGGCTGGCGGGGATCAGAGGAAGGTGTCTCCTTTTTCTGAACCTTTGTAGACGTTTTTGGGGCCAATCTCACCTCTCTGCATACTTTATCTAAAATTATCAGAAAATCCCGCACAATAATAAACAATCGTAAGCCCTCATCCTTCCCTGCATTCCCATGGAAGTAATCACCAGTGCTCTTCACCAGAGCCATGATTCTCTTTTCTTCCTCGAGGAGACTCATGATATCAAATTCAGCATTCTGAACAGAGCTCTTCAGTGTTTCATGAAACCCACTATCTTCCCCTGTATTTTTCATGTCTGAGTTCAGAAAATCTCGGGTCTTCATTAGTGCATGACCAAGTTTTGCACAAGTTCCTGTTAAGCTTTCAGCATCCAAAACTGATGCTTTCTTCACATTTTCAAGTTCGTTGCTTAAACCTGAAACTTTCTGAAGACCAAGACTGCGATAGTGCTCTTCTGTTTCATGGGGTGTTTCCTCTAGGAAATCATCTGATTTGAGGCTAGAGAAACTCCCATTCTCTTTCGCTGCACGAGCAGCTCTCACACCCTCAGAACGGATAATTTCCTGAACAACAAAGTGCAAAAGCGTTGTTTTGCCATCAATTCCTTTTACATCTGACAATTTCAAGAGTGTGTCAAGTTTGAATGCTTGTGCGCCACCACGGAATGTTCCATCATTCATGCGATTGCCTGTTTTAAGAACAGCTTCTAAAAGCTTAAGGAAAAGCCGGCTGCTTCTGAGTTCCTTGCAAGCAACCTGCCATAGAAATAGGATGTCATACGATTTATTTATTGTGTAAGGTTTCAAGAAATAGACCAGAAATTACTGGCAAACAATATAATGCACAGAAACAAAACAAAAGGTTGCAACAACAAGAAGCTGCTCCCACTTGAATGATTAAGTAAATTGACACTTACATACATTCTGAACAAGTGCATCTTATATTTTTCATGCTGTCATTAGAACGGACCACGCACATTATCTGCATGAGGGTCTCCCTTAGACACACAGATAGATACCTTATTTGATGACCATACAGGCCAGTATGGTATAAGCCACATGAGCCCTCATCTTTCGTGACATGACTATACCTAAGTATCTAACGACAGTTTTGATATGCTATTGTCGACAGCTTCCACATGTGAATCGCAGCAGTATGAAAAATAAATTTTAAGAAACTAGTTATTGCAAAATTGATGCGAAATTTGAAAACCATAAGGACAATGTACAAAATTCTTGTTAAGATTGTCCAATCAAATCAGTGATTCCAGCTACGAATGGGAGTAGGTGTCATCATAAACTTATCCCTAAAGGCATCTAGATAGATCAATGAAAATTAAGACTTGGATCCAAAATCCATTTGAAATGAAAGTGACTGCATGGTCTCCCACTCTGGGAAGTTCTCGACATAGTTGCATAATATCCATCCGATATTGTACTTTGCCTTCATGGCCTTCATTTTTCTCCTCATTGCATCCATACTTCCTATTCATGTCATAATGTCATTTCAACTGGGCATAGTTCCTCTGTGCAATGGCATTGTGCTCTTTATGGTTCATGTTTGCAACCAGGGCTGTTATACATCATCAACTGATGATTTGAGCAGCTTAAATTTTTTTTGTGGGATCACAGAATCACGTGCGAGCTTAGCATTGATAAGCACTATTTTTCTATGTTTATTGTATAGCCATAATACTTGTATACTCGTATCATGGAGATCACAAGATATCAGTTCTTATCACCCGTTGCTTATCTACTGAATTTTTAATCTCAAAAACCTAAATGATGGATATTAGACATGAGATTCAAAATCATATGCAATCCAGAAACAGTATATACCTCCAATGTTGCAAAGGAGTCTTTAACGTTGGTGACCTCCTCCTGAAGAGTACACATGAAAAGCAATGCTTCCAATCGCTTAAAAGCAAATTGGATTCCAATCAAGGCTTTTAGGAATCGATCCGCAGGCCCAAGTTGAGAAAGTTCACCACTGAATAGCCTAAGTTTTAGTTCTTCTTCTTGTGTTGGCGCCATCTTCAACAACGTCTGTAGGAATTCTGACGGAAGCTCATTTCCTGATTCAACCAAGCAAGATCATAAGATGATTCTCAAGCAAGTAAATGCAAAACATATGTACTAGATCATCTATTATTTCAGATTTCTTTGTATGTGGTTCTATCACAAATGTGAGGGACTACCTGGATGAGGGGACAATAATATTCAGAAAATATTTCAAAGTAAGCACTTGGTTCAGGAAAAAAAAATGCATGTCACTTGAGATGGCCCAAGTCCTCAAATTTCATAAATGACTAATTGCAAGCTTCCTTTTAGAAAAAAAAATTAACAAGAAAGTAGAAAATATATTCCTTTTTCACACACTGAAAAAGGAGAAACGAAAAAAAAATCCTTTTCATGTCATGGAAAGATAGAAGGAAATAAGTTACCTTCACAAATAGCATCACAGACTTCTTCTAAGCTCACATTCAGTGCCCGCAAAACAATTGATAGATTTTCTGCCTTCTTGGGATTAATAATTTGAATCAACTTCGGTGCAGGATCTTGGGATGACGACTCTTTCTTGCGTTCATTTTTGCTTTTATCAACAGCATTATACCCAAAGAGAGTTTCAATCATATTTTCATCGAACCTGTATGATAAGTAACATACTGTATTCAGACTCTGTAATGTCTACTGGTTCACGGGTAGAAAAGAAGAAAAGTAACAAAAGGAAACTTACTGGAATGATCCTGCTTTAATCTGATGCCAAACCATTGAGTTATCAGGGTTTGCTAGAACCTTATCCCAGAAAAAAGGCTTCAGCTTGGTTTTATGAGTACCGGATTCATCCTCAGCAACTGACAGACGTTTCGGTCCAAGAGGTGGAGGTCCAGCTAGCTTTGGACCAATAGGCATTGTTTGAGGTGGCTGAGGAGGAGGAACGCCATTCTTTGGCGGTGCTGGTGGAGCGCGAGGGCCAGGAGGTGCTGGAGGTGGTGGGGTACGAGGGCCAGGAGGTGCCAGGAGGTGGCCGCTGGAGGTGGCTGGAGGTGGCGGAGGAGGGCCAGGAGGTGCTGGAGGTGGTGGGGCGCGAGGTCCAGGAGGTGCTGGAGGTGGCGGGGGAGGGCCTGCACTTCCCAAGGGATTCAAAGTGGGAGGTGGCACAGGAGGGGGAGGAGGAGGACCAGTCCTGCTGGGAGGAGGCTTAAAAGAAGAAGGTGGTTCAGGCGGGAGAGGATTTGCTCTGCCAGGAGGGGGTTTCAGATGAGATATTCCAGTAGGAGGCCTTCCAGGAGGTGGCGGTACCAGTCCATTGACATTGCTGGATGCGTAAAATCTGGAAGCACCTACAGGGGAACCTAATTCTGCAGTAGTCAAGTACTGAACATCAAACTAAATGACAAAATTGGTATGTAAAGACTAGGCATTTCTGTGATGACTTCAGTTATTACCCAATGATTGATGACCAGGCTTCTCTTCTTTTATTGAACTTCCCATAGCATAAGATTTGTAGGAAGAATCTGAAATGTAAATACTTTTAGAGATATAAACAAAAGGGTTCCAAACAAGTGAACAACTGAAGACAACAGAAGCAAGAAGTTAAGAGAATTATACCACTAGAATCCGTTAAACTCAGGCTAAGGAGGGGCCTCTCATCATTTTGTCTACCTTTTTTCCTAGCCCTCCAGATTTTAGTACAGCATAAAAAGAGCACTGCCGCAACAACAAATGTCACTGACGCAGTTATAACAACAGCAATAACAATTGTTTTATGATCCCTTCGTTTATTCTCCTGTACATTTGAACTGGAATCTGGCCCCGAAGCTTGCAAATTTGTATTAGAAGGAAAAAATGAACTTCCTGCTGCAGGAGGTCGCACAGACCTAGGAGATGGAGATATGGAAGGTGTTGGAGCATGGGACGGTACTGGACTGAGTTCAGTTCCTGGTGAAGGGGCTGGAGAAGGTCCGCCAGCAGAGCTCTGAAGCAGCTCTCTGCCCAAATTCCTTCTAGGAACATAAGGTCTGGGAAATAAGGACTCAATATACTTGGCATACCAAATCTTGGAGGCACCCCCTTCTCCAGAGACACGGAACAGGAGATTATGCTTTCTTAAACAATCTGAAAGTCTTTGTTTCACCTCAGGATGAAGGACACTAACAAGCTTCTGAAATTTTTCTTTTCCCAATAACCGCCTATCTGAATTAGTTTCCTCTATACCACTAGAGGCTTCCTCTGCTAACCATAAGTGAAGATTGTCAACAGCTTCCGATAAATGGATCAAATCTACCCTACAACTTATCCATAAAAGCTGTGCCTGCAGTCCATAGAATTCCAAAAATGGATCAAATATGATGATTATGATCATATAAGACATTAGCTATACTAGATCTAATGAAAAATGCAGAATTTCATTGGTGAAGGCTGGTCAAAGTGAAAGATCAGATACATAAAATATCATCATATACATTTCCGTTCTGTTTTGCCTTCTTTTATACACATAAAATTATGTTTAAGTTACCAAGAAATCGCTTATGTGCAACACTACTTCTGAGCTACCAGAAAACAGTTTAGACTTCCACAAGCTAAAAGTATACATAACTAACTTTTGGATCTATTTTTTGTTCCATACATGTCAAATGATGCTACGAAACCAAGAGCACAGAGCCGTACTGCAGGGTACAGAAATACCAACATGACATATGGAGATCATATGAACTTAAAACGAATAACTTGATCACTTATCATGAAGTTAAGAAGAAACTATAACACAGATGATGAATGAAAGTGAAACTAGGAACCAACACTCATAGATGATAAGGCATCAAACTCGAATAAAAGAGATAAAAGTTTCATACCATGTCCCCATCGATCTTTCCAGTTACAGGATCAAGTAGTTGACTAAGAAACACTTCCTCTGTGGTCCTCCTCTCCTCTGAACTGATCGATGCCGAAGCACATAGCAGAATGACCAAAACTACGAACCGACATGTCTTCATAAGACTTACTTGCTGCTGAACTATCATTCCCAACGTTTAATATCCTTCTCATTTCATCAATTCCTAAACCTCCTATAACCAAAACCCTAGAAAGAACACCAAAGCTTCAAACTTTCACGATCTGACGCCGACCCAATTCAATTTTCGTGCAGAAAACGCCTCCAGAGTCCCAATTTCCAGCTTATATAAGCAAATTTCCAGAGACCCAGAATTCGAACTCCGAGGACAATAGCAGCAATCAAGCAAAACCCAGAACTTTTCTCCCCAAAAACTAGCAGAAGATTGAACCGAATCGCACTAATTACAAAACCCAGAAAGAAACTAATCAGAATTAGCTCATTCGCAGCTCAAGCAGAAGCATCCAAAACAATTCCTCCTGAAGAAAAAGGCCTGAAATTTCCAAATGGCTCCTCGTGTGAAACCTGTAAATGTTGTGTTCGATTCTGACCAGATCCACGCAAGGAGCTCAACAAATGTCACCTGTTAATGAATTCGTATGCGCATTGGCGGTATTATTGACCAGACCATGTCAGAAAAGGTGAAACTTTTCTTCACAACGTTTCGTCTCAAAGCTGTCAAAGGAATGCCTCTCTTTCCTTCCTCTTTCTCTTTCCGTGTTCATTTTCTGTTTCATTTTTTTAAGTTTTATTTTCTGTTCTTATATTTCTTGAATAAAACTCCCACTTGTGGTAACATCAGAAATCAAATGTGTTTTGTGTCCTAATCAATGTCAATTAGGATCTTTGCAAGAGATGTTAGATGTGGCTTATCATTGTTTTCATGAAAAAAGATCTGTAGAGAAAGTCGAAACGCATAAGTTTAACAATTTTTTACTGGTGATATGATTTGATTTTTTTCAAGTTATTCACCGTGTTGTGTTAGAAATGCTCGCATTTACCACTCATGGCTCATGTTGGGAGAGTACTTTCATAGAAGCTTTTACTCACTAGTGATTATTTATGTTCTTGCTTCTTGCATGAAATGTCACAAATTGGCAATGAGTTGTTTGTACGGCACCATGACCAAAGGAAATATTTAGATACCTTTTTCTTCTTTGGCAAGCATTGCATTGACCTCTTCTTACAAATTAATTTGTCACACCCAGTGGCCGACTTGATTAAACAATCTTCTTTAATCCGTTTGGCAATGCGAGTACAGGACAACCTAATAATGCTATGAGTTTGGAAGATCTTGAATAAGCATTAATGAGGACAACGATGCTCTACATTGTAACTTCAAATTTATTAAGCGGATCAGTAACATTGAAATTGCAATCAAGGCTATTTGCCAAGAAAAGACAACAGAATAATGTACTCACCAATTAACGTAATCCTTCTGTTTTCTGAACTTCGGATGTTTGTATCTAATAAATAAGACTTTACCATATACAATTTGCTGATAATTATGAGATAGACTTGTAACTTAGTACTATTGATTTTCGAAATCTATCATCTATGGTCATCATGCATATTTTTTTTCCGGAAAGTACAAAATATCTTCACTTTAGCCTTTACCTACCCAATGTCTGGTGGTTTGGCACTGCAATACTGGGCCCAAGTTAGGCTGCATGCAAGAGGCAGAGTATGTAACTTTTACCTATCAAAAAAAAAAAAAAAAGTTGACAATGTAAAACCAACAGAAGGAACAAGGACACTTTAGCACAAGAATTACCTGCTTCTTCCGAGGGAATGAACAGTAACCATAGATGAATTACCAAACAATTTCCCAGATCTGTTCCGCTTTGTTGAATTTTATGTTCCAAGGAAAGAATCTCTGCCTTATCTCAGCCACAATTACTGGGTCAGTTATTATTCTAATTCTCGCCGTACATGATTTGACCTGACCTTTTGAAGATAACTTCACCCATTTTCATTAGGCAAAGCTACGCTTTCTGGCTGTGCCCCACTACCCAAATTTCCAAGTGCTCAAGAATTTCCCATGTCTAGAAATTCAGCATCAATACTGCAGATACTAATTTTGCTTTAGGAAAGTAGTTCTCAGCAGATGCCAAATACCATTTGCAGAGTGCACCCAAACATGATCATACAAGGAGAAGCTGTTATTGTCACTCCAAAGTCCTTTTGCATTTCATTCGGGTCTAAATAAGAAGAGAAACGAAATTTGAGTCTCAATTCCCAAAATGAATATGTGAAAAATGGGCACAATATGGGGAGCAGGTGCAACATGACAAGGGAAGAAGAGGCACCCACCATCTGCATGCAAATATGTGATCAGTATGAATATCAAAAAAAAATATGTCAGTATTCCTTTCCCACAGCTTTATAATAATATCAAATTGGTAATTTTACCTCAAAAGCAAAACTAGTCATTTACTACAACTTTAAATAAACTTTAGTGTAACAGCAGAAAAAAGGTTACTTGCAGCCAAACTTAGGGATGCAGGTCGGAGACGGGTATGCCATTATCATTCTTACCTAGCAGTCAAGGATCCCGGCTGTGTAGGTTTTCAGTGCCAATATGCATCATAGGCCAACCTGTGTAGCAGAATCATACATCAGAAACACTCACCTTGGCCTACAAATGGAATGACTTCTTGTGACTGATGATGGCTCACAGTTTTTTCCAAGCATGTCTTGTGATGATGTGTCGTTATTTATGAACAGCAAGCCCTGCTGGTGCTGAGTTTTCAATTTTTCCACTGGTTCTGCACAAGCAATAATATCAATCAGGCTGAATGGACCTTGTTAATTTCCTTTTCCATTTTGCCACACTTTCCGTTTTTCCCTTGTGATGGCACATGCACTTTCTTCTCACCAATGATCAAGGATCTAGCTAGAAAAGAAATATTCCAACTAGCTTTACAGCCTTCCAAATATTCTCAAAGAATTGTGCTCTACTTTTCTCGAAATTGCTTCTCCCCCACACCCTATAACAACCCACAAACCTCAAACCTCCCCCTTCACCATACACTCAAAAGTTCAGTTTCTCCCACCAAATATTCTTCAATGGGTTCTAATCGAAAACTGCTTGAAGTCGTAACAGATGATCAAACTCCACAGAAATGGTGTGTTTTATTGAGAGAAGATGTATTCAAAAGGTTCATGTCTCAAGGCAGTCCAATTGTTCTCAAGGTTTTTAGCGGTGGATCATTGTTTAGTCCCCTGCTGTTTGGTAAATTCTTTGATCCTTCTGATGCATTCCCCTTGTGGGAATTTGAGTCAGATGTCTTGTTGGCCGGCCTCAGGAGCTCTGGTCAAAGCACTATTGACTGGTTTCAAACAGATCAAGACTATGTACTAAAAGCAGAACTACCAGGTAATTAGAGATTTGCAAGCACTTTCATATTTCTAACATAACTTATTAGTTCAGAAATTAGGCTTCTTTCTTGGTCACAATTAGTTGATTAGACTATTTAATCTGAAAATTGTAAATGTTAGATCAAAGTATTTACCATTCTCTAGTAGGATATGGATTAGTCACAATTAATGTTTACTCTGATAGTTGTAGCTTCTATCTTAACATGTCCATCCGTCTCTAGTAAAGGTGAGATTACTCTCATACTCCATTAGATTGTGTTGATGCTAAATATGAATTTATGCCATCGATATCATAAACTAAATTCATTAGGTTTCTAAAACTCGATTAACACTAACTATTTGTTGGTTTGGTGAAACAGGAGATGGGAAGAACAATGTTCAGGTGTATGTAGAAAATGGGAAGGTGGTGGAAATTAGTGGGCAGTGGAAGCAGCAGCAAGGAGGAGACCATTCCAAGAGTACTACAAGAGATTGGAGAAGTGGGAATTGGTGGGAATCTGGGTTCGTTCGGAAGCTTGAGCTCCCGCAAGATGCAGATTGGAGAAGGATAGAGGCATCTGTGACTAATGACCTACTTCTGGAGATTAAAATCCACAAGGTCATCAAGTTTCCTTTGGATTCTGATGTTGAAGCAGTGTGAATTAACATTTATTTGACATATTGGGAATCTGTGATGATGATGTATTTTATACAAATTAATCTTCTCTAATGTACTACTTATTATGAATACTAACCGCACTGATAGGCAATGGGGATGTAGCTCAGATGGTAGAGCGCTCGCTTAGCATGCGAGAGGTATGGGGATCGATACCCCACTTCTCCATTATTTTTTGGCCTTTATTCATATTAATTCAGACGACCATCAGCTTATTGTCGTACATACTAATGAGCTCACAAATTGTAAACGACGCTAAAGTGATAGAACCACAGAATGAACATGTAGTTACGCACAGGTTTTTTTTTTCCCCCTTCTCCAAACTAAGCTGATGAGACCAATCAAAGATTCAAACGTTCTTGTTCTCTGGAATTGAACATTAGATATTGTATACGCGTAGTCATTTTTGTGACCAACTTCATTGGATGTTTTGGGCTGTTTATTTATTACATATGAAAGTAATTATAAGACATGCAAAGTTTATGCAAGAAGTAGAAATGGAGCAAAAAAAATTATTGAAACCATGTCTTATACTTTCATAAACTTTGCATGTTACCTTAAGACATGCAAATCTACTAAATAAACATGCTTTCCCATTAACTCACTTTTTTTCTTTTACTACCATAACATGAAACTTACGATCCTAAGAGCATCTCCACCGGTAAACCGCGGGCGAGGTCGAAGGCGAAAGCAAAATTGGAATTTCCGCCCGATCGATTGTGCAGGCTGTTGAAAAGGCCAAATTGTTTCCACCGGCAATTGGAAGGGGAGGGCAAAAGACGAGAGCAATTTCGGTTGGAAGAACGAGCAAACCACGTGGGTTTGTCAGTCGCCTGCGGGCTCGTCCGAAGGCAATCGACGCCTTCGCCCTCGCCTGTGCCAAATCGCCGGTCCGATTTTGCAGCGCTAGAAGCGGGTTTTCGCGTGGACGTCCGATTCCGAGTCCAATCTGCCCAATCGGATGTCCGATTGGTGCAGCGGTGGAGATGCTCTAACCCATTTTAGAAGTTATAAGCTTTTAGATACAAGACTGAGACCTTCAATTAAAAGAAACACAAGACTAACTAATTCTTCTGTATACTCCTTGTTTGATTGATTGTCAAACTTTTCAATTCCTTAGATTGAACAAAAAGAGCCCAAAGCTCAACAAATAGGATGCCTCCAACACCAAATTCTAGCCCAATCACTCTAGTAGTCCTTTCTGGTCAAAGGCTCGGTCCTAAACATCAAGTTTTAGCTCACACCAACGATCCGATGGGTTTAAATGGATTTGGTCCATATTTATAACTTAACATCCAACTCTGATTGGTTATCTATCTTAACGTCTCCGCAGCTTATTGGTTAAAAACGCTCTTGGCTCAACTAACTTCAACTAGAAAAATCGTTAAGACTCGATCAGCAACATCAGCAATATGACACTACACAAACAAACTGCCAACAAATACTCAAGAAAAGAATCTTCCCTTCTGCTTCATGAAATTTGCATTGTTAGAAATCGATATTTACTAGACCTTGTTGGTAAGCAACTTCTTTAGTCAACTAGTTCAATTTTGGAGGTTGGAGCCGCCCAAGCATGATTGAGTTTATTTTTGGTTTGGATAATTGGATTATTAGTTCGAGTTGGCAATCTGAAAATATAATAAAACACTTGCCAACAATAAGAGTCAAAATTAGGACTTATCACAAGCTCATTAATCAGTAATACGTTTAAGCATACATAAATAAATATATGCTCAAAGGAATAGTTGTGAGATTCTTTCTTCCTGGCAAAAGAATAAGTTAAGTAGTTATATATACATTTTGGTGAATACTTAGATAGATTTTGGAAAAAGTGGCCAACACACATGCAAATTTGGTACACTGAAATTATAAGGGCATTTTATATATTTATCTGCTAATTATGCTGTCAGAGGCAAACACTGTGGCTTGTTGCTCGTACGAAACCGAATTTAGAAGTTATAATTCATATTCCCACTATCTTATGCATAGAATATACAGAAAAGAAGGTTAGAACTTTATGTCTAAACATTGTGAGATGATTAGAGCTTCTTTATAATGCTTCTAGATAAAGATTCGAACTCTTTTGATAATGTTCGGTGTATAAAAGTACCAAACACTCTTTTCCCTCATACATTACGAGGTTTTTTAACGAGATCCTCATCGTTGTTTTTTTTCATATGTATTATTTGTACTCTTTTATTTACTACACAGAAGTTATTCTTTAAGAAAGGTATGACTAGCAAAATTAATTTTTTACTGAATTTTTTTTTCTAAGGATTTTCTTACTTATCTTACATTATATGAGTTTTTTCGCTATTGCGGGAGTAAATCTAGATTATATTACTTGACATCAATTAGTATCGAGTTTTTTCATGTGTCCTCCAAAAAAAAAGCCATACCACCCAAGCGATCTCTGATCTAATACAACAATTGATATATATTTAACTTCCTCTTAAGTTTTATTGTAGTATTAAGTATTATATTTTTGGTGTTATTATAATTATGACTATATGGAGGCACAGTTCTAAGAACGGGACTCCAAAATTACATGGAATATGAGAACGTGGAGATTATTCCAAAATATAATTAGTGCCGAGTTGGGATCAAGAAATTTAATGATTATATGAAGGTTATTTCATTATAGAATATGCTTATATGGAGATTTTATTGTCTTTCTAAGAATAACACTCTTAAAAAGCGTGCACAATAAATAGAAGTGCTTACGTTGAATCTTTTTGTGCGGATAAGATTGGAACCAAGGTTCAAAGTTTCGGTTTCGGTTGAAATTTCGGTCGTCAAAATTTATGGAAATTTCGGAAAAAGTTTCGATTTCGATGGAAATTTCGGTAAAAAAAAAAAAAAAGACGAAAAACATACTAGAACTCCTGTAAATTAATATATCTACTTTCTATAGGCTCTAAAATCAACAAATAATGCAATTTAACACTTAAACTATGCAACATTGTCAATATGGATTAACTTTTATATACATAAGAGAGAAGAGTATGTGTTTTGCATTCTATTAAGCTGTCAATTAGCATAATATCTTAAATGTTATTTTGGAATACTTAAGCTGAGTCTCATAAAACATACAATGAACATTACATTGACATTACAATATATCGTAAGAGTTTTAAGGAATATAATACATCAGAATTACACACACATACTATTCTAATACATAAAACTATTACGATGAGGCTCATGTTTACTTGTTGATATATTATCTTGGAACTGACAATATTGCTCCCAAGACATTTGGTAGCAGGCGGAGTGAATGCAATATTCAACATGCATATTGTACGTGTTTTGATCTCTCCCTACCGTGTCTCCAAAAATTGGATATGCCGAGTTCACCCAATCATATGAATCATATGTATCAGTGCTTGAACCGCTATATGACATTCGAGGTTGAGTATAATCAAAAAGACCCCAAGTATTATCAGGAAGTCAAAAAGACTATCTATGTAAAGATACCTATTGCTTTAAGCTTGTCAATTGACGGAAGAGTGGAGGTGGGAGGCAATCATAAAGTAAGAAGAAGCCTAGTGTGTGTTTGTATGATAGATGATGAAGGTAGAGGGAAGTAAATCATAATGTAAGAAGCCTATTGTTTGTTTGTTAGCTTGATAATTGACGGTGGAGGTGATAGAGAGAAGGTATGTAAATAAAACATCTTCACCAAAACCTGCATCAAATTTTCACTGAAATTGTACCGAAATTTCACCGAAATTTACCGAAATTTCCAACATATTTCCGAAATTTCGGTGAAATTTCGGTCTTTTTCCGATGATATTGGGATATACCCCGGTTCAAATTTCGGAGCCCCAAAATTTCCGAAATTTCGGTATTTCGGCCGAAATTTTGAACCTTGATTGGAACAACATATAAGAGCGACATCATTTATTTAAACAGCCTTTTGACTAAATTCATTGAGAAGCAATTCATTTTGCTAACAAATAATGCCTGGAAATGCATTCATACGAGCCAAAAATGGCAAAACACAGAGAAATTATTAGCTTTTAGTGGAAAAAAGGTGAAATAAACTTTTAGTATTTTATTTGAAGATGGTAGAACGATAGAAAAGGTGTCATTTTGTTCATCAAGTTATTGAGGACACCATACGTACCTTCCGACCTTCGACACCTGAAATATGCCAAATGACACTAAAGGTCCATATAGATTTTCGATTCATTAGTGGCATGGACTAATCTATTGTGGAATCGCAATGCAGCTACTGAGACAAAAATGTAAAAGCTATATACAGTGACCAAAATGAGATCTCGGACAAGCTAATTATATATACGGTGACCAAAATCAAATGGAAGAGTTAAACTTTGATTTTCGATTCAATATAGTTTGATTCCTTTCTAGTCAATTCCCCTCTATTTCTTTGTCCCATGTTTTTAGGAAAACAAATTTCTTAGCGGATGCAATTGCCATAGGTTATTCACTCAACAATTTGCATGTATAATATTGTTCCGTTCGTACTTGTATTAGGAATATATAGCTTTTTAATTGTATAAATATTAATTGCCCCTGAAGCTTTACTCTTTAAGTAGTTTGTTTTAGTTGCAAAAAACAAAAAATATCGGACAACCGACATGAATTAGTAGCATTTTTTTAATCAGAATTAGTAGCATGATTGGGCCTAAAAACAATAAACTCTGGAATAAAAACAAACGTTACTTTAGGTTACTAGTCTAGGGCCTCTACAAATATTAAAACTTTGATTGTTGATGTGCACCGTAATCACATGATTGTGCCTGAGTGGATCTATTGATTACAACAGGCCACCTAATTAAGTAGAAAGGCAAGCTATGAACATCAAAGTAGACACAGAGAATTTAGGTCTTTATTCCATTTTCTGTGTACACTGCAGAACACGTTTGGCATAATATCTTTAGAAAGTAGGGAAAAAAAAAAAGAAGAAGCTTCTTGAAGAGTATTAAATTTAGATGATGAGAAAGTGACAACAAAGAATGAAGCAGAGCACCAAGAAATTATGAAAAAGCCATACCAACAAACTAGTTGTACCATGCATGATGGGAACTTGCATCCTTTTCTTTGTTTCCAAAGAAAATGATTTGGGTAGTGTTCAAGTATCACTGAGATTTTTAATATAAAACCTCAAATATGGGTTTGACATGTAGTTAAGTAAGGACAATATTGGTGTTTGATCCACGTCTTTCCAGCCCGATCGCTCTGAAATTCAACAGGTAAAAATAAAAATTTTCTTGAAAAATAAAAGTGTGAATACTTGACCTCCATTTGACGCAAGGGCAGATAGATTTTGATTTTTGATTTTTGATTTTTCAAATGGTTGCTTCCGCTACAACAAAGAGAGTGTCAACCCATATTACTTATTAATTTATGATTCTCAAGAATGCCAATGGCTATAAGAAATTGGTTGGACCAAATGTTTCTTATTTAAGAATCTTGGGGATTTCATTATCCAACTTGAACTATTGAGTTAATCATTAACGAATACTCTTTTTGTCTTGTAATTTTTAATTAGACAAAATACTATGTAATCATTTAATCTCGATTCCCTACCAAACCATCATGTAGAAATGTAGTTATACGAAAGTCAGGGTTCTGGTTACAATAACAAGATTTACTAAATAAGAACACTTGAGGAAGCATAATATTTGAGTCATTATGACCCATTGAGTTATATCTGCCCCTATTGGGTAGTACATATGGCTGATGGGAATTGGTAACGAGGATTGTTTATCTATGAATTTGTAGTTACCCCATTATTTTGACTCAAAAGTTAATGTTAAGTTTGATTCACTTTACACAATAATCATACAATCACAGCAAATCTATGTTATAGGTCACTATCTCTCATTAGAACTTTTTTTAAGAGAGTCTCATTGGCATTCTTCTTCATTGTTGACTGTTTAAGACTAGCATCATTGTATGGGTTATATAGACGGATGGCAAATTAAGTTGTAATTTTGCTTGAAAAAATAGATTATAAAACCAGAAAAAAAAAAAAGTAAGGCAATGATCCCCAGATCCAACCTTTAGATCTTATGTTTATTGCTGGCTCAAAATGTGATGGGATTAGACAAATTTTGGTCCATATATGCCAAACTCGAAAGATGGTGATATAGCACTTTCACACCAAAAGCATCCATTAAATCCAGTAATGCAGAAGCTGACACACCATTTCCTTACTAGAACCGCACTGAAACGTAGTTTTTAAGGCACCTCTTGAAACACAAAAAGAAGCTGCAAAAGTCGAAAGTAATGTATAGGATATAAATAAATTTCTGAATTGTTATTCCTACTTCTTTTTTTTAACCTACGCTCCCTCTCATTATTTCTGATTTTAATAACTATTTTCCTTGTGTAACTTCCAATTATACCCCTCTATCAAACTTGCGCCAAACCAAATTCAAATTTCCACAAATCTCCTGATTAAAACCCATAAATCTTTGATCCTTAATATTATCCCACATCAATTCGCCTCGCCCAAATCGAACAATGCCCTCATCTTTCGATTGCTCTCATACCACCATCATCGTTTTCATCACCCAAGAAGGCTAATACTTCATCGCCGCCGTCATCAGCTCACCATTCTCTCCCTTTTCGCTAGCTATTGCTCCTCTCTCCTTCGCCCCAAAAAATGCCCATGAAAATGGCAGATGAGCCTTGGGCTACACGCTTACCCGGGAGATGCAAAAGCAGAGGAACTCACTCAGGATCCAACGGCGGCCGGTGACCGAGGTTCCACAGTGAAGCCGCCCAAAAAGAAGTGAAAGAAGAGAAGTTATACAGAGAATATAATTACTAAAAACAGAAAAAAAATTGAGGGGGGATTGTTTGAATAACAGTTCTCATAAATTTTAGGATAATTCATGTTTTCATCGTATTATTGTTAATTTTTTTTAGAAAGATGTTATCAAGTTAAAACTATAAATATCTAATAAACATATAAATTTGGATATTCACAAACAACATATAATACACCCAAATACATCATACCAACTGCTTTTCAAAATCAATACTCATAAAAGTCTCCTTCACTTATACACTAGGTACATTGTAAGTTTATAAAGAAAGAAAAGACTGAATGACACAGAGTTGTTAGGGGTTTGAAATTCGGTACAATCAGGGACTCATGCTGCCTTGATCCATTTGGCTTTAGTCTCAATTGATGTTGAATGTTTATTTTGAAATGTGAATAGTTGAGAAAAGGAAATTATGAAATCCAAAGTAAGGGTAGTTTAGCCATTGTAATGTTGGGATGGAGACCCGGACAGATCCAATCAAACATACCGCCTGATCCATAATTCAAAAAGATTCAAATGCCAACGGCTGCAAAATCCAATATAATTTCAACCAATGAAATAATAATCCAAAAAACCAGAAAAAAACAAAATAGCTTGAAACTTTTCCAAAAAAAAAAAAAGAAAAGAAAAGAAGAGGAATAAACATTTATTTTCCCAGAGGAAAAAAGAAGGTATAAAGAATTTCAATTTTCTATTGCAGCTGCTGCTGCATCTGGGTTTCTTGCTTGTGGATCATCCATCTTCCTGCTCGTTGAAGCAACGGCTGAGATTTCACTGTTAGCTTTCAATGCAATCCATGGCCCCACACAACAACAACAACGACACTTTCTTCTGAACCCTCTCTCTCTTCTCCTCTGCTTAATTAGTCTTTCATTTCCCCATAAGATACAAAACTCACTGGTACAACAAGCTAAAAAAAAAAAATCCACCACACCACCAAATTTAGCAATTCGAAAACCTGGGTTTTTGTCTCAACCCACTTGGATTTCGTGGTCTCCTTTGAATTCTCTCCACTGGGTTTTCAAATGCGTGCTTGATTTTGTGTTTTCTTGGTGAAATTCTTAGTGGGTTTTTGGAGAAACAGAGCTAGGGCACCAAATTGAGGGTTTTTTTTGCTTTTTCATCACATTTTCCGCTCAGTCTTTCTTGGGTTGCTTTTGGGTTTGCCTTTGTTTGTTGGGTGGTTGAGTGTGTTCTTGAAAGTTGCTTTTTTTACAAGTTTCGGTGATGGAGTTTTGAAGTGGGGGCGTGAAAAAGTGGCCAACGTTTCGACGGCGAAAATGGTGGGTACGGCGAGAAATGGGAGGGTCCGCCACGCGTTCTCGGTGGTGAACGGAGGACAAGACTTGGGTCCGAGCAGCGCTCCGCCCAGTATTGCCGGGTCGGAGTGTGACGTCATCGAGTTTACCAGGGAGGATGTTCAAGCATTGCTGAACGAGCGGCCCAAAAGGAAGGACAAGTTCAATCTTAAGGTCAGTGGGGTGTTTTTTTTTTCCTTCCTTCTTCAGAAGTATTTTGGATTAATTTACCTGAGACGCATTTTGGGTATTTTTCAATTTTGACCAACGTTCATGTTTGATTGAATTTCTAGGAAAAATGTGACACTCTGACTGAGTACATCAAAAGGCTGAAGCTTTGTATAAAGTGGTTTCAAGAGCTTGAGGGAAGCTACTTATTGGACCGTGAGAACTTGCAGAACAGTGTGGAAGTTTCGGAGCGGCAGTGCAATGAGATGGGTATGAATAGCATCTCTTGTGTGAGTTATAGGATTCTCAATGAAAGTTGTGTAGAGAAGTAATTGTTTTTGTTTGATTATAGGGGTGTTATTGAAAAACAAGGAAGAAGAATTGAGCTCAATTATCGCGGAGCTCAGAAAAAACTATGCTTCTTTGCAAGAGAAATTTACAAAAGAAGAGATGGATAAGATGGTAAGTATGGTGGATTAGATCGATATCAGATGTGTCTGATTTTAGTATATTTCTGCAGATTGTTTGATGTACTTGTGTATCGCAATTAGGCTGCAATGGAATCTCTTGCTGGAGAAAGAGAGGCTAGACTTCAAATTGAGCGATCGCAAAATTCCCTGTCAGATGAGCTTGGGAAAGTTCAAAGAGAGCTCTCAAGTGCTAATCAGAAGGTAAAGCAGACTATCCATTCCTTTACTTATTTTCCTCGATTACTGATAAGTGTAGATTTTCCTTACAAGTGTTGTAATCTGAATATCTTCGGTGTTCTTTGGCAATTCTGCAGATAACTTCACTGAATGATATGTACAAACGACTGCAAGAATATATTGCAAGCTTGCAACAGTATAATAGTAAGCTGCACATCGACCTCTCTACATGTGACGAAGACCTTAAGCGTGTAGAGAAGGAAAAGGCTAGTATGGTGGAGAACTTGAGCATGCTAAGGGGTCAAATTTCAGTTTCCAGGGTGAGTTTCTTAGCACAAATTGTTGTGATTGCATTAGATAGTTCACTTGTGATGTATCTATAAATTGTTATAAAGTGAATCTATATTAGATAGTTCACTTTCCTAGTTATGATGCTATACATCAGCCTCTCCTGGATCAACAGAGGAAAGTTCTCTTGTGGTTGTGATGTTTTGATTAGTGATTAGTTTTTATTTTTTATTTTTGTATGCACTGTTTTAATTGGCCCTTTCTCTTTCCAAAATAAATTCAAGTCTTTGGTAACGATCTTATTATAACCCAAATGAGACATGTCTTATTAATTGTAGTCACGAGTTTTGTTTCTTGGGTCAAACAGTGGTAACTTAATAGCTGAGTTTCTCCTTGACTTCTCTTTTTGCCTTTTGCTTTTTGAAAATGAACCGTGTTAAGCTTTTATTTGATGTATGACATTCAGCAATCTCAAGATGATGCTATAAGGCAGAGGGATGCTTTGGTAAATGAAGTTGCAAGCCTTCGGATGGAGTTGCAACAAGTGAGAGATGATCGTGATCGGCATCAACTTCAAGCACAGACTCTTACCGCAGAATATTCAAAGTACAAAGAGTGCACTGAAAAATCATCCTTCGAGTTAGATAATCTCGTATTAAAAACCGAAGAACTAGAGGTTGTTTATACAATTCTATGGTTTCTTTTTTTGGATATTAGTTTCTCATAAATTTTCTTATCATAATAACTCGTTGGGTGCTCTTCAGTCAAGATGTCTGTCACAAAGTAGCCAGATAAGGATATTGAAGGATCAACTGATGATTGCCGAGGAGAAACTACAGGTGATCATAATAATATCTGGTTTTTGTGTGTTGCTTGGACTATATATAGTAGATAGGTTATCTGCACTTCGGTTTTGGAATGGAATGGTTGAACTGCGTGCTCTTCATGTTGGATAATTTTGCTAAGTATACGTATGTTTGCTTTCTAGATGTCTGACAAATGTACACTGGAAACAAGATTTGAATATGAAGGGCAAAAGAAACTGATAAGCGAGTTGCAAACTCGCCTGGCAGATGCAGAATTTAAACTTATTGAAGGGGAGATGCTGCGCAAAAAGTTGCACAATACCATCTTGGTAAATCTTCTGCCATAGGTTCTCTCAGTTACATTTGTATTCACCTTAATAAACTCTCTACTTTTGCAGGAGTTAAAAGGGAACATCCGCGTATTCTGTAGAGTGAGACCTTTGTTGGCTGATGAAGTAACTAGTTCAGAAGGGAAGTTTATCTCTTATCCAACATCAATGGATACTCTTGGACGGGGCATTGATTTAGTGCAGAATGGTATATTACTTCGAACTTTATCTCTTCTTCTTGTGTGCCTATCCTATTCTTGTGCTATTCACACTCATATATTGTTTCTGTTTGTCTTCAGGGCAAAAACATTCTTTCACCTATGACAAAGTTTTTATGCCTGATGTAACACAAGAAGATGTATTTGAAGACATTTCGCAGCTTGTGCAAAGTGCACTTGATGGCTATAAGGTGATTATAATCTTGCTATTTTGTTGAAGTTACTATTTGCATTCATGCCAGTAATTGCCTTTATTGTCCAGTAGAATTGATTTTCCTTTCAAATCTGTCTTAATTTTGGTGGAGAGCCTTTAACTGGCAGTATCATTAGCTTTCATATGCATGCTGTACTGTGTACTTCAAATAATATCTTAAAATTTTGTTCAGAAAAATATTTGAAGGTTCTTGGAATATACAGTGTTCTTGTACTTTCTCATAAGACTAGAGTTGATAACTTCACATTTGATGAGGATAAGCATGCATGTGTTTTTATGTGTCTATAATATGCCCCTGGGTATCACTGGTATTGTGCACATTTAGCCTGATTGTGTTTACTTCTTGTTTCAGGTGTGTATCTTTGCCTACGGTCAAACGGGATCAGGGAAAACCTATACCATGATGGGTAAGCCCGGAGATCCAGAGCAAAAAGGGTTGATACCCCGCTCGTTAGAACAAATATTTCAAACCAGACAATCCCTTCAACCACAAGGTTGGAAGTATGATATGCAGGTATGTGGAATCTTCTCTCTCTAACCCTCTCTTTCAAACAGCTTGTGAATGTATTAATGGTTGTAGTCTTTTCATATATAATTTTCACTGTTCTTTGTATATTCCAGGTGTCAATGTTGGAGATATATAATGAAACTATTCGTGATCTGTTATCACCAAATCGATCATCTTCAGATATGTTTCGAACAGAAAATGGTGTTAGTGGAAAGCAATATACGATCAAACATGATGCAAACGGAAACACTCATGTTTCTGATCTTACTGTTGTGGATGTGCGGACTGCTAAAGAGGTCTCATTTCTCTTAGACCGGGCTGCACAAAGCAGGTTGGTAAATGTAAATACAAATTGTTATTTTTTTGGCCCCCGTCAATCTTGACTACATATCCTCCCAATCCCATCGTTGTTATAGGCTTGGTATTTCCTACTCCTTTTTGTGTTACTTGTATATCCTTTTTCCCTGAGTCCCAAAGGATAGTAATGCTTGCAGATATAATTCTCACCCTAAGAAAAAAATTGCTTTTTCAACTGCTCCAAATGGATTATTAGTAATGCTTTACCACTGGTTAAGGTTACGTATCTTGTACTCATTTCAGGTCTGTAGGAAAAACCCAAATGAATGAGCAATCGTCAAGAAGCCATTTTGTCTTCACACTACGCATATCTGGTGTTAATGAGGTAGCAATATCCCTCATATTAATGACCAATTTTATATATATATAATGTACTATTGTGCATACTTTCTAACCTTACCCTCTCGTTTTAGAGCACTGAACAACAAGTTCAAGGTGTCCTGAATTTAATTGATCTTGCTGGGAGTGAACGTCTTTCTAAGAGTGGGTCAACTGGCGACCGACTGAAAGAAACTCAAGTATTTTACAAAACCTTCCTTTATTTGTTATGTTGTTAGGTTTCTCATTCTTCTTCTTTAGCACTCATCTCTTGCATTTTCAATTATATGTAGGCCATCAACAAAAGCCTGTCATGTTTAAGTGATGTAATATTCTCCTTGGCAAAGAAGGAGGACCACGTACCATTTAGAAACTCGAAGCTTACGTATCTCCTTCAGGTAGTTTTTTTACTTGTTTTAGGCAATATATTGAAACGATTTAAGTTTATTTTTGGAAGAAATTCTAAACTCTTAAAATCGAATGTTGACCAGCCATGCCTAGGGGGAGACTCAAAGACTTTGATGTTCGTAAACCTTTCTCCTGAGTCCTCCTCAGCAGGTGAATCACTCTGTTCACTTCGTTTTGCTTCACGGGTAAATGCATGCGATATTGGGGTTGCACGACGTCAAACCAACAATAATCGGCTTCCAGATTCACGTTTGAGCTATGGTTGATCTGTAATTGAAGATTTCTGTTCGATTGAAAGTTACCCATGGCTTGTATCGGTACCAGTCGTATTGGTAAAGTGAAATTTGAGAGTGGTTTAGTTCTAACGTAGGCTTATCTGTATAGTGAAGGATTAGTGGTATTTGTATCAGTAAACTGGGAGAATTTTCTATTCTAACAAGTGATCGTATTGAGCATGGTTTCTCAATAAGTATTTCCTCTGTAGTCTGCTAATAGCCTAATACTAATGCTTCAATGCTTTTTTCATATCTTCGAAGTAAGGTGACTAGAAGCAAAAAAATTTGCACATTCTGATAGTCATAGTTCCGGAGACTCATAGTACTCAACATTTGGGTCATGTACAAGTCATGTGCTTTTACATTGTAAACTTAGAATATGATAAATGAATGTCGGTTCGGCTAATTTTTCTTCTATCAGATGAACAAACCTAGTTCATGCCATTCGTTCCATGACTTCTTGGAGAATAACTGTTGTGTCCTTGTAATATGTTTCAGTCGCAGGCAGGTTGCCTTGCTTCACGGCACCATCAAGCTGTCAAAAATTTGAGAAAGAATTTAAAATCTCTGAATCTGCGGCATAGAATCTAATATGAAATCACGTGTTCATTTTCATGTTACCTTCTCGACAGTGTCAAACAATCTGTTAGCAAGATCGGTGAGAGGTTGTTTCTCATCGACCGGTGCTGCAGTGATAACTTGGTCGAAATCAAAGTACATGAATGTTGATTTTAGACGCAGATATCTTCGGACATAGTTCAGTGTGTCTTGTGCAATCAAGTCCGCCATTGCCAGCAGATCAAATGCGTACTTCTTGAGCCTAAACTTCCTCCCCTTGGTTCCAATGTCTGCCATGTGGAGTCCCTTTTTCAGAAAAGAGCGAGTTCCCGTCTCCTCATTCGCAATTTCTGCCATGAAAACATGGGTTTCAAGCAAAGTTTTGTAGTTGAAAATTGAACAAGTGGGGAATTGAATGACAATGCAGCAAAATGTTGCACACTGAAGCTGCTCGGCAGGAACTTACTGTTTTCAGCTGAACGGACAGGCAGAGGGCCGTCGATCCAGAAACCGTTGCCCTCGGCTAGAGAGGCCCCATTGCTGGAGCTCCCACCAACGAGTGCAATGGAGGCAAGGCCTAGTGCAAGTCTTCTTGTAGTTTGTAGTGGTTTTTCCTGAAAGTCATCATTTTTCTTGCCCATAATGCTAGCAATGTAAACTCTCTTTTGGGTTTTTTGAATGCTTGGAAGCCTTGGTATGACTGGCAAGGTTTCAGAGACTCCATTTAGGTTTGCTAAATGAGCCATTGTAGGAAAATTTGGTTGAGGAAATGGCAGGTTTTCGAGCAAACAGAAAGAGGGGGTTTGGCGAGAAATTGAGCTACATCCTTTAAGGTTATTACAGACCACCCGAAGGATATCCTCACAAAGGATAATTTGGTCATTGTACCAGGCCCAAATGTGAGACAAGAACCCTTTCGGTTTGTGAAGCATATATTGGAAGCCCACCTGAATTGTACGTGAGAGACGTCGCCTCATTGGAATACACAAAACTATATAATGTAGAAATCTATGGCACGTTTACTTCAACGGAGTGGGAATCAAAGAATGGGAATCAAATGAAAATGATTCCATTCCGATGTTTACTTGCAATCCGGAATGAAAATTTATGTGGGCCCCCCAACCAAATTTGATTCCGATTCCACCTTTGGAATGGATTTTGATTCCGGACGTGGGTGGGGGTATTGAAAAAAGTGAATGGGAATGGAACCTACCTACCCAAACTGCCCTCTTCCTTGAACTATCACTTACGTGTTTCTCTTCTTCTTCCACACAAATTTCATGAAAAAATAAGAACAAAAGGCAAAGCTCTCAAATATTGAATTGGACAAAGCAAGAACAAATTTCTAACACATCAAAATATCCAACAACAAACAAACAAGTCAACCCAAATTTTTTTTTTGTTTGAGATTCTAACACATTGAGGCAAAAAAATTAACAAATTAGTAATTTCATTTTTGTGTAAGGGTATTTTGGTAATCAATTTGCATTGATTCTGATTCCGGACAATGATTACGAACAGTTAGTAAACATTGGAATGAAATGATTGACTCTGATTCCTGCCCATTTCGATTCCCGCTCATTCCGATTCCCACTCATTTCAATTTCTGCTCATTCCGATTCTGAGTTAGTAAACGTGCCATTGAATTTCCATAAACATGTCTATGTGCTTAATTTTAGTTTCCCTGAGACATTTACACCTACTCTATCTTTAGAACATACTCTATATATCCCGTCTCTATTTACACCCCAATTTTTAATAAATGCATCCCATTTTGATATTTAATAAAAAAAAAAAAGTTTAATATAACCTTGTCTAAAATTACCAATAAGTACAAACTAATAAAAATTCCTTAAATTAATAATGCTAGCATATTAAATCCTCAATGCCCATCATCGATAGCTCACGCCCCTCACCGCTCACTACTAACATTAAGTTAAATCCCATGAACAATGCTAATGAAAGTCCAATTAATATTATGGCGTGTTTACTAACCTTTTTTTATAATTTTTTTTTTCTTTCTCCCCTTCCTTTTTTTCTTTTTTTATTTTTTACCCCCATTTCTCTTTTTTTGGCTTTCTTTTCCTCAACTCCCCCCCAAAACCAAATCGACAACCTCCCTTTAGAGGTTTTTTTTTGCTGGTTTGTTTTTTTTTTTTTTTTTTTTTTTCTTTTTTTTTTTGTTTTATATTTTTTTTTTCTTTTTTTTTTTTATTTCTTTTTTTTTTTTTTTATTTTTTTTTTTATTTTTTTTTTTTTTTTTTTTTTATCTAATTCCCTTCCTCCATAAAAAAATGAACAAACCTAATGCTGAACAAGCCTTCAGGATTTGAGTATTAAAAAAAAAAGTCTATACGATTAATTGGTTCTCATTGCAAAGAAAGAGATTTAAACTTGAAAGAAGTTTTAACATTGTAAAAAAGAAACAGAAAATAAACGTAATTATGATTAGGGAGAAACTTGGGTGCTGAAGGGTTAGCATTTATAAACGCTGAAGGCAGATGGGGCCCAAAAAAAAAACCCCCCAAAATTGCACCTCCCCCCACCCCCCCCCCCTTCCTCCTCCCCCCCCCCCCCCCCCCCCCCCCCCCCACCCCCCATCACTTCTCCAGCGCTCCTTTCATCTTCTCCACCGCCACATCTATAGCTAAGGAAAACTTTCTGCGAACTCATCTTGGAGCAACGTCTCCACCGCCAGCGCCTCCCCTTTCTTCAGCCTTGTCCGAAATTTTTTGCTCTGAAAAGTTACAGTAATATTTCAAAATTGAATCCAATTGTTTCACCAATTCCTCTTGCCCTTAGGACGCCATCTTCAACATGTAGTTGAAGAAATTGTCTGGGAATCGATCGAGTTTTTGGTGGGATTGGAAATGTGGGTAGAGCTGACTGCAGAACACAAATTCAATCTGCGAAATCCTGTCTTTGGCTTCCTGGATGGTGGCAACCAGTAATGTACTAAGCCCGGAGGCATAATCGACACCATCCAATTCACTGTCAACCGAATCACACCCTACTTTCTGAGAATCCATCTCTGATTTTCAATATAACAAAACCAAAACAAACATAAATCATCAAAAAATACGCACACAAAAATACTGTAGCAATAACCACAACCCAACAAATTTAACAGTGACAAGAACCAAATTCAGCAGAGTGAATGATTAATTAATGCTAAGAAACCCACAACAATCAGCAATAACCACAACCAAAAAAAAAAAAAACCAAACAGAAAGAGAAAAAAAAACAAAAAAACCCACAACAACAGCAAAAACAAAAACCAAACCAAATCCCCCAACACCACCCCGGGGGGGGGACCGGGAGAAGGGGCACGGGGAGGAGGGGAAAACCAAAAAAGCCCCCCAAAAAAACAAAAGGGGAGGGGGGGGCAGGGGAGAGGGGGAGAAAAAAAAAAAAAAAAAAAAAAGGAAGAAAAAGAAACCCCCCACACAAAAAAAACAACCCACCCCCCCCCCCAAAAACCCCCCCCCCCCCCCACGTTTATCATAGACGAGCAAAGACGACTAAGCATAGTAAAAACTCTATCTTTCTTCAGTCCCATACAGTTCTTCTATCTTTCTTTTCTTTATGATGTCAACCATTCTTCCATGTGTTTTACGGACGGCTCGATCATATTTCCATTCGCCCTGATCAGTACTGTCATTAAAACTAGTATACCACTCGCAGAAGCCTCAACGCGAACGATCTGAATAAACTATCATGTTGGCAACATCCCTACCCACCGCCGGAATTGCGATCGACGATCCTCGAAGCAAAATCACTACTTTGCTTCCCAAACTCTTAACTCTAGTCCAGTCTGTTCGCAACCAATGGTACTCGTACACATGCCAATTATGTTTGTCACCTACATATCTATACGTATCAAATGCCATAAAGAGCTTCCTATCGGACTCAAACAGGTAGTTCCTTGCTCGATCATAGTAGTCTGCCAGGCAGGAGGAGGCCGGAGAGGCCACCATCTTCCATTCTTGAAGCGCCACGTCAAAGAAACCCACCTTTCGCGAATTATTCGCACAGGCGAAAAGACAACAGAAACGTCCACACCTCCAAAACTTCTTTTAGTTCATCACAGCCAAGATTGTTAATCTGATCATGACTACTCCATCTTTTATCTTTAAAGTTATATGTGTTCATAATCTAATCTCGGCTTCCACAAATATCTTTTGATGTGCAGATCAAGAGAAATATAACACAATCCAGAGAAGTTGGATCGGCCGTGAAGGTTCCTACGTGACCATGGTAATAAAGACTATGATCTGTTCTAAAATCTAATCGAGGAGGTACGTCTACAACCCTATTGAAAAAAGGACTGTAGAAAAACAATATTGGAGGATCGAATCCGTCACTATACTCGTCAAGCTTTATGAAAAGCGACCAACCATTTTTCGAACCACAAAGTAGAGTAGGGTCAAACCCAAAGAGAGAGATGGCGTCTGCTAGTATGGTGTTCGTAAGAGAGAAGGTTTGTTTGGAGAACAAGTCAAGGAGATATACTCGGGTTCGGCTTATGGGTTCTCCATTATGATTAACTTTAAAATACAAGTTGTGAAAGATTGCTGGTGGCTTGATTTTAGGATCTTGAACGCTATTCATTGCAGGACGCCAACTCTTGCACACCGCGCCGGAGCGAACAAGGAAGGGATATAAGAGGCGTTTGCCGACATCGAGTAAGAACTCCATGGGAAGATCTGACCATGAACGAGTTGCCATAATAGTCTTTTTTGTTATCGCGCATATAGGATTTCAATTCCTGATGGTGGAGTTGCTGTATTTTGTAGAGGGGCTCTTAATCCTTCTCCTAGTATGATTTGAAGGGTCTGCAAAATTGACGTAGCGAAACTAACAGATAAAAAGTATTTTGCAAACACCACAAGTCCTAGCACGACTAGCAAAAATCTCTTATTTTATTATCGGTGAGAGGGTGTCATCATAAGATCCGTTCGATATATATATCATGGGTTAGTTCATGTGGTGGCGACTTCGAATTTGAGGTTCTAGTAGTACAAGGCCTAATTTCTACTCGAATTGACTACATTATCAACAACAGATTTATTATTCTACAAGACAGACAGTTCACCACTCACCTTCCAAATCCTAGTAGGAGAAGGACAAGGGAGCCTATACAAATAAAGAAAAATATTCCATAAATAAGCAGATAGAGTATGGTCCATCCATAATAACACCATTATTATGGCATCTGATTATTCTTGGTCCAACCTATTGCGTGATATCTTACACGAAGTCGCTCAACACCTCTCGTACCCTGACATTGTTCGCTTTGGTGCAGTATGTAAGAGTTGGCAAGTTGTTATGGATACAATTCAACGACGTTCAATCAAGCCGCCCCTAATGGCTTGCCAATGGCAAGATAATGCCTCCTCAATCCTAGTACATCTTCTTGACTTGTCATCCAAAGAACCTTTCTCTATTAAAAATATGATACCACAAGACGCGAGATCTCTCCTTGAGTTGCCAGCGACCCCACTTTGTTGTTCGAAACACGGTTGGTTGCTTTTCGCAAAGTTTGGCAATGTAACTACAACATTATTCTTGTATAACCCTTTTCGAAACACGTTCGTAGAAATTCCACCATTAGATTTCGGAACAGTTGCCCTACATGGATTTGTAGCAACCTTTACGGCCGATCCAACATCTCTTGATTGTGTTATTTTCTTCCTCTGCCAAACGGATGATGATCTTCTTGGAAGAAAAGTTTGGACAATAAGCACATGCAACCTCAAAGATAGAACATGGAGTGTTCAACAAATTTATAGTCTCTGTTGTAATGCAAAAGTTGGGGACGTGGTCTATGTGGACGGAATCTTCTATTGTCTTTTCGACACGAATTATTCGCAGACGTTGGGATTGTTCGATCTGGCACTTCGAGATTGGGTCATGATGGACTCTTCGGCCTCTTTACCGTTAAAATATTATTCTGAGAATTGCCTGGTCGAGTCTGATGGGAAGCTATTTTTGGTGGCATTGATTTACGAGGACGCATTTGATGATCGTGAGGAACTGTATCGGCATATTTACGAGTTTGATCTGTCGAGAAAAATGTGGACTAGAGTTAAAAGCTTGGGAAGCAAGGTATTGTTTTTACGTTGGGCGTCGTCGGTGGCGAGCTTGGCTGATGGGAGGGCTAGTGATGTGGCGAATATGATATTTTGCCGTGGTTATTGGCGTGGATGGTACGAGGTTCATACTGGTAATGTCGAAGGTGAGTGGAAACATCATCACAGGTTTTGTCCTTGAAACAGAAACATATGTAAGAGAGTAAAGAGAGCTCGTTTCATAGCAATAAGGTCCATATCTTCCATTGTGAATACATGTAATGTTCGTTATACAATCACATCTCAACCACACTAGATAGCTTATATTACGTTGTTACCATGTGTTTCCTTAAATTGAGCTCATATATTTAGAGGGCTGATTTTGACACTCTTTTTATCTTATATTTAAAGTAAACCCAAATTGAACCCAAACTACACCACACCATTAAAGTGCGATGAGCTGTACCACTTGGAATGACTAGTGGGTGATGCTGTTACGATTTTGAGTAGGGGTGCACGTTGGTTTAGAAATTCCAATTCCGAACGTAAAAATTCCGATTCGATGATCGAAGATTTCGAAAGAAGTTGGACGGAAATTGGAACACATACCATTTGAAACCAAAGGTTCCGACTTATTTTTGAATATTTACTCCTATTCTGATAAAAAATTTTCATATCTTTAATAGTAATTTACTTATTGTATAGTAATCAACCATATTTACTTTAATTTCGTTCATTCTTACTTGTGGACATCGTTTCTTACTTACTTTAGAGTATGCGTTTATCTTGTAAGCGTAGTTATTATATTATTTTATTTCACTTTGAGAACTTAAATATTCCGAATTATTTCCTATATAATTTCAATCTGAAAATTCTGAAATATTTTCAATTTCCGAAATTGGAAATAAAATTTTTTTTGAACGGAAGTTGGATTCCTTGTGTCCGGTCCGATCTGTCCAAAAATCACCGCTAGTGTTGAGGTCCTACCAAACCGATTAAGTTGGCGCGGTTTTGGGTTGGATGGTAATCCAATATCAACCCGAACCATATTGCCCGTGAAGCCCATAATCACATTCATATCCAGGCCCAAAATATCGAAAAAAGCGTTTTAGTGTATTTGGATCAATGCGAAACACGAACACAAACACAGACCACCTGTATTGCCACCAAATCCCCACATCATCCCATCATCATCAGCAATCAGCACACCCATTGATTCCTTCATTCGCTCCCCTCACGAACCCCCCCAATCCGCCCCTCCCTTTCAATTCACCCCCTGTTTGGTTCGCCGGATAGCCACTCCCCCGCCCAGCCGGAAAACCGCTCGTTTTTTATTTTCCGGCCGCGTCCAGTCATGGTCTCCCCGGAAAACACCAACTGGCTCTTCGATTACGGACTCATCGACGACACCACCGCCCTCGACGGCAGCTTCCCGGTCGCCTCCTCCGGCTTCAACTGGCCCGTCCAGCCCCTCGCTGGTTCAACTACCGCCAGGTACTTCGATTCCTTCATTCCTTTTACTGTGCGATTAAATTCTCTGTGTTTGTATAATCTGGTACCAAATTAGGGTTTCTGTTTGGATTTCTGATTTGGGGGTTTTATGAAATTTCTGAAGAATTGGGTGTTGAGTTGCATTTCAGTGCTTGATTTTGAGGATTTAGTTAATTGGGTCTAATTAGGGTTCGGAAATGTGTGCTAATAAGACACTTAAATTCGAGCTGGTTATTGATTTGGAGGCTTAAGTTTTCGCTGGGCTGCTGTTGTTAATGGGGTCGACACGCTGTGCCTGAATTTCGCGATTTTGTTAGCTATTTACTTGCTACAGCATTGTAGGACCTGTTGATGTGGCCTTGCGTGCGTAGGAGGAACGATTTACGTATATATATATAGGGTGTGTGGCTGAATGGGAGAAGCATAAAACGAATCTTCTTTCAACAAGAAGATGGCTTCAGTGGTAGGGGTCTGTACTTTTTAAGGGGTGGAAACAGTTAGATCTTGTAGTTATCAGAGGCTCTTGGTGAAAAGGGGTACAGAGATATGCGTATACCAGTCAGTGGTTATTACATGGACTTCTGGACCAAATTTTGAAACTTTGTTGGCGCAATGATTCATGGCTTGCTTTACCTTTTGTATTCATTACGGAGGCGTCCAGTATTTTAATCGGAGAACGTTTGGTTTAAAGTAATGTATTTTTTTGGCTGGTTTGGACGACCGACATTGCCATGTTTTTTTATGTTAATATCATGATCGGTTTTGTGATGTGTAAAGTTTATGTTCTCCTACCTGTTAAAAGTGGTTGTATTGGGCAGGTATGTTTCAGATTGTGTATTCTGTGGTTAAGCTCACTCATTTTCTTCTTTTGTGGTTACATTATCGGTTCCCTAGTGCTGAGATCGATGGCTCATTGGGGGATGCAGATGGACCTAAGGAGTCTGGCTCCAAAAAGAGGTACGCACCTTGACTCTTCTCAGCAAAGATATCACAATGTGTAACCTTTTTGTGAAGTTTCTTCTGATTGACTCTTTTGAGGGCTATATACCTTTTCCTATTTGGCTTTTTCCTGACTGCCTCTGCTGCTATGGAAGGAACCAATTGTTCATTTGCATCACAGCAGCCAAAGTCAAGGGTTCTAAATTAAACCTTATCATGATGTCTTCAGCAAGCATGCTTACTCGTCATTATCATCTATGACTCGTTTTAGATATTTAGTTTCGAATAAAGATCATTTATTCCCTGTTGGTTCTTTCAATTGCATGTTCAAACTTCTCATGTCATTTCTTGACAAGTATCATGTCTTGTCCAAAGACACTACTCATGATATTCTAGTATTATGATAGACCTGATTAAAAAACACAAATCCTTTGAATTTATCTTATTTCATCCATCTTCCTCTATCTGTTGTGTTTTTCCCCTTGCAGGGTGAGATCTGAATCATGCAGTGGGTCGAGCTCAAAGGCATGTCGGGAGAAGTTACGAAGGGATAGGCTAAACGACAAGTATACTTCTTTTTCTCTCTCTCCTTTCTCTGTCTCCCCTTGTATCAGCTTCTCTGTGGGCCTGCTTTTCTTATGTTTGGCATGCGTCAAAATAGATTTCTGGAATTGGGCTCTATATTGGAGCCTGGAAGGCCCCCCAAGACAGACAAGGCCGCTATTTTGGTCGATGCTGTCCGGATGGTGAATCAGTTACGTGGTGAAGCCCAAAAGTTGAAGGACTCTAATTCAGGCCTCCAAGAGAAAATCAAGGAATTGAAGGTAAGCCTATATTTCTTTTAGTTTGAATTTTGAGGACAATCACTCGCTAGGAACTGTAAATTCTAGATGGTTTCTACCTTTTATTTTACCGGCTAGTGGCTGATATGGGGCCTAAGTTAGATACCGAAAAGCTGATGATTTGGAAATAACCTGGCTATGTGTAAAGACCATTTGTTCCCCTCATGTAGGCAGAGAAGAATGAACTTCGTGATGAAAAGCAGAGGCTCAAGTCAGAGAAAGATAAGTTGGAGCAACAATTGAAGGCCATGAATGCACAGCCTGGCTTCATGCCTGCCCCTCCTGCAATGCCTGCTGCATTTGCTGCTCAAGGCCAAGCTCATGGCAACAAGTTGGTGCCGTTCATTGGTTACCCCGGGGTTGCCATGTGGCAGTTCATGCCACCTGCTGCAGTGGATACTTCGCAGGATCATGTACTGCGCCCACCAGTTGCTTAAGTCGGTAATCTAAAATGATTCGGATGATTTGGGATAACATTTAGTCCCAAAAAAGTCCCAGACAAGTGTAATATTTTGACGTCTTTCTTGTACTTTTGCTTTTACTGTCTACTAACTGAATTTGGTGGGTGACTTGACTGTATTTGCAACTGTCATTGCAAACCTGGGTACTTTTTATGAATTAATGTTGGTATTCACATGTAAATGGTATTATTAACCAATAAGTTCTGGCATCATCCCGTTACCAATTTTCTCGTTTTCTCGTGTTTGCTAAGGGGGGTTGGGCCGTCACCGCCTCAACTTAGGTATGCTATTTGTTTGGATTCTGGGAATTGTAATTCTATCCTAAAGAATTAAGTACTTGTTCCGTGGTCGCGGCACCACGCATCGACTGTCATGAGGCTCTTAATCTATAACCTTAATTCAACAATGTACAAGATGTTTGGACAGACTGATGTTCGGAAAATGTTGAACTGGCGAAAGAATATTGATAAAATATCAATATACATGTTGACAAAACGTTCCACGGGTGTCTTGTCCGAAGAGAAGCTGCTTGCTGACAACTTAAGCAAGAAACCTTATCTTTTAGTGCATCAAGCAACTACTACTACTCTTTCAGCTGATGCTCCCTTGCTAGAAGCCTCCAATGGCTTCCAATCTTCTCAGAATCCATCCAAAAACCATCAAAACTGCAAACCCACCAGCCCCATCACCATTCTCCACAACACACCACCACCAGCATTCTTCCCACATCTCCTTCCCTTCACCTCTTCTCCACAAATCCAAAAAAACCACATCTATATCCCCACTCTGCTCCTCCCTATCCTCTTCCCCCACCCCACCAAGCTCCAAAGAAGCGGCCATCCAGCAGGCCAAAACCTGCCTCTCCACCGCCTTAGAAAAGCCCCTCAACAACCTCAGGCTCACAACCACCAAGCTCAAGAAGCCCAAGCAGCCCCGATTTCGTGTCGAAATTCCGGTCGTCGATGACTCCCCTGAATCCCTCTCCCAGCTCGCGTTCCAGGTCTTCCAAGACTTACCCATCAAAAGAAAAGGCTCCAAAGTCAACATTTCGATCATATGGCCCAGCATTGCCTACCAAAATGCCGCATTGAAAGCCTTTGGGTCCAAATCCCCAACCCCGATTGAGCATTTGGACATCTCCTCAATCACCAACGGTAATACCAGAATTTCGAATTCTGCTGACGTGGCAGTGTTTTTGGCGCCGGAGGGAACCCAACTGGGCGGTGTTAAAGATGTCGTGGATGTGTTGTATCCAAGGCCTGTGGTTATTTTCAACCCCAAGTGGGCATTCGAGGATGAAGAGGAGTTTGGCGAGCTTGGTGGCTTTGTGGGTTCGTTTGAGGTGATTTTCTCGTTCATGGGTTTGGAGGTGAAGGGGCTGTTGAGCAAGAGGAATGGGGTGATTTTCAATTGTGTGAAGAATGGGGTTGTTAGTGGAGAAAAGTGGGCTGTTTTTGTTGAAGAAGAAGGGGATTTGAAAATGATTTCGAGTTTTAAATCTCGGCCTTCGATCGTTGAAGTTGAGACTGTTTTGTATAACTTGATGGCTATCAATTCGCCGGTGACCAAGTCCGTGAAGTTTTTCAGGGATTTGGTATCGAATGTGACCGGAAAGAAGTAAGTCTACCTTGATTTGAATGCATGTTCTGTATAAGCTCTGGTTGATGATTCTTTGCATAGAATATTGAATGTTTTAGAAGGCGTTTGTTGAAATGTTTGAATGGATGCAATTGCACTCTAGCTCAAATATAACTGTTAGATATTGCTGTGCTTGTGCTGCCGTTTGGTATGTGCTAGCTTTTTGTCTTTAATATGACGGCATAGACAATGCACCATGGTTTTGGTCTGAATAGTTTGCTGCATCTAGTCAATCACTTCATGGGGTCGATGTGTTTCCAACCCGTTGAATGTTCTTTCTTTCTAACATTTGGTGCTGAAATAGTTCTTTCAGAATCGTACATCCCAAGATTTCCTTACTGTCGACCTTCATCTCTTTATTATTAAACGTATCCTGTCGTGTTTCAGCTTGCTGTTCTCATCGTTTTTCAAAAGCAGGTCGTCTTACAATATTATTGCACGTACTACACACTAAAAAAAATATTATTGAACAAAATTCGTGGTTGGAACTAATTTGCGGAAGGGGTGGTAAATACAGAGACATGTTAAGGAATTTCCATGAGGGAAGGGAGTTCTGCAAATCTGGTGCCTGTTTCATCTTGCATTCAGGGCTGAAAGCCTTCGATTTGGTAAGAACTGTCTTGTTTTCATTTTCCTCGTACACAAACACACTCTTTATGATGAACATGCCGACATGTTCCTCTGAGAACCCCAGCCTAGGATGCCCTAATATGACAGCCCTTGATGAATTTATCTGAGAAGTCGACATATTTTGCCCACAAGGGCCTTAGTTTCGGAAATGCAATATCCAGCCAAGGCTTTGCTCTCCCATTGAAATGAATGACACCGGCACTCTTAACATCAATAGAACTTGTGTTTTCCTGATATCCCAGTCCCAACATGTGCCAAAATGGATCGATAACATGGACATGACCGTGGAATGCTATTAGGCCAGGGGGTAATGTTCCTAGCTGCCACAGGCTAAGGTCTGATTTCAAGTTCTGCATAAAGATAATGTAGGATTTAGAACATAACCACATATGTCCCCATGAAATTCTTATCTGGAAAATTTGAACTTATAAGAATGAGCAACTCTCACCTGTTCAAGCCAATAGTGGTATGTAAGGCTTATGTTGGTTTTCCTCCAAGCGTCTAGATCAAAGATGTTCATTCCGTAAGCCCAAGCACATGTATTGGGATCAAAGTTCTTCGATATCAAAGGATGAGAGAAGTTCAGGTAACTCTTAAACCGCTTTGACATCACAAAGTTATCTTCTCCCCTGCATGTTTCAACTGCTCCGTTGACCTTTCCATTCATTTCTATATCCCATAGTGGTGAAAGATCAGTTTGAATTACGATGTCATCATCCAAGAACACTACCTTGTTGAGACTAGGAAACATCTGCATCAAGATTACACATAACATTAGGCTTATCAAAAGATAGGTATGGAAGCATTATAAGTTGTCTTAGATGCCCTTGGACCATTCTAATTAAGCATGTTACCTCTGGAAGATGTATTCTGATATGATTCATCATTGAGTTGTACTTGGGACTAAGTGCCTGCAGCTTTGCTGCAATAACATTAGGCTTATCAGTGTTATTTGCAACAATAGCTGATGACCCTCCTCTAAACTGTGATCTCACTTTTTGGTCCTTCTCCATTGCTTCCAACACTGGCACCTTCCCCTTTGAAAACCAATCAAAATGGTGCAACGCCTTGACCTCAATTATCGCAGGTGATAAGGAATGCAGAGAAAACCATGCTTGCATAGGATAATATGTCTTCCTGTCTGTGATAATGTGGAGGACAACTTTGTGAGGGCGCAATGAGTTTCGGACAAGAGAATTGGCAACAACAGAGGCAGCGAGCACATTGTCTGAGGCTAGGACAAAGTGGAAGAAGGAGTTGTCAACAAGGGCAGGGACGAATTCAGCTGATGGGAGCTGAAGTCTAGCAGCTGCATTGGAGGCGTGCTCATTGGCTAACCTCAAGGCTAGGCAGTGAAGTTGTTTAGGTATGCTACTGGATGCTACATGCCGGTATAAATATTCTTGGATTTTGGCATTTCTGGTTCTTTGCTCAAGAAGCGTGACCTGAAGTATGGGCACACACAAAATTTCGTTCATCAAACGTGTTATAGTGTTTCATTTACTAAGTCCAAACTCTATGTAAGATACAAATGACACAATGAATTTCACTAAGCAAACCCTGAAAATTAGTACCATAGCTCTGAGCTTGACAGCAAAGGATTTTGCATCTGATTTCCCATCCCTGATCTCAGCCATAAATTCGTCTAATGACTGAGGAATGTCAGATCTTCCTTGTAATTCATCTTTGCCGATTGGTTCTTCTAATACTTGGTATACTACTTCTGGGACCTGCCAGAAATTAATTACAGTTCCAATTAGGGAGAAAAATTTGCTTGGGCAAAACATTGTCATAGAATCATGAGATTAAGTCACAGAAATATCTTCAACCAAACAGAAGCAGGGGTTAGGAGGTTACACTTGATTCAAGTCTTCTTCCCAAAATCTTGGTCTTAGTTTTTGCCCCAAGCAACCTGCCATTAGAACAACTGTTAGGACTTATTGATAACCATGACAATGCACTCAATGTCGAAAGAAGTTAAGGTTCGCTAAAGCGTATAATAAACTAAGAAAGCATTAATCTAGTTGTATTCCTCTCCCAACAAGCATTTGTTGGAATAGCTCTGAAGTTTGAATCTCCACTTATCCAAAGACAGTAATATAAGGATTGGAACACTGAAAGAGCATTCCGCATCAACTTGACTCACTTCAAATTATGCATATTGCAGTCAGTTACAAGAAAGTTAAATAAGATAGGCAAGCCTAAATCAAGTGACAGAGTTGAAGTTTTATCATACAACTGGCCTATCTTTCTGGTTTTTTTTATAGAAGTGATAGTCGAGTGGGAGAACTGAACATGAGTTTCGGATGCATGGGTAGATGCTGTTAAACAACTACGTCACAAGTTTCTTAGTTAAAAGAACTTGTCTAAATGCAACTTCCACATATTTCACAACTTTAGCAAGTTTAATTAATGCGAAAAATTCAGTAGATTGGATAGCACATGAATTGGATTCCATAAAAGAGCATAAAAAATGTAACCTTCGTTAGCTCCTCTGGTTCAATAGTGGTTAGAATCTTTGTTATCAGAATAAATTTTCTTTCTAGATCATAACCGTGTTGCCAAAGATTTTTTAATATATGATTTAGCCAATGGTTGATCACCAGCATCAAGTTTATTATATTAATACTAGCCTGCAATTGATTTCTTCAAGACAGTAAAGACATGTTCGGTTGTATGAAACCCAGATACTAATCACTCTGAACCCTTTTCTTTAACCTTTAGGGATGAACTATAGATAAGTCCTACACATATCTCCTAAAAAGAACTACATTTTTTCTGCAAAATTTCAGTAACAAATGTGTCTGACATGTAATATTGTCAAATTCTTAATCCGAAGCATATTATATGCTGAACTACATATCAAAATATCAATACATACATTTCTTTATAGAAACAAACAGTCTTTCTTCAGTTCAGAACATGTTTAGAATTTTCTCCACCAATGGTCTTGCTTTCCACATCAAAAAAACTCCACAATGGTCTTGAAGTTTAAAGGTTCTGTTAGCAACACATGCATTCTTATGGAGCAATGCTGCTACATTCTTCAGTTTTCTAGCAGTATATGTTGGCGTGTGTAGAGGATATGAAGAAGAATCAAAATGCACTACATACCTATGGTGGAGCACTTGCTTTCTCCATCAATGGTGTCCACAGCTGTCATCACAAACACAAACCTGAGAAGAAATGTGAAGAACAGAATGGAATAGAAGAGCATCCGGTACGAAAGCCGCCTAGACCCAACTTTCACTTTGATGAATTCTCTAACCTCCTTCCCTGGAAACACTGTCACATGCCTCAAGCTGGGTGAAATGTGAAGCTGCATTTTGTAGTCTGTTTTGATCAAGACACCAAACAGAGTACCCTGCTGGAGCTTCTTGTCAATTTTGGAGAAATTGGCAATTCAATCACCCAATACAGGAGGGAGAGGAATTGCAAGAACCCAGTACGGAGGGCTATGCTGTAATAGGAAGGTTTTGATGGAGGTGAATGTAGCTATCTGTTACCTAACCTTGCTTAGTTTGTGGGCTATACAGATATCAAGAGTTATGGACTGTGTTATAAAATGTAGAGAGTTGAGGAGGGGTTGTTAGGGAGAAAGAGACATTGGACTGGTGTTGTTTGCTTTTCTGGTTTGGGGGTCTGGCTTGGTTTTGAAGGAGGGATATTGAGGTTGAATTGAAGAGACAAAATTAAAAATTGATAAAATAATTAAGATCAATATAATATTTGATATTGAGGTTGAATTGAAGAGACAAAATTAAAAATTGATAAAATAATTAAGATCAATATAATATTTGATATTTTGACGAGTCTTTGGTTGTTTAACTTGTTTGTTTGGTGTTTGCTTGGCTTTGCCTCCACATGAGGTTCTTAGGAGCAACAAGAAGACGACCTTCAAGTTATGAGTCTTTTGACAGAACAGAACTTCTTAATGGAAAATGACTCTTCCTCTCTCTCTCGATCTCTATGGGCTTTGCTTTGGTCGTTGGAGTGAAAATGCAGGAATCTATTTGATTCCGAATGTTTTCTAGCTGATTACATAACAAAAAAAATATTTTCTAGCTGATTGTAAATTGGTGATTGGTATTTGTCCTATTGGTCATGGTAGGACTCCTAAAAATATATATACATATATAAAACAAATATGAAACAGTTTTTCTTCATATCAGAAATTGCATCAATATGACATCTATAAGTGTTAATATTATTGCAACTATGATATATAATGACAGAGTGACACACATTGAAATTTACTATCATATTGATGACACATGGACGATTTGGTACATATAAATACCAAAGGTGCTATTATTGCTAAGAGTATAGATGGTTTTTTCTGCTTTCCTTCATAAATATTATGCACAATTTGGGGTTGTCATTTGGCGTAGGTTATGACATCTCAAGAAATTTAATCACTACATGAATCATTGGTAGAGGTGATAATGCCACTCTGCCCGTGGCATAATAAATTATGGGATGTAGTTTTGTGTTAGGGGAAGACCTGCAACTTATTATTAGGTGCTATGTATGCTTGTTCTTTTTGCTTATTTTGCAAAACTTGATCTTATCCAGCCCAAGAAAAGAAATATGCTAACTTTAAAGCCGAGCTACTCTTCTATGACGCCTAAAGGCTAAATGTATATCTCTCTACAATTCTATCTGCATATAACGTTCAATATTCATAAATATTAAATTGAATATATCGATATTGTGTAGATATTATTATTAATAAATTAATTAATATATATTGATATCATGTCAGTAAATACGAAATGAAGCTACACGAGGTCCGGTGTCAACAGCGGGTCTAGAGACGGAATTGCTCCGAACCAAATTGGGCCATTCAATGGCCAGGGCTGCACTTGGTGAAGCCCAGGTTGACTGTCTGGTCCTACTGGCCCAAACCCCAAAGCAAGTGTAAAAGTCGACAAGAAATCGAGATGAAACCATCCGTAAAATTTCCATCATTCTAGACTAGAAGGTGTATTCTATCAGCAAAAAGAACAAGCAAGGACACAAAGAAATTCAATGAAAGCGAAAGGAAGCCTGCTGGTTGGTGCAGCTGAAGGAAAATGCTGTTCAGATTTTACTGTTGAGATTTGACAAGTGATAAACCATTTCTGTATTAGTACTTTTGCAGAAATGAATTTGAGAACCAGTATATAAACAGAACACAATTCAATACAAAATATTCTTTTAATTCTAAGCTTAGTCATCGTTGTTTCTTAAGTTGAAATTTTTTGATAGTCTTCTGCAACAGAGTGCAGAAGATTAAGTAGGCAGCAAGTTGCTAATTTCTTGGAAAATATCAATTCAGTAAAGTAGATTTCTGCTCACCAAAAGATTCATTTCTAAACCGACTTTGCCTAGATAATATCACATATAACATGGCCTGAATATCAACTAGTATAACTGTTAAACATAAATTTACATAATCAGTTGACTAGTGCAATTACACATTCATGATTTTCTGCACAAACAGAATTCTGCAGAATTGTAGCATATAAGCTTTCTTGCAATGCAAGCAAAGTACTTATCTCAACTGTTACGACATGTTGTTTGCTTGCAAAGGAAAGCAGAAGTCTACGACATCCTGATTATGCATTCGGCAGAAATGCAGACCAAACACAAAGGATCTCATTCACTTTACATTTCTGCAAAAGCTCACAGATACAGACTATTCCAACTCAAGATTTTTCGGACAATTTAACAATCCCAGATAGTAGCTTGAAAGTTGGACTTGAAACTGCAAATGCTAAACAGAAAGGACTTGTTTGTTTGTTTCATAGACTTAGAGTGTGTTATGCATTCTGGAAAATGTACTTGAAATGGGAAAGTCAGTAATGCATACCCGTAATCACGAATCATATAAGGGGGATGGATTACTGATTGAAAGGTGAGACCCACCTTCCCTACTAGGTACACCTTGTCATGATGGCTAATAATCTCGTCATGATGACTAATATGTTTATAGTTAATTGAGTTATGGCGTGTTTACTACCTGAATGGGATGAATTTATGGAGTCTTCCCACTCCTGGCGATTCCGTGTTTACTAAAATTTGGGAATCATTTGTGGTGGACCCCCACAAAATCAGGAATGTGATTCCTGATTTTCAAGGAATGGGATTCCTTGGGTTTAGGTGGTATTGTGATTCCTGATTATTGATTCCACTAGGAATGAAAATTTTCTGCCTAAATTATCCTTCAAATCTAATCACTCGCAAATATTTCTACCCCCGGAAATAGATAGTTACCTCTCAAAAATATTGTACATGCGTATAAGAAACAAACCCTACTATTTAGCTAACAACATGACTTGCTAAGAGTGTTTTTCACCATGTTAATGAGAAGAAAGAGGACTATGTGGTATTTTGCTGTAGCATGGAGGCTTACTTGGGGATCCTGGCTTACGTGTGTGGGTTTACTAGTTTTCATAACTATATCAATAGTTCTCATGTTATGCTATTATATTGTAGCAAGTACTCCTCTATGGTGTTTACGACTTTTTGGTGAAGATTGGTAGTTGAGGTTTGTGCAAGTTAGAACCATTTTTAAATGGAGATTACAATTGTTTTGGTATGAGTTTCTGTGGAGAACTGATTATTTTCTTATGGAGACTATGATCTATTATGTTTCAACTACAATTCTAGTAGTACTTATATTTTCTGCAGGAGATATTTGTATTTGAAACTTTTTCCCTTTACGTTGAAAAAACTAAAGGTTTATATTAGGGTATTTTAGTATTTATTTATTTTCATTCCTTCTGAATTTAACAGTTTATAGCATCACTTATTTTCCTCATTCTGGGAATTAGTAACCCTTCATGGGAGTCTTCCTCCATTCCTCTCATTCCATTCCTTTCATTCACCTTTTCCAACTCCTCTCCTCCTTCCGAAAAAAGCTAGTGTACTCTTTTGGTTAGTTCCTATTGTTTTGCATGAGGCATGTCCAAGAAAGGTAGGTAGGTCCTTAAATTAATTCACTTGTAGCATCAATGTTTCAAGAACTAGGAGTAATAAGGACACACTTCAGTTGTCGTCACCTGCATAATTGTCCTTACATGAGGAATTAATGTGTCACTACATTCTTGGCATTGTTCTACTTTAATATCCGGGGAGCCGAATGGGCTGAAGAACTCAAAGACCGCCTTTGCATATTTGGAGTGAACACCTATGCAGAGTAAATGAAGCAACTAAGAAGTTTCATGAGACCTTAGCATTTGGAGCTGTGTTAGATTTGACAAAATATGCCTTTCCTATGCTTGTTCTTGCCACCATTTACCTGGCACTTAATAGGTCAGTCCGTAATTTTCATTGTCCTGACTTTCCTCATCCTAGGTTTCTAAGACTGTAATACCTTCAGGACAGAATTTAGAAGTCTATAAAAGTATATGATAGGTAACACTGACTTTGTAATCCCAAATCAACTACTGACCTAATAACTCCACTGGTGGAGAACTTACTCCCACCCCTGCCTTGGCCTTAGGACCCTTGGAAGCCAACTAAAAGATAGCTACTACTATTGTTGTGAACCATGGAAGCAGTTGGTGCTTTCATTGCTGAAGTTGGTAGGAGTTTAACCAACTTTGTGTCATCACGGGTTGCCACCCTGAAAAATTTCCAGAAAAACATACATACATTGAAGGAGGAATTGCAAAGGCTCACTGGACGAAAGGAGCTTATAACAGAAGATATTGAGATGGCAGTACTTGAAGGGAAGCACCCCTCAAGGCAAGTTACTGAGTGGCTTGAAAAGGTGGAGAAGATTGAACTTGAGGTTGAGGGGATTGTAAATGAAGCACAGCCGCTTTTGCAGCCAGATCCCATTGATGCTCCCTTTGGCCCGGGCTGCCTTCTTGACTCTAACATGCGCCAGAAGTACCAACTTAGCAAAAGGTCAGTAAAGAATAGTGATAAGGTGAAACAGCTAATTGAGAAATCATGCAGTCTTCCACCTATGGAAGAAAGAAACATAAATGATATACCTGTTGAGCATATTCCAGCACCATCTCTTGTTGGTCAGAAAGCACAAGAGAAACTAAAGCAGCTTATGGAATTTTTGGTTGATAAGAGAATCACAAGGATTGCTGTTTATGGTATGGGAGGTTCTGGGAAGACTACGCTAGTAAAAACCTTGAACAACCATCTTGAGTCTTCTGTCTCAGAATTCTTTGATATGGTCATCTGGATCCCTGTGTCGAATGACCTGGATATGAGAAAAGTTCAATCTCGAGTTGCTGAAAGATTGAATTTAGCACTGAAGGCAGAAGAGAGCATGGAGCACAGGGCTTGTAAGCTACATCGAGCATTAAAGTCAGGAAAAAGGTTAAATTAATGTTAGATCAAAGCATGGTTCTGTCTTTTTAAGTTCAAGTTAATCTCTTGTCTCTGAACTATATTATCTGCTTCAGTATTATGTTGCACTAAAGTTAGTTGCATCATTTGCTCTTCTTGTTCATGACAAAAAGTACTTTTTCTGCTACAGGTTTCTGCTCATTCTTGATGATGTTTGGGAAAAAATTGATTTCGACGTCGTGGGGATACCACAAGGAAACTGTAAGATCGTATTGGCAACTCGATCTCTCACTGTATGTAGGGAAATGATGACTGATAAAGAACTAAAGATGGAACTTCTGAATGAAGAAGAGGCTTGGAATTTATTTGCTCACAATGCAGGAAATGTGGTGGAGTCGGTACACATAAATCCTTTAGCAAGAGAGATTGCTAGGGAATGTGGTGGCTTACCTCTGGCATTGGAGACTATGGGGAAGTCCATGAGGGACAAAGCAATGATCCAGCTATGGAGGAATGCACTCTGGCAATTAAAGCATTCGGACCCACAATATGGAAGCTTCGACAAGGTATACCTTCGATTGAAATTGAGTTATAACTCCCTGCCAAGTAAGATTTATAAGTGGTGCTTCTTATATTGTTCACTATACCCAGACAATTTCTTAATTCGAACAAGGGAACTAATATATTGCTGGATAGCTGATGGATTAATTTGTGAACATCAAACTTTAGAGGAGTCATTCAATGATGGGATTGCCAAACTTGAATATTTGAAGGACTCTTGCATGCTAGAACAGGGTGAAAGTATTGGCACTATAAAGATGCACAGTCTACTGAGGGAAGTAGCCATACGGATATCCTTAAATGAGAAAGAAACTGGGTTTTTCAGCAGTTCATTGCAAGGAATGCAAGAAAAGCTGCAAAAGTCCTGTAGAAGAGGCTCGTTCGTGAACAAATCCATAACAAGTTTGCCAACCCGATTGCTAGGGGCCTCTAACCTCACTGTGTTGTTCCTCCAATCTAATCCTCTAAAGAAAATCCCTGATGGTTTTTTTCGGGAAGCCACAGCACTAAGATTCTTGAACTTAAGCAACACTCACATACTATCTTTGCCCTCTTCTGTTCTTTGGCTGAGAGAGCTTCACACTCTTCTCTTAAGAGACTGCTCTTTTCTAGAAACTTTACCTCCTCTTGGAGCCCTTGCTAATCTCCAAGTGCTCGATCTTTATGGCACTCGAATAAGAGAACTTCCAAAAGATACGGGAGAGCTAATTCATCTCAGAGATCTAAACCTGTCACACACTTACCACTTAGAAAGAATCAGAGCTGGTAGTATATCTGGATTATCTAGTCTTGAGGCCCTGGACATGTCTTTCAGTTCTTATAAGTGGGATGTGAATGGTAAGGTCGAAGGAGCAGCATTCGATGAATTAGTATCCTTGCGGCAACTTTCAGTTCTTCACATAAGGCTAGCCACTGTTGATTGTGTTGCCTTAGACTCTGCTGGTCCATGGTTTGGAAGATTGAAGGAGTACACCATACGGATTAGTCCAAGGAGCTGTAATACAAACTATTTACCGACTCAGCATGATGAGAAAAGAGTCATCCTTAGGGGGGTTGACCTCTTGCAAAGAGGGCTCGACGGGCTAATGTGCACTGCCAGTGCACTGGACCTGGTAACATGCGCAGGTATAAGTAGTTTATCTGATATAATAGCCAAAAAAAGCTTGTGCGGCCTCCCGAACTTGAAATCTCTCACCATATCAAATTGTGACTGCATAACTAGTTTGCTAATTGGTGAAAAGACATTCGCGTGCACATTGCCAAATCTGGAGCATTTAACTCTCATCCGCCTGGACAACCTGGCTGCCATGCTAGACTGCATAGTCCCAAGAGGATGCCTTGGAAACTTAAAGACCATTAAAGTGGTGGGATGTGGAAGACTACAGAAGCTCATATCCTTTGCTTTGCTTCGACTGGTTAAGAACCTTGAAGAAATCAAGGTAAGTGACTGCAGGAGAATGAAGCTGATAATCGCGAAAATAAATTTCTATGAAACACTTCCAAAGTTGGCAACCATAGAACTCAGGAATATGGAAAGTGTAAGGAGTATTTGTTCAAGGGGAGCGGAGTGGTCAGCTCTGGGGAGAATTGAGGTTAGCAACTGCCCCACTCTATGGAAACTTCCCTTCACAGCCAGGGATGCGCTAACTATTAAAGAGATCAGAGGAGACTTAAATTGGTGGAGTCGTCTCAGATGGCTAGAGCGTGCAGATAAGATCAGTCTCCAGCTACGATTCCAACCATGTGCAGACACCACAGTGCTGGCAGCAGAGGATTAATTAGGTAAGGCAATTGCCTCATTGTATCTTGTTGTCTATCATTTTGAGTTTATCTACGTGGGTTATCTATGTCAAACTATGCATCCAAACACCTTTTTTATAATATGAATATCACATATTGCTATACGATAAAAAAAAAAAAAATTTCTCTCTGAATATTATTTTCGCAATCATCTTCCTATTTTCAGGCCTGGAGTTATGAGGATACATACAAAGTGGTAAGCAAATCCAAGGAGAATTTCCAGACATAGTTCGTGGGTTCCATCTCCTTGTTTGTACGTATGTTAATGACATTCTACCATTCAAGACACCACAAGAAGCCCCTGCCACCATTAAGTTATGTTCTCTTTGTTTATAACTTTGGCTGTAGAATTATGTTTGTATTTAAGATGTGGACTCCTTGTCCACAGTTATTGTACCTTTCTGAGATAAGCAATAAAATGTGTTTATTTTCAAAGAAATACAAGTTACTGTATTTTTGAACTAGGCAATCTTTTAATTGTACAATAAGGGTACGTTTGGTACATCTCCCTGGCTAGGACTGGCTAGGACTATCTTAAATTAAGACTGTGTCCCACGTTTGGTGAGACACGGGACTAAATAAATGGGACTAAACTGGCCCCGTGTTTCTTACGCGCCTCGCTAAAGAGCGAGCCCCCTGAGTGCCTCGCTAAATAACGAGGCCGGCTTAAACATTTCGCACCCCAATTTCATTGGGTGCCTCGCGACCAACCCATCTCCTCCAACAAAGAAGCCGTCGCCCAACACCCTCTGCCCGACACCATCGCCCATCGCCGGACGCCACGCTAGCCTCGCCGTCACTGGGCGAAAACCCAGACGCGTGCTCGCCGTCGCTCGCCCAGACCTCGCCGTCGCTCACCTCGCCTGGCCGTCGCTCACCTGCTCGCCGTCCTTGCCGACCCAGATCAGTGCTTGCCGTAGCACGCCCGCGTCGCCCACAACGACGCCATCGACGGACGCCAACACCCGACTTTCTGAGTTTTTTGATCTGGGTTTTCTGTTGATGGTTTGATTTCATTTTGAAATTCATGCAAAATTGGATTGAACTTGGTCTCTATTGAATTGATGTTGGAATTTTGGTTTTGATGTTGGATTGAGCTTGCTTTGTGTCTGTTGAATTGATGTTGGAATTTTGGTTTTGATGTTGGATTTCGTTTGGTGTCTGTTGAATTGATGTTGGTTTTGATGTTGGATTGAGCTTGGTTCTGTTGAATTGATGTTGATTTCTTTGGGTTTTTGGTTAGTCCCGTGAAGCACCAAACGTAGGTCAGGACTCAGTCCGATATAAGCCAGTCCAGTCCAATCCAAGCTAGTCCAGAACACAGTATTGTCCAGTCCTGTCCTGCGTGCCAAACGAGCCCTAAGTCTGATAATTTAAACTGCCTCGTTGGTCTATCCCAGGCATATAAGTTCCAAACAGTAAAGACTTGAGTGTTGTATGCTAGCTAATCTTGTTATACTAAGAGAAGTTTGAAAGCCAACTATTGTTGATATTCTTCTCGCAAAAAAAAAAAAAAAACTGTTGTTGATATTCCTAAGTTTGAAACACATGCAGAGTTATTGGCTAGAGCAATTTTCCCTTTGAACTCGTGTTCGAATCATCTTTTGATAATTTAGATTAAAGTAGACTATCACTTGAATAAAAAAAGAAAAAAAAAAATCAACTCAAATTTTCTGCAGTCTACATTTGAACACATCATCTAATCGCTTCCTGACACTAGCAAATTGTTGAACCAAAATTTATAAAACAAAAAAAAAGGGTATAAGAGGACATTGTTGGATACAGACAAGTGGTACGTCTATACTAGTTCAAGGTGGCCAAAAATAAAGGGGATATTTCTTTACTTGGCAGACACACGTGGGAGTTAACTTGGAAGTGCATTTTTATGCTAAAGGGAATATCTGATGGTTTAAAAAGCATCTTATGGACCAGCTCTAACCGTACACAACAGAAGCAAAATTTCAAAAGAGCAGAAGGATAGATTTCAGTCAAAGTTCAGATATTTCAAAGAGTGCATTCACAGATAACAGCCACCGAATCCAAACAAACTCAAGATTATCCTCAATCTGTTACGATTTCAAAATTCGAAATCAGTGTCCACTGTTATCCAACCATCTGCATATGTTGCCTATAAATAGAGGCTCAAAGCTCACAAATAAAGAAAGAAGAGGGAAACCGGAGAAGAAGAAATCAGAGAAAGGAGCAAATTGCTGGGCGATTACTTTCCGATCCATAGCACGCCTGAGGCGAGGAAGGTCCAGTCGACAGAGACTTTTCAGGCAAGGTAGACCGCCGGCTCTACACCTTCAACCTACAGCAAAGGAGACAACTTTTCTCTTTATGTTTTCTCTCTTTCTTCTTCTTTCTTTTGTTGTTGCTTTCAAGGATGCTTTAAAGCATCCATGAGAGAAACCACTAACAATGGCAGGGACGTAAAGAAAACAGCAAATCTCACCTGAAATTATTGATCACTGCACCGTCACGATCGGAGCAAACACCTGCAGCCGGCAAAGAAAGGTGTGTTGCAGTACAAATCAATGAAAGAAAGTCAGTTCGGAGATATCCAAACAAAGCAATGGAGCGTCATGACTAAATTCTGTGGCCATGGAAATAACAAAACGATCGGAGCAATCACCTGCAGCCGGCAAAGAAAGGTGTTTTGCGGTACAAATCAATGAAAGAAAGTCAGTTCCAAACAAAGCAATGGAGCGTTATGACTAAATTCTGTGGCAATGGGAATAACAAATGGCAAGCAACTGGAAATCTTACAAAAGTGTTCCCCGTTCACTTCAAATATCAAACCCAAGCAGCTGTTGTCAAAAGGAAAGAGGACATGAATCATTAGCAACAAGCAGGAGATTCAAGAAAGTCAACAAACAAATGCTAGAAACAAAGTCCGAAAGAAGAAACATGCTTCAAATCAAACAACGGCAAAATACAAACCAAAAGGAGGGGCTCTACTACAATTAAGGAGATTCTTATTGTGGATACTCACCAAACAAGGAAATCGAATTCCTAGGAGACAAAGGAGCGATGGAGCTTTATATGGAGATGTTTGTTCTTCGGTTAAGATAAACAAATTCATGCTTATCTTTTTCTCGCTTCTGGAGTTGCAAGTGGAATTGAACTCGAAAGGGGATTCTGAAAGTTTTACTTGAGCTGGGACACAAAACATCAAGCTTTGGAAAATGCAGAATGCTTGGACGGTCGTTCTGTGCAGGGGCGGCATCAACACAAAAGTCTTCTTGGTTCTTACTAAATCTAAGGGTTTAAAACAATTAGTGGGCCCTCCCACTAACTCTCCTATTGGATTTTTTCCTGAAGCTATAATTGATGTGCCAATCTAGGTGGCTAGTTGTGGCCACCATCAATGGGCCGTTTGTCACCAGTAGACCAATTCCATTGAATTCTAATTAAGTCCACAGCAAAGACTTTCTATGTTAGGATTGAAGTAAGAAAAGCAGCGGAAGTTCAATTGCACTTGAGAGACTTTCTATGTTTGGAACTACGTCGGTTTGATTCCCTCAAAAGGATACGTAGGCAGTCTAGAGACTCAATCTAGACGCAACCGCAACTTCAAACACTTTTCCCAAACTTGGAACTACGTGTGGTTTGATCCCGAAATGGGTACGTAGGCAATCAAACAAGATGCAACCGCAAAGCCCAAATCTCAAACACCAAATTCGAATCCCTGGTTCATTCCAAATTCACCCCCCATACAGTCATCCAACTTGTTCAAAGCCCAAACACAATCTTTTTCGACAAAGCCTTTCGCTTGTCGAGAATCTAGAACTACGAGTGACTTGATTCCTTGATGGATACGTAGGCAACTCGAGACCACTTCTTGAGTGCAGTCGCAACAAACCCAAAACCATCATCTCGCATGGAGGACGATTTTCCGTACACGAAGAATCAAAGGGTCTTCTCTTGTAGCATGGGATTGTAATTAAAAGGCGCTTGCCTTGGATGGGTCGTACTCAAAATATTAAAACCCCATTATTTACATGGTGGTGGTGAAATTGTGTTTTCAGAATTCATTTACATTTTTCTGTCAACATAGTTTTTGGCACGCCCAGTGGGACCCATTCTCCCTTTCATCTCTTTATGTATGGAACTAATTGTGCGTACTGCATGTGCAGATTCAAAATGGCACCGCAAGTGACTGTATTCTTCCACAAGATCCAGAATTCATGCACCAAACGTGTAGGCTTCAAAAAGGTCTTCGTTGTGGGAGAAAATCCAAATGTATGCAAAGTTACACGAACTAACAAAGGAGCTAGTGACCCCAAGTCTGCTGCCATGGCCATTATGACTCAACTTAAGAGAAACCGCTCTAAGAATGCCATTATAAATGCAAGGAAAAGGATGGCACGTGCTTTAAGGAAGAAAGAAGCAAAATCCAAAACTGTGGAGGCAATCTTGGCACAAATTGGGGAAGCAAAATCAACTTTGGCTCTAACAACTCCACGCCATGCACAAATTGTGGTTGGGACCATCCCAATCAATCTATCTCATGTGGAATCTGTCTTCATGACTTCTATACATGAGGAAAAGGACAAGACTTCTAAAGAGGACATGTCAAAAGACAAGAGTGATTCATCAAATATTACAATCCCAGCTGTTCGGCCCGCCACCGCACCTTCAATAAAATCCAAAGCACAAATTAGCCAAAGGACTGTGAGCATACCGCGGTTACACAAGAAACCAGGATTCAAAGTTCCATACTCACAGGGGGCAACCATGGGAGCTCACGACAAAGACAAGGCTTACAAGGGCCCTCTTACCCGTTCAAAATCTAAAGAGGAGCTCCAAATGACAATAGCGGACTTAGTTGCTCTGGCATCTCCCCGAGGGAAGCAAAGGATCAAAATGTATTCATGTCCATTATTTGAAGATGATGCTTCAAAGGAGCGAACTAGCACTACAATGGAGCAAAGTGAGGAGGAGAACCTATTGCGAACCGAGCAAACATTCGAACATACAATTGTGTTCCCTGGTGCTGAACTTCCCCAAGAAAGCTTGAATGTCATGATGACTGGAGTATCAACAAATCCTGACCCAGAAAATCAACTTGCGAATGCTGCGAGGATGATGGATGAGCTGCGAAAGGAAATGGAGAGTCGTTTGGGTGAGAAGGACGACATGATAAATATGTTGACAGCTCAACTTGCCTCTACTCAGCTTACTCTTTCGAAACTAGAAAAAAGACATGATGAAAGAGATGAAGAAAGAGAAAGAGAAAAGGAGGGGCAAGAGCAGGGGGTACCAAGTTCTTCAAGTTCAAATGTTCTAACCGCTGAAGACGTCAAGACTCTTGTCGCCGATGGAATACGCCAATACCAAATTTCCCTGGCGCCACCCGCTCTTGGATACTTGAAGCCTTACCCCGAATATTTTGATACTGTTCCTTTTCCAAAAAATTACCAAAAACCGACCTTCGATAAGTTTGATGGAATCAATGGATCTCCGCATGAACACTTGGTACACTTCTATTCCGCATGTGGAGAGACTGCTCGAACCGATGCCTTGTTAATCCGTCAATTTGTTCAATCGCTCAAGGGGGCTGCATTCACTTGGTACACTCAATTACCACCAAACTCAATCACGACTTGGAATCAGCTTTATGATGCGTTTCTTGCTCAATTTGTGAGCTCGAAAAAGAAGGTTTTTGTTACGGACTTGGCCACAACTGCACAAAAGCCTGGCGAAGCCGCCAATACCTTTATAACAAGATGGAGAAGTTTACATCTCCAGTGCGAAGAAAAGCTTACCGAGCGAGCTGCGGTTCGAATGTGTTGCAACAACTTGTTACCAGACATTGGACTAAGCGTTGGACCCATGGAACCACAGACATTTGATTCACTTGTGTCAAAAGCGACTATCGCTGAAATGCACATTGCTCGGGGGAAGGCACCTTCTCATCACTTTCAAATTGGTGAAAATAAGGGAGATTCTAAAAGGACCGAGAGCCACAAGACAGTTAAAGGAGAATCACTGGCAACCTTTGTCAAGAATGAGAAAAAGAATGACAAAGAGAAACCCAAAAAGTTGACACTTAAAGAAAGACGAGAGGTGAAGTACACGTTCCCTGACGAAATTATTGGAGAAATTCTTGATCAACTTCTCGCGGAAAAGGCTATCGAACTTCCGGAGCCGAAAAGACCAGCAGAAATTAATATGACTAATGATCCGAAGTACTGTAGGTACCACCGTATTGTTAGTCACCCACTCAAAGATTGCTATATATTCAAGGACATTGTTCAAAAGATGGTCAATGAAGGCAACATAGAGTTGGAGCCCTCCGAGACTGTTACGGCCAACATGATCGAGGAAGAAGCAATTCCCACCGTGTCATTGCCCGAAAATGCAGTTTCTGTCAGTTTTCTGGATAACAACGAGGCTGCAATAGTCCACGCATATCCAGAAATGCCAAGCCCAGGGAATCCAAGTGTACCATCTCTATATGAACTTATGACTGCACCAAGTCTTGATGTCTGGGAGGACTCATCCGACGAGTCAATTAATGAGTGGGAGACTTTTGCCAAAAAGTCAAGGCTTTCTCAAATCCGCATATCCCCACCTCCTTCTAAAGTCATAAGGCAAAGACAACAATTAACCGAGACAATGGAAAAGAAGAGGACAAGAAGAAAGACTCAGGTCCCACAAGTAAAACAGTATGAGCAACCCCAAAGGACTCCTGTCACCCTTACTGAATTCTTGCCACCAAACCTCTTTACATCAAATCATGAAGACGTACACGAGGAATTTGGCTCATGTCACATGGTTTCTGTGGAAGAGTTTGATGATTCCAAGGTAGATGAAGTCACCACAAGCCTTGACCAATGTTGTTCACGTGATAATGAGACAAAAAAGGAGAAACAAGTGGAGGTTGCCAGCAAGGAAACCAAGTGGAAGATGAAACAAAAGCAACAATTCATCTCAGCCAAAGCCATGGTGATTAAAGAAACATTGCCTAGCACAAAATTCAAGAAGGACCAGAGCAGCACCAAAGACGCGCTGTTGGGAAAGAAGCACTGCAATCGGCCTCTCTACGTCTCAGGAAAGCTCAATGACACTTCCATCGACCGAATTCTGTTGGACTGTGGATCGGCAGTAAATATCATTTCCTTAAAGACTTTAAACTCTATTGGAAAAATGGTGCAACATTTATCGCCATCTCTGCTGATGATCCAAGGTTTCAATCAAACAGGACAAAGAGTAATAGGATACCATACTTTGAGACTTGTGATAGGAGAGCTTGAATCTGAGGCTTTGTTCCACGTCATCAATGGCAACATTTCATACAAAGTACTACTAGGACGTCCATGGCTCCACACCAATGGTGTTGTTCCCTCCACCAATGTTTCAAATTCAGTGAATGGGAAGTTCATAAGGAAGTTATAAGCATAGAAAGCCTGCTAAATTGAAGGCCGACTCAAGCAAGGAGTAGACTCAAGCGCACTTGTCGAACTACGGATGACTTGATCCTCGAAAGAGGTACGTAGGCAGTCTACTCATCAATTAGACACAGTCATAAAAACCAAACCTCAATTCAAAGAGGGTGAACTACGTGCGACTTGATCCCTTCATAGGGTACGTAGGTAGTTTAGTCCAACCAAAAACGGGCTGAATGCGGTCGTAAAAATAAATTAAATCCCCAAACCTCAATTCAAAGAGGGTGAACTACGTGCGACTTGATCCCTTCATAAGGTACGTAGGCAGTCTAGTCCAACCAAAAACGGGCTAGATGCGGTCGCAAAAATCAACTTTTATTCATCTTTCCCTAAAACAAATGGGATGAACTACGTTTGACTTGATCCCCTCATAGGGTACGTAGGCAATCTAATTTTTTAAAATTGGATGCAGTCATACAACTTTCAAACATACTTCCTTTATTTTGGTGAATATTGAAGGAAGCAAAGCAAGGAAGGACTAAGTACCCAACAAAGTTTGTTATTACCAAGACAACAGCAAATTGGTACATGCGGCAAGGCCATGCTTTGGAGAGAACAACTCACATGTGGTCATCTGTTCTCCATAGGCAAATATTATTGTAAAGCGAAGTCATCAATTTTGTTTAATGGGTTCGTCATCCAAACAGAACCCTTTGAAACATCACCAACTTCAACAACAAGTGGACAAGGCTGATCAACACCAACCAATATGAAAGACTGACATCCAATGAGTCTTTGTCTTGGTTCTTATTGCCAGCAAACAGGAGGAAAGCAACTTGTTTCTGACATCAAATTACAGCTCAAATGTTGGCCTTGTTAAATGTCACAAAAGAACCAAGCGGTTCCAAGGATACCAGTCAGGAAGTCACAAGGAAAGGCAAAAACATGGAGTATTTCTTTCTCAATATCTCGAAGGCGGACAAACAAATACGGTTCTGCATAAATTCGGAGGCATGCACCTTGACGCACTGCAGCTTAATTATAGATTAGACTGGTCAAATAAATGCTAGTTAATATTTGCTTCATGCGATCAACAATGAGACAGAGAAAGGCAATAATTCATACTTGTTTCATGCGGTCAACAATGAGACAAAGAAAGACAAAAGCAAAGAGGGGAGAAAAGAGCACAAAGCTCCACCAAGCTTTATTCAAAGGAATCTAACTAGATGTTGATAGCAAAAGCACAAGGAGGCAGCTCACTGACAACAAGTTTGCTTACTAAAAAAAAAGCGAGAAACTAGCTGAAAACAAAAAAAAAGACTAGCTAAAGGAAGACATAAATCAGTCTCAATCACGCTGACTTGCTACAAAAGGAGGAAAGCTCTCCAACTGGCCCCTGAAATTCAACCATTTGAAGTCCAGTATCACTCTGAGTCTTCTTTGCCTCGGCATCAAACTATCCTATAAGTTCATGGCTAGTTTTGTTTTCTGCTAATAAAGCTGCTTTCACTTTACGAATGTCAACTTCAATGGGAATCTTCAAAGCGTCAAGTCGCTTCCGCAAATCTATAGCTTCAGACACAGCATTCTCATATTCCTCTTGCAATTCTCGGACTCGAGTCTAACTATTAAGGACATTTTTTAACAGAAGGCTTCACAGCATCAAGTTCTTTTACACAAGAAGACAACTTATGTTCAAGATCTACAGTATTCGGGACCAACAAGAAGTTCTCTTCCATGCTTATCAAAGGCTCGCTGAGAATGAGGTTGACCTTCTGAGTCCATCTGCAAAGAAGGGCAAACACAAGTCATAATCAAGCCTTGCATGCAAAAAGTTGGTTTCCCATGCAATGCTTGAGGGGGCATCTGTTGAACCAAAATTTATAAAACAAAAAAAAAGGGTATAAGAGGACATTGTTGGATACAGACAAGTGGTACGTCTATACTAGTTCAAGGTGGCCAAAAATAAAGGGGATATTTCTTTACTTGGCAGACACACGTGGGAGTTAACTTGGAAGTGCATTTTTATGCTAAAGGGAATATCTGATGGTTTAAAAAGCATCTTATGGACCAGCTCTAACCGTACACAACAGAAGCAAAATTTCAAAAGAGCAGAAGGATAGATTTCAGTCAAAGTTCAGATATTTCAAAGAGTGCATTCACAGATAACAGCCACCGAATCCAAACAAACTCAAGATTATCCTCAATCTGTTACGATTTCAAAATTCGAAATCAGTGTCCACTGTTATCCAACCATCTGCATATGTTGCCTATAAATAGAGGCTCAAAGCTCACAAATAAAGAAAGAAGAGGGAAACCGGAGAAGAAGAAATCAGAGAAAGGAGCAAATTGCTGGGCGATTACTTTCCGATCCATAGCACGCCTGAGGCGAGGAAGGTCCAGTCGACAGAGACTTTTCAGGCAAGGTAGACCGCCGGCTCTACACCTTCAACCTACAGCAAAGGAGACAACTTTTCTCTTTATGTTTTCTCTCTTTCTTCTTCTTTCTTTTGTTGTTGCTTTCAAGGATGCTTTAAAGCATCCATGAGAGAAACCACTAACAATGGCAGGGACGTAAAGAAAACAGCAAATCTCACCTGAAATTATTGATCACTGCACCGTCACGATCGGAGCAAACACCTGCAGCCGGCAAAGAAAGGTGTGTTGCAGTACAAATCAATGAAAGAAAGTCAGTTCGGAGATATCCAAACAAAGCAATGGAGCGTCATGACTAAATTCTGTGGCCATGGAAATAACAAAACGATCGGAGCAATCACCTGCAGCCGGCAAAGAAAGGTGTTTTGCGGTACAAATCAATGAAAGAAAGTCAGTTCCAAACAAAGCAATGGAGCGTTATGACTAAATTCTGTGGCAATGGGAATAACAAATGGCAAGCAACTGGAAATCTTACAAAAGTGTTCCCCGTTCACTTCAAATATCAAACCCAAGCAGCTGTTGTCAAAAGGAAAGAGGACATGAATCATTAGCAACAAGCAGGAGATTCAAGAAAGTCAACAAACAAATGCTAGAAACAAAGTCCGAAAGGAAACATGCTTCAAATCAAACAACGGCAAAATACAAACCAAAAGGAGGGGCTCTACTACAATTAAGGAGATTCTTATTGTGGATACTCACCAAACAAGGAAATCGAATTCCTAGGAGACAAAGGAGCGATGGAGCTTTATATGGAGATGTTTGTTCTTCGGTTAAGATAAACAAATTCATGCTTATCTTTTTCTCGCTTCTGGAGTTGCAAGTGGAATTGAACTCGAAAGGGGATTCTGAAAGTTTTACTTGAGCTGGGACACAAAACATCAAGCTTTGGAAAATGCAGAATGCTTGGACGGTCGTTCTGTGCAGGGGCGGCATCAACACAAAAGTCTTCTTGGTTCTTACTAAATCTAAGGGTTTAAAACAATTAGTGGGCCCTCCCACTAACTCTCCTATTGGATTTTTTCCTGAAGCTATAATTGATGTGCCAATCTAGGTGGCTAGTTGTGGCCACCATCAATGGGCCGTTTGTCACCAGTAGACCAATTCCATTGAATTCTAATTAAGTCCACAGCAAAGACTTTCTATGTTAGGATTGAAGTAAGAAAAGCAGCGGAAGTTCAATTGCACTTGAGAGACTTTCTATGTTTGGAACTACGTCGGTTTGATTCCCTCAAAAGGATACGTAGGCAGTCTAGAGACTCAATCTAGACGCAACCGCAACTTCAAACACTTTTCCCAAACTTGGAACTACGTGTGGTTTGATCCCGAAATGGGTACGTAGGCAATCAAACAAGATGCAACCGCAAAGCCCAAATCTCAAACACCAAATTCGAATCCCTGGTTCATTCCAAATTCACCCCCCATACAGTCATCCAACTTGTTCAAAGCCCAAACACAATCTTTTTCGACAAAGCCTTTCGCTTGTCGAGAATCTAGAACTACGAGTGACTTGATTCCTTGATGGATACGTAGGCAACTCGAGACCACTTCTTGAGTGCAGTCGCAACAAACCCAAAACCATCATCTCGCATGGAGGACGATTTTCCGTACACGAAGAATCAAAGGGTCTTCTCTTGTAGCATGGGATTGTAATTAAAAGGCGCTTGCCTTGGATGGGTCGTACTCAAAATATTAAAACCCCATTATTTACATGGTGGTGGTGAAATTGTGTTTTCAGAATTCATTTACATTTTTCTGTCAACACAAATAATTTGGCATTAAAATCAGGAATTCTTTTATTCCTAAAAGTCTACTAAAAAAAGCAAGAAATTTCAACCCTGGGGCCGGGAGGTCTTTTTCTCCAATTGCAAAAAGACTGGTTCATAGTGTGACTCATGTTGAAATTTCTTCCGGTTCAAAAGGTTAGGCCATCTTATTAGATCATGACAAATCCCACATTTGAGTATTTTCAACATCCAAAAAAAATCTGCGTATGCATTGACAGGTGGCATATCATGTGGAGAAATTCTCCAAAATTAATCAAAGGCTGGATAAATTGTCAATCCAATTGACAATGATAACTCTACATACTTTTCTTTAGACAATTTTGTCTGAGGGTTTAAGAATCCTAGCATCCTTTAATTTCTCAGATTGTTGCCTGTTATTCTTATCAAGCATCAGGCATCTCGTATGCCAAATCTGCATGGCAGAGATTGCGGTCGAAATCGTTGCTTCAGTAGTGGGGGAGCTTGCCACATACTGTTGTTTCTGTATGTGTTATGGCATCAAAGATACTGTCAAATTCCGAAAGAACCTCAACGATTTAGAGAAGGAGATGAAAAGTCCTATGGATCTTAAGAACGATTTGCAGCAGCAGTTGGGGTCAAGTGAAAAAGATGGAAAAGCACCTGCAACCAAATTAGAAGAATGGCTTAGAGAAGTAGAACAGCTTGCGCAGAAAGTGAACTTGATGCAAGCAGAAGCAGAAATGGTTGTGAACAGCAGAGGACTTTGTGGATGCTTCTGTAATTGCAGAAACCGGTGTAGAGCGGGTGTAGAAGTCTCCAGGTTGCTCAGGGAGGTACAAACACTGCAGCTTCAAGCTGGTAGTTTCCCACAAGCTAAAGTTGAACACGAAGGCTGAAGAGTTTAGTTTACAGAGACTTCACAACTCTTAAATTCTCTACACAAAAGTAGATGTCTTTTAGGTTTTAACTTAGCTATGCATCTTTGTGCAATGAAGCTAGTTCTCCATTCTAGCCAAGACAGATTGTCATATGCATTCACCGCAGATCAATTTGGCCCACCTATTATCAGAGAAATGAAGAGCATTTATATTTCTATTCTAGCAATTTTTTGTAATAGTTTCATAAGAAGCATTTGCCTCATGGAACTAAAACTAGTAAGCAACTAAGCAATTTATTGTGGCATTCTACAGGACTCAAATGCCCAGAGAAATTGGCTTAGCTGCTTCCAAAGACAGCGCACCCATTTTCTGCTTCTCGTGGAAAATATCAGCATACTAGACCCCTGCTATTTGTGTCTAAGCAGTTGCCAACCAATGCCTCCCTTGGAATGGACTTAGGCCATGGGTGGGATTGTGGCAAGAGGCTTGCAAGCAGTACACATGTTCACAAAATTCGATCGTGAAAACTTTGAAGTAAAACACAGAAGAAAGGCAGTAGAACATAGGGGATTGAAACGAACATATGAAAGCAATACTATTATTTACATATTATTATAACTGATTATTGGAAATTTATATCACCATTTATTTACAAAGTCAACAGAAAATGAAACCCCAACAACAGAGTATCCATAATTCCGCACCGGTAAAGCCCCCTATTGCTCATGCTGCTCTACAGGCCCCCATAATATTAACAGTGTTAGCCGTTAGGCTCACAGGAAAATCAAAGAATATCTGCACACCTGAGACAATTGAAGACAAGTGTGACTTAGAATACCACAATATAAGCAGACACATGCATGGTCCATCAAAAGCTAGTGCTTGAAATGGCTAAAATTCGTACGCAACCAACATATTAAGTAAACGACTTAAGATTTCCATCATTCTTCCACTAGATGATTACGCAAGTTCGGTCCTCTCAAATGTGCATTGTGTTTCGTGCATTCAAGGAATTGTGTATCAAAATGGTTTCTTTTTCCTTCAGAGAGAAATATGTGTATTACATTGGGAATATATGCTCAGCATTAAAATCTTATGGCATAAAAGATTTATCATTAGATCAAATCGGAGAGAAAGAATGACATGGCTAGTGTATTATGCATGTAAAACACAGGTCACTGACTTCAGTAACTGTGACGTCTGCTTTTGAAGCACCTACATAATCACAATCAATTAATTGAGGAAGACATTCCATGTAGATCCCCAAATGAAATCATTATCCAGAAGTCCGGTAAACTCACTATTCATATCCCACTACTATATCTACAAGAATATGAGGGACATACCTCTAATCATACTCATCATCTTCCTCGTGAAATAGATTCTCCATTCCCAGGCCTTCTATATGTTATTATCTACAGACTTGAGTCGGGCCTCCAGTTTTAGGCTGCTCTCTCTATTATTTACAATCTCAAGCTGAGTCTTTGTAGTTTCACTGTCATTGTTATTTACAAAGCCCTTGCTTTCCATGGGCAGCTGAGAACGACCCCAGCCAGTTTCTTCAGTGCCATTGCTAAGTTCTGCCACCCCAGCCCCACAATGACTCATGGTGTCAAGAGAGCCGGAACTGCTTCTGCAGGAAAGCCTGCCATTTTCAGGTAGCCCACTACTATTATCTACAGCAGCAACCCTGTATAAGAGAAGATGGTAACTCATAAACATTAATAATTCACCTCCATACATGATGAGGCATGTTAGAGAAAGCACGGAAAGCATGTGGCATTATCAACATCACTTGCTACCAGGCTGGTAATTAGATGGATAGAAGTTCAGCTCACCTTGTTTGTTTGAAAATGGGAGTTTGAAGATAGTCAAAAACCGGGACTAAATGCTTTGACCTCGCTTCAATCATGCAAGTTGGAATCCTTTCAATCTCAATTTCCCCTCCTGATGCAGTTTCATCATCCATTTTGACACTTTCCACGACCATTGACTGAAAGTATAGCTGAAAAACCAATTTCACAGGAGCAAAGAACATGTTGAACATCAGAACCAGAAATTTATAGCATGCATGACCTATGGTTTGAATTTTTCGATACTCAAAAATAAGTACCTCAGGTTTTGCCCACACTGGACTCAATGCTTCATGCATCTGCAGTTCGGCTTCTGAAATGTAAAACTGATGTTTTTCCTCAGGACTGATCTTTGCTTTAGTGACAGTACTGCAAGCTTCAGGATATATGGTGTTTCCTTTCTTCTTCCCTTCGCGGTATAACTTATTGTTATCCAAATTTCCATTCTCACCATATATGTCAGAACTATCCTCTCGTTCTCTTCGGTTATGCTTTTGGCATATATTCCATTTCTGGACAGCTTCAACAACTAATCTTGCATCACCCACCATGTCTGACTCATATGCAGCATTCAATCCTGTCACCGCTGTCGAATCTAGAGCATTTGATATACGCAAAGCATATTGTATCATGGAACCAGAAGGAGAAAATACCAAAAGGTGATACTTCGCCTTTGACGAGCTGCAATCCACAAGATAAGCATTGGCTTTACAATTGTGGAAAGAAGACGCAATTGCACCAGAGAGGGAACTTGTCTTGCCTGTTGCAGCAGCTGCAGCACCACTTACGGTGCCTCTCCAACTACTATCTCCATTTCTTATTCTACTAACAACAGATAGTGTAACTGGGGGACCAGCTGAGCAGAGGCTTTGCTGATTAGGCATTTGCAACCCTGACCCACGAACTGCCGATCTAGTCGTAACTCCCAGACCTGTACTTTTGGTAGTGAAACCAGTATCAGCAGTTGGTAGAGTTACTGCACCTCCCCAAGGATTTATGGCAAACAGATGGCTTGTCCCCCTAGAGGAACTAACCATGACCCAGTTGCTGTCATCACTAAAACTAATATCCTGTATAATCTGGAAAAGAAAAATGAAAAAAATAGGGGAAATTAATACCATATACATGATTTTGCTACTAATGGGATATGTGAGAAACAATGCTGAACCAAGAGCACGGCTCTTACTGCATGTGTCAATCCACGTTGCAGCCTGTAAAGATGTACATAAGATGCACCGGCATCAGTTGAACAGGAGCTTCCAGGAAGGCCAGGCATTATTTTAAAAACATTGATGTTATGCCCCTGAACCGAAGCAGTTACTAAAAGGGTGCCACTAGGATCAAAGCATAACACAGAAATAGGGCTCTTGTGCGCCCTGAACTGAGCAATAACGCTTTTACTGACAATATCTCTGACAATGACCTGACAACCCAAAGAACATAAAAAGCATGGTGAACGAAAGCAATTGAATACGAAAATATCAGAACAGTAAGAATCAGTCACCCTTATAGCAAACTTATTTTGGTAGAAACCACATCCAATAAAAACGAGTTCAGTATAAAACATTCCCAAATAGATTCTATTATGCAAGAAACTGTAAGTGCCACTGCCTCGTGTTAGCAAAAATGATTCACTGAATATATGAACTCCAGTCCACTAGAAAAACTGTGAAATTACAGCTACAAGTGAAACATGATTGAGATGAAAAATGTGTACCATTCCAACATTATCAGTGTCTAGTGACTGGCCATTGACAGTTCCATTCCCTTTCCAACCAGGATTGCCTGATTGAAGGGAAGCGCTAGTATCAGGTCTAAGCTCAGAGCAGTACTGGGAAAATTTCTTATATCCCATGTCACCCAAGGTTACAATCCCAGAAGCTAGTTGCTTGCTTGACTCTTTTGCATAGTGAGCAACCAGGCTGCCATTTGAAGGAAAACCAGAAAAACTTTCAGAAATTTCAAGATGCTGTGGACTGACGCGCCCGGTATTAGATACAGCAACAGGACTTCCACTATAAGCCAGCCATCTCTTGCCTACTGCAAGAGGTCCACAACCTATACCTCCAGAACCAAGGAATCCTGTAACTATGGGATTGGTAAGAATGGTATATTCCCTCTCCAAAGTTGTGGAATCAAAACAGTGTATCTGCAATACACAAGAGTAGATACTCAAACACTGGTTAGGCAAAACATTATAATTATTGGAGAAACATTAGCTAAACAGGCATACCTGAGCTGCTTGAGAAATAGCAACAACTCGAGAACTGCACTTTACAGAATAAACAACTGATCTGAACTTTAGAACATGAACATAAGATTGAGATCGCAAGGAATAGAAACGAACAACAGTAGGCACAAAACTCGCATTCACTGTGTCATGGCTGGTTGCAACAGTGCCATTACGAGGAGTGGTAATTCCATCCTGTATATTATTATCAACAGAAATGGACCCATCAGCACAAACAACCAGCAAGGGACGGCTTTCTTCAAACTTGTCTTCCGATTTCTTTGATGCTATTGGTTTAGGTAGCATTTTCATAAATGAGACAGGTCCATCGTATCTAGAGACCAGGTCACGGACGTTATTTGCTTCTTCAACATCCCAAACCTGGAAACCAGAACGGTAACCCAGCAGAAGAACTTGTCGACTGGCATTTCCTTTACCTTCTAACTTGTCAAACCCAGCCCAGTTCACCTACATTTATCAAAAAGAATATGAAAAGTCAGCTCCATGTGCTAATACTCTGAAAATCAAACATTAAGTTCTTATCGACATAACAAAGAAAGTAGAAGCATAGTGTCAAATGAAAACATAAAATGCAGGAAGTGTCAGCAAGCATCAACTCTAAAACAGAAGAAGGAAATTCACCATAACCAAAAATATGAAGAGTTACTGGTCTGAATGTGGACAAGTAAACCAATTATTTGGACATACAACATTCAGAAAACTTAGATGATTAAATTTAAAAACCAGTATAGACACCAGAAAAGAAACAGAAAGAAAAAATGGGACTGGGTAACATGCCAGACAACATAAATCCTGCATCTATGATGGATAGTCAGCATTTTTACCAGACAGCACCATACCAGTTTTGACAAAGTCAAACTCAAAAAGCACTCAATCTGCATCAACTATTGTCATCACACAAGTCCTGCCTTGTTTCCAGATCAGTGAGGCACAACAAATGAGTTAATCTAATACATTAGATAGAAATTTAAAGTTCAAATACTCCTCCATCATATTGTTTCCAAGAACTCCATGCTTTCTTTAGAGAATAGAACATATACCAGGAGACAGGTAGCATAGTGCAGGAAAAGAATGCACTTTGCTGTATAATACTGGAAAATTATCTATGCTTCAGAAATTTGAACATCCCCAACCAATCAAAATTCACAGGGAGTTTATCATAAGAAGCAACCAAGAGTTCCAGCAATTTCTGAACATTTTCCTTTGAAGGAAATAAACTTCTAAGTAACCAATAATTCAAAATTTATTCTCAGCAGAAAATGCAAACATCTTTAACACTAAATGAAGGAATAGACACACACACACACACACACACACACAGAGAGGCTCTGTTTGGCTGAAAAACTGGTCCTAGCGTATTACTATCTACAAATGATGGTTTCCTGATCAAAATTCCTGTTAAAGGAATGATTAATGCAGATACAAGTTTCCAATTTCTACCACATTAATTTGCAAAAGGAGCAATAAATACATCACTAAATCTTGCTATTAATTTAGTGCTTGGTTTGTCTACTACAAAACTAGCCACTATATCAATACAGATTGAAACCAAATTAGGTACAGATTTGTCAAAAGTTCCACTACACCAATCAATAATGGTCAGTACTAGTTACCAAATACTTCGTAGAAACTACATGACAACTAGAGGACAAGATTCTGACTGCATATTTCATACCCCAATAGATAACACACAACCAAAGCCCTCTTCTCCCCGGCATGAAGTAAAGAAACTCTTTATACAGTAATATAAATTGCGAACTCAAGTAGTCAACCAGAACGTGTAGTACCTCCCTAAGCTACGCGATACTAACCGTCCTTGTCTGACCCCATCTAACACGAATTCATTCATACACAGTTTTGGAAATTATTACACTTACTCCAAAAGGTTCTCTCTAGATATTATTTGACTTGATTCACACACGCCCTGGTAGAAGGAAGGAAAACAAAATCTATTTAAGTCTGACAATCAAAGATCAACAAAATTCACTGAATCTCTCCAAATCAACACACTTTAATTGAAATAAAAAGATCTTAAACAAACACAAGATGTGTAATTTGGAATCAAAACACGTGGAATATGTAGCACATAGCCAACAAAAGTGTCTCGCATACCATCACTCTTCACTTATGTATATCCAAATATTGATTCGAAAAGAACACGTGTAGGCTCTTGTTTACAAACATGAACCGAACAAATCTTGCTGCGCTATACGACATTAGAGACAAGCGACAAATCACATTTGCGGGCGACCAATACATTTTCTTAACTACCAACAAGTGCAGGGCCCCAAACTAACCACTGTATTGGCATACAAGTGGACCATTTTCTATGAGCTAAGGCACCACACTGGATTCAGAATGCCCGACATGAAAACGACAACATTCCTCTAGAAAAAGAATCAAAATATATACATGCACAACACCCTCAGCCACGCTAATCACATTCCTTTAATTTGCAACTGCTGCTTTCAACAACTAGCATAAGCACTCATACTTTCCTAACTAAGTAACTAACATAATGCTAAAAAATTTCCAAATCAAGAATTGTTAACCAATTTCCATCATCCACAGCCAGCATTCCTATTCTCTTTCAGGTTTACACTCTCCCATTAAAAAATTTAAAATCAAAATATCCACAACTGCAAGATCTGAAAACTCGATTTCTCTACCTGTATTCTTCTGCATTTTACTCTTGAACCTATGAATGTCACCAATTTAGAATGAACTGGCCTTTATTTACTAGATTCTCCTACTTACAAAGTGAATTGTTTCTGCCCACTGTAGCAACATTAAAAAAAAAACTCGCTGATACACTCAATACATGAACTCAACTACACACTATTGTACTAAATAATATTGTATGAGCCTGCTATTTTCCTGCATTTACTGCTGCTATTCTCCTCAATACATAGTGAGTTGTTTCCGTCCACAAAGGTAGCAACATCAAAAGAAATTACGCTCACTGCTATACTCAGATATATGAACTCAAGCACACACTATTGCACTAAATAACAATGTATGAGCCTGCTGATATCTTCAATAATCACCAACAATCAAAACTTCTAACTACACAAAAACACCAAATTCCAGCAACCTCATACCTGGTCATGGTTGGTATCATCATCCCTGTCCACAATGGAGGACGCCACAGACGCCGCCGACCGCGCAACGGTGGAAGCACCGGAGGAAACGATCCTCAAGTAGCTCGAAATCGCCCGAAACGAGTTGGGAATGAAGCCATTGGTCCGGGCAGGGCGAGGAACACCACCCTGGTGCTTCTGACCACCATCATTCTTCATCCCCAGAACCAGAGAGATCAAACTAGCCAACACCCAGATGCCGAAAACCGCTGATTCTTCGAAAACTGTCCTAATCATAACCTCCAGAGCTGTTTCCCTTTGAACTTATAAAGCCTAACCCAAGTACGAAACAGCTCCAAATTCACAAGCTTTAGGTACCAAGTGTCTCCATCTCCTCGTTACACAACAAAAAGCACCCAAATTTTCCACAAAAACCCAAAACGCAAAATCAGAACCCCAAATTGGAAAAAAACACAGGGCCTTCGCCTCTGATTCCACGTCGTCTTATCAATAAAAAAACAAACGGACAATTTATAACTCTGCTGTTAACTGCTTCCAACAAAAAAACAAAGCTCACCTAAAAGAGCCTTATCTTCAATACCCGGAAGCCGAAATCGAAAACCCAAGTGAAAAATTTACAATCTTTGCTCAAGAATGGGGGTTCTATTTTTATACTTTGTACTATGAAAAAAAAAATCAAAAAATTCACCAAATCAAAAATTGAAGGGACTTTTTTGAATTTTGGATAAAAATGGTGGAATTGAAATGGGAAGTATTTTACAGAGGATTGAAGGAGGGATCTTTTAGGGGCCTTTTTTTTAAGAGGCAAAAACCGCCGAGAAATCGCCAGAAAACCTGGGGATGATGATCAGAGGAGAGAGAAAGAGATTGGATAATGGCAACAATGTTTTCTTTTTGTGTTTGTGTTTTTGTTTTTGTTTGAGTTTTTTTGGGGGAAGGAATGAAATTTAACAAACAAATAATAAAAATTCAAAGAGACTATTTGTCTACGACTCTATCTATGTTATGTTCTTAGCTTTGCTTATGCAATCTTCTAAACATACTTTCAAAGTTAGAGTTTGCTTTAGTTTTGGGTAGTTGTAGTTGTGAACCAGAACAACTCACACCTCTTCAACTTCTACACGTTTTGGCCTCCTCTTTGTTTCACTTTGTCAAACGGTTTTCAGCCCCAATTTTCCCCGGTTTCATTTTCCATTATGATTACAATTAATACATTGAAGAATATTTTTCGCGTTCAGGAGTATTACTTGATGCCTCAATTGAAATCCATATGCATAAAATTTGTTTGATTTTAATCAGCTAGTTATTAATTTAGTGATATTTTTTTCCCTATATTGAGGAAAATACGAAATACAAAATTGCTTAAATGTTAAATTGTATATCATGTTTATCATCCTTGTTTGCTAGGGAGGTGCCTTCATACGGCAAGGGATCTTGACCTCTTCTTTCGTATAGATTAAATTGATCATCTTGTGGTTTCCATGTACAGAAGAAAGAAACATATGACGCACGCCATTGTCATTTATACTTGTGGTGGTCTTTGGCTTTCATAATACGCAAAAATTTAAATTCAAATACCCACCATATGCAATATCGTATTCAGATATTCCCCACTTTCGTTTTCGTGAGAAAATGTGAGTCCCATTATATATGAGTTTGCAGGATGGAAAAGAATAGAACTATCTAATCATATTTGCACTTATAAAGGTAATTTTACGTGAATAAAGAAAGAAAAAAAAAACAAAAAGAGGTGCTAGTTGAATATGTCTTGATAGTCCGTAGGCTTGTTTCCCAAGTAAATGGCTTGGAGGCCAAGCATCATAACCTACTCAAAATGATCGCCCTGTTGTAGAAGTTGTAGAAGCTTCTTTGATGAATGCACACTTCATCCATTACATCAACCATCCTCCAAGCCTTGCCTATATAAAGGAGGCTATGCCTCCCCTTCAAGATACAACATACACAACCAAGGGAGAAGGGCTTCAGAACCTCTTCTCCCGAAGAGGGGCTTAGTTCAGGGGGAGTGAATAGCGAGGATACTTTGTACTCTTTACATTTCCAGTATTTCCATATAATGAGAGAAACCAGGACTACCGCCCCGAGGACTAGGCACACTTCCGAACCTCGTTAAATCTGTGTCTCATTTACTTTCCGCCACTTACATTTTCCGTCCGTTTTACAACACGTTATCAGCACGACTGACTCTCGTGTAAGTGTTAGTGGTGGATGCGGATCATACTGGAAAAGAGCAACCCGGCACCGTTGCTTACCTAATTTCCCTCTTCTTCATACTCAAGGCTATTGTTTGCACATTACCAAACCTCCATTCACTAAAATATTTCCTAAACCTAGCCCATCCATCAGCTTCCTCCCACTAAACAGTGTCGTCATTGTGTTGGTCATTCTGACCAGCCGCTCACTCCACCTTCTCCACAAAAAGGAGATTACTTTTCCTCCACACCAGCCGCTCACTCTAGTTTTTCCCATAGTGAATACCCAAGCCTGCCTCCTCCTCCAAAATCAACTCAAAGACGACTCGGTCCGGGTCATCATCCTTCCGGGTCGGGCCGCGCCTCCGCTCGCGTCGATCTCACAGCCGCTGAGACGTCTTCAAAGGCGACGTGAAGGACGTCGAGACCGACCCGTGGCCCAGATGGAGCTCTCCCGGAAACCCATCATCGGAGCTATAAACGGGTTCGCCGTCACCGCGGGTTCGAAATCGCTCTCGGCTTGCGACATCAATGTGTGGGTCGCCGCCAACCATGAGCGAGGAGGGTTTTGCTCAACACCGGAAATCGGTCCATTTTGGTGATTGAAGACGTTGATTGCGCGGAGGTTTGCTCAATCGGAAACCGGAGGAGAAAGACGGCCATGGCGGCGATCAAGCTCGACTTCCTGGTCCCCGCGGCCCATAGAGAAGATACCCTCTCTTCCAGGCCTTGCCGACCCTCTTGTAAAACTCCTTCCGCCGCATATCGTCGACGATCATCTACTTCAGGGCCGGGTCTTGGGTCGTGGGCTGGGATCAATTGAATTGGGCTTGGAAGACCCAGATGTTGAATTGGGCTTGGTAGACCCAGATGGTGAATTGGGCTTGGTAGACCCAGATGGTGATTCGGCAAGCCCAACCGAACCCATGAGCTGTCTGTTCGGATGTCCTGCCCGAACACAGTTTCTAGGCTTTGGGCTGGGTCTGCGAAACTGGGCCGTTTCTTTTGGGTTTCCTTTGAATTGGGCCCTTGGATTTTTGGGCCAATTTGGACCTTGAAAATGGATGGGCTAGACTTCCCTATTTTCAGGCCAAATTTTAATTGGGTTTTGAGACTTTTAATGAGCTCCCAATTTTAATACATTGGACCCATAGTGAACCCGAAGTTCACAATAGACCTCGAACTCGTAGTTTCGAGCGTACCCAAAACTTTTGTCTGGGTTGTAGGCTTTTTAGCCACAGGATTATTTCAAGTGAAATTATAATCGAACTTGAAGTTACTGATATTGTCCTGCACGTACAGTGAAACCTTGAGTTTCAAAACCAGAAGTTACTATTAACACTACATTTCTAACTTTGTGGGTTAATGGTGCAGATTTCCCCCCATCCCATATTTACTTTCAGCAATTTAAATTCCGCAATTTACTTTCCGCAATTTAAATTCCGCAATTTACTTTCAGCAATTTAAATTCCGCAATTTACTTTCAGCAATTTAATTTCCGCCATTTAATTTCCGCAATTTAAATTCTGCAAATGTGGGACGTTGGACGGTTGTACCGCCTCTCCATATTTAATTTCTGCAATTTAAATTCTGCAAATGTGGACGTTGGACGTTGTACCGCCTCTCCATATTTAATTTCTGCAATTTAAATTCTGCAAATGTGGGACGTTGGACGGTTGTACCGCCTCTCCATATTTAATTTCTGCAATTTAAATTCTGCTATTTACTTTTAGCAATTTAAATTATGCCATTTACTTTCGGCAATTTAAATTCTGTCATTTAATTTCAGTAATTTGAATTCTGGTTGTGGGATGATAGTACGGTATTCAGTTCCCATTTGATATTGTATGCCAGTGCAATATCATAAGTAACAAAGTCTTCAATTATTTGATATTTCATATCATGCAAGCGATCGGAACCTGAAGTCTTTGATCCTCATGATCAGACATGAAGTTCCTTGATCAAATCCAGACTAAAAGTCATTGGGATTAATTGAGAGGCAGATTTTGCTCTCATCCGGATTTAAGTTTCAGTCTTATCCGGATTTTGTTCTCGAATATCAATTAATTGAATCTATTGGAACTGGCAGTTTCCTTGATCATGTGACCGATTCAATTAATCCATGTTGAGGTATGTCTAGTGGGAAGTTAGTTATCTGGCTGATAGCGCGGCTGCGCAAGATATTCCCCCTGAACAAAGATATATTACTAACTTCATACCTCCATGTAGACCTACAAAGGCATTATACTCATCACATTTGAGTAGAGCATTGTTGAGTTATGAGAATATTCGATTGAACAATTACCATACCGCTAAAAGAAAATGGTAAGGAAAATCTTTGCATTACCTCCTACTTATACGGCTGTAAGCGTATATTGGAGAAGTTGGAATGCCTCCCAAATGAGTTGTATTGCACAACCATTTGCTTGATTGAGGCCATATAGCATGAATCTAGCCAACTCGAGCACTTATTTGCTTTGGCATGACCGGTTGGGATCCAGGTCGAGATGTGATGCACCGTATCTTCAACGGGCATCCCTATGTTTGTAGAAATCTCTTGCAAAGATACTTAATGAACTCCTTCTTTTCTACAGCGGATTGAAGGGAAATTTGTGGACAATTCCAACCAAAACGCGGACCATTTAAAGATTTTATGGTTTTGGTTGATGTACCGACTCGCTGGTCACATGACTACTATCCACATTAATACTGCATTTGCTAAACTTCTGGCATAAGTTGAGGGCTCACCACCCTAGTTATCTGTGGCAGTCTAGAAGACCGGATAACACAGAGAGTTTATATCGAAGGCTTTCGATGATTATTGCACGTTCCTTTGGACTGTGGTTGAACATGTCTTTCCCTATGTTCCCACAAGTCTCGCAGAAACACTCATAACACGCCTTCAAAATGATCGCAAGGCCTTGGTAGGGCAGCACCAAGTTTTCTGCTTCTGCATGGAACCATGCAATTTTGCATGCAGTTATATTGGTCCGCCGAGACCCATCTCCACCCACTCACGTTGAGCGTTACAGTTGGTTCCTGGGTACGGACATGATTCACCGTACTTACGCAATGTTGGGTGTGCAGTTTAGTGCCAGTTGCGCCGCCGCAACGTACCAATATGGGTCCTCAATTTGGAAATCTTTGTTAGTTATGATTTCCATTCCATTAACAGGCGATCTCTTTTTCGCATAATTTGCGAATAGTCACTTTGATGAGACTATATTCCCGCCGTTAGGGGGAGAAAAGAACGTCAACGTTCCTGAAGAACGACGCGAATTGACGTGGCTGTACCCACTATGTCTCATCTTGATCCCCGCATCGCACGCTATGATAAGCAAGTGCGACATATTCTAGATCTTCAGAGTGTTGTGTAAATAAGCCAGACACCCTCTATGATCTTACTAAAGTGACGAGATCACATATACCAGCTGCAACAAGCCTGTAATGAAGGTGTCATGTAGGACGCACAAGACATCCCGGTAGGATGTTCCGTTCATGATGAACGAGGTACATCGGTGGCTAGCCAATACTCTGTCCTCGGCTAGAAGCGAGACAGACTCGGTTCGATGGATTCACTCCCAGAAGAGGAGAACTATGGCACAATTGAATCCTATCGCTATCTCAACCAATCCAACTCATAAATTGCGCAGGATTATGGAAGTATCCTGGGAGACGTCCCAGGGTGATACCCAAATCCAAATTTCCGAGGATCAAGGAGACCTCGGTCCAGATGAGTTTGTGGAATCGAAATGAGATAATCATCGATGATATCTTTGCTTATGCAGTGGCCACTGAATCACAAAGTGCGACGATATCGAACCGCGTTCCGTTGATTAAGCACAACGTTGAACTAATTGGTGAAAATGGAAAGAAACAATGCAGGTCAAATTAGACTCCTTAGCGAAATCCGTTTGGGCCTGAAGTTCCCATACTACCCAATGTGAATCCTGTAGATTACATGTGGGATTTCGTAAGAAAGCATAATGATGAGAATGAAACAGTGCGATGGCACGCCTTCTGGCAAAAGGCTTCTCTCATTAGCCCTGACATTGATTACGATGAGATGTATTCTCTCGTAATGGACGTTGTTACGTTCCACTACCTAATCAGTTTGGTAGTTTCCGAAAAACTGAATATGCAGCTTATGGATATGATTGCAAGATATCTCTATGGGGATCTAAAATAAGAGATATGTTTGAAATATGCAATTCAGGCAAATTTGAATTTCTTGTACTATATTCGGACCAGTCTATCAAACCCCGCCCAATGTGAACCATGACGGTTACAAGTGGGTCTTTTTACAAGAAAATGAGAAAAACAAGATTACAAAGCATACGGCAAAGCTTGTAATATAAAGTTTTTCACAAAGTCCTGGAATTGATATTATCCCAAAATGGATGCAATCAAGAATCCTTATGCGGTAGAACAAAGGATCGACTCCAGCCAATCAAGTTTGTCCTTCATCTCTTGAGTACTGAGTGCATATGGCATGCAGACGTCGGTTCTCTTCTCTCAATGATTGGTTATCCTTCTTGAGCACTTCTAGCTCATAGTTTCGGGCCGCAAGTCGTTTGGCCAGATTTGACACTGTGTTGCACTCGGACACATGAAGCCATAGCACGCGTCATGGCTTCTTTGTAGGACGCCCCGCTAACAACATCTCATCCTCGAGTCGAGATGTTAGGCCACTATTGATGCCGTACCATCATTGCGCATTACTGAGTCCTTAACAGAAGCGGGCCTGTGCTGGAATTAAAAGTGGGATCCCAAATCTTAACACTTGGCGTTGAGACTCCAGGGGGAGCAAGAGTCAAATCGGGAGAAACATTGGAGGAGGAAGCCATTACTGGAAAGAAAGGTATGAAATGCTAGGAAAATTGGAAGGCTAAAGCTGAGATAGTTTGCAAGAGAAAGTCTTCAAAGATGTGACTTCCACAGATGAATTCACCGAGGATACGTAGAGAAAATGGGTCTCCTTCTTTCGAGACCTCACAGGAAATCTACTTTATTGCAAATCAGATCCCATTAACTTCGGATCAGATTTCAGATGATTGGCCGCACGTGTTCCAAGGGTGACTAATTTCAATAGACGTTGAATCAATCACGGGATATTTTCAAATCGTTCTAGACCCAAGGAGTGCGCCTTACCTGTCTTGAGATGATTAGAAAACGCATCTCAGCCATTTATTCTCCTGCTGCCCTATGTATATAACCTCAGCATTCTGCACTTGGTAGAAGAAGTCTCTAGCATTCCCAATTTCCTTTAGATGATCACTCATCAGCTTTTCATGTATAGTTTGTTTCTTTTTCATATGTTTATTGGAAGCAACGTATCTCATATCATGGAGGTTGGGAGCAATGGCATCTCATGTCATGCTCCCAATCTCAGCAATCTCCTGGCTTGCACTTGATCCTATTGATTCCTCAGGCTTCTTTTTCCCTTTGAAACAGAAAGGGAGAGTCAAAGGTCCAAATGCGATTCAACTTCAACATTCTTCCTAATCACTTGCAAGAGCGGTTACAACATGATCCTCGATGTGTGAGGAGGAAGATGATAAGCTAAGGAACCTGAAGGAAGAGTGGTGCAATCAAGTATTTAAGTGCATCGTTACAGCCTTGAAAGAAATCAATGAGTACAATCCAAGGCGGTGCATTCAAAAGCACTCAGGTGGATTCGTGAGCATCCAAGGGGGAGTGTTGTAGAAGTTGTAGAAGCTTCTTTGATGAATGCACACTTCATCCATTACATCAACCATCCTCCAAGCCTTGCCTATATAAAGGAGGCTATGCCTCCCCTTCAAGATACAACATACACAACCAAGGGAGAAGGGCTTCAGAACCTCTTCTCCCGAAGAGGGGCTTAGTTCAGGGGGAGTGAATAGCGAGGATACTTTGTACTCTTTACATTTCCAGTATTTCCATATAATGAGAGAAACCAGTACTACCGCCCCGAGGACTAGGCACACTTGCCGAACCTCGTTAAATCTGTGTCTCATTTACTTTCCGCCACTTACATTTTCCGTCCGTTTTACAACACGCCCGAAATTCTCCATACAACATTCTTTAATTTTGGCAATTAATTACTCATTATGAACACATGGTGTCATTTCTTACCCAACTTAAAACAATATGATAATCCGTACGAAAGCTTTAATTATGAATGGCCCAACTCATAATGAGCACATCATGCGATGGCATTTTTCTCCCAACTTAAAACGATTTGAGTAAAGGAAAGCTTTAACGGCCGTGTAGTAAATATTTTCACCTTGGCCACCAACTTGCTTGCGCAAGTTACAAATTCAAATTACTCCCAATGAACTTTTTGCTTGCCAATCAAACTTGCAAGTTGCGAAGCAACAAGTTGTCCTACAATGTGACTGCAAGCTGCAAAAACAGGCAGGTTACTTGGGTTCCACCAAAGTATCAGGCTGCTAATGATACAGACAATGACATAGTTGGAAAGGCAAATATGGGCCGTATGATTGGTTCCTACATAGCCTGGAATGATTGGTAATTTCCATATATGCCGAAGCATTTCAATCAAACTTGAAAGTGTTGTGAATTCGGTGCAATTTGAGTAGCCATATCATAACCCCCAACCAAAATTCCATCTAGTTTTTCCTTTTCAATCACGGCGGAGGACCAAGAGGCAGCCGCCCGCGCCCCCCAAAAAAAAACAAAATCCTAACTTTCAAATTTTTTTTTCTTTCTCCCTCGAAACCCCCCCTATTTTCCTCACCATCATGATCACTTCCACATTTGGAGCACAAATTTGCACCCTTTTCATATATGACCAACAAAGTGGCCATGAACCGGCCTTCCATCTAGTGTACTCAGTCTCTGTTTTGTCGGATGGAAATTTTTGAGTTTAGAACTTTGCACTTCATAAACAGCAAAGTAATTTATAAAGTAAACAGTAAGAGTCATATTAGTCACAGAAATGAATGTGAAAAGTAATATTTGACACCTTACACAGAAATAGCTGGGTCCTTATATATGTGAGGGCATGATTTGAAAAAAAAAAAAAAAAAGAAAAAAAAAAACAAAAAAAAAAAACAACACAAAACCTGCAAATGGTTGGAGATGCATGAGCCATGCTGTCAACACAAAAAGGCCATTCTGCCCTAATAAATATTGCATGTGCTGGTGGTAGACTGGTGACTCGAGGACAAAACAATGAAGTCATATGCAATAATTAGAGGGGGATGAAACAGGAAAGTTTCGCATGTAAAAGCACAACCGTCAGTTTTGCTGAAGTACTCATTTCAGGAGTCCAAAGTAGAGTTTGTCTCAGAGTGTGAAAAGTTATGAAAGATGGTGTGCTGACGTTTTTATAGTACAAGGGAGACCCAAACAAAAAGTGAAGAGTCTAACAAATAACCCAGCTGTTGCTAGAAAGGTTGGCAGATGAGCTCCACAATCTACTATTCTTTTTGAAGGACCAAGATTAAAAATTGAGGGAGATCTCATTCTAATGGTCATGTTGGACTACCTGTTGAGATTCCACCCAACGGGGCACTCAAGCGAACGCATGACCAACGCACTCTAAGTTACAAAAGCAATACAGCCATTAAACCAATATGCGAATAACCTAATTCTAATATCATAAATGAAGTTGAGGTTCCTTCACTTATTATTGTGAGATTCTACTCCATCCTTCATGATCTTCTCACAAAAAGATGCTTATAACAATTACAAAAGGCAAAATACAGGATTATATATAATATATAATATACACATCGTGAAAGCAATTCGTACAATATTCCTGTTGGGTTACTAATTAGTAAAGCTCATGCTAACATTCTAGGAGCTTCATATGTGGCCCATATGGTCAGCATCAGAATTGCTACTCATGACGCTTTAGTTGGACATGATTAAGGGCGAAAAAGAAGAACAAAAAGGTACACGAAATTAAGTACAGGTTCCGGAGTGGGACATAAGAAATAGATTTGACAGCAAACGCACATTTGTTGATCTCAAAAATGGTTAATTCCTACAATAGTACTCAGTGTTTGGCAAATAAGACACTTTGATACCTAATGTTTAAAACCGGACACTTTAGTACCCAATCTATACCTCTGTTTGACACTTTAGTATTTCCGTTAAATTTACCATTAAAATTGAGGGTGTTATAATCTTTTATAATAATTCATAAAAGGTTTATTCCTCCAATGGTACCCAATATTTGGCAAATAAGACACTTTAGTACCCAATGTTTAAAATAGGACAATTTGGTACCCAATTTATACTTCTGTTTGACATTTTAGTGCCCTGTTAAATTTGCAGTTAAAATTGAAGGTATTACAATATTTTTGTTTGGCTGGGCATGGACAAGATGGTAATATCAAAATTGACCCTCTTTTCCAGTTCCCAAGCACACCACCAAGTCTTCATGCTCTTGAATTGTGTTATTTTTGTGAATGTTCTAAAAGCTATTGTAAGCTGGATTTAAGATTTTTCTTGTAAATTTAATATTTTGCTAACTTAGAGTAATATATAATATTAAGCTCCAATTAATCTTTTAAGTCTTTCCAAATTTATTTAAATTGGAATAAAAATTAACTGTCTTTTCATGATGCATTTAATGAAATGAAATATTAAAACAGTAGTAGATAACTGGCGTCATCGAAGCAGGAGTAGTCTTTTTTTTTTCTTTCCAAAACATGAGTAGTCTAGTTTTGTTATTATTTGGGTACTATTCTGTCCATTTTTTAAAAATATTTGGGACTATATAAGTTATATTTTATGAATTAATATAAAAGACTATAATACTCTCAATTTTAACGGTAAATTTGACGGAGGCACTAAAGTGTCAAACGGAGGTATAGATTGGGTACTAAAGTGTCCGGTTTTAAACATTAGGTACTAAAGTGTCTTATTTACCAAACATTGGGTACCACTTGAGGAATTAACCCAGTAAAAAAAGTAAAAATCAAATCTTGAGTAGGCCGTGGTCAAACAAAACCTAAATATGTATTTTTGTAACCCAGCAAATATAGGTACCTTCAGGTCCGAGTCAGGTAAAAATTGACATAGAGAGTAAGAGGCTGTCTGGTAACGTTTTCGTAGGGAATTTCCATACTTTATACCTTGAAAATGAAAATGATAAAATGAATTTGACATTTCTAAATTTTGAAAACGTGTTTGGTAGTATAACGGTGAAATATTTTTAGAAAACAAATCTAACAAAACGTGTTTGGTAAAGCCAAATTTTTTTTTTTTTGGGTAGTTCAAAAATTTTTCTTTTATGGCAATTTTTTTCATTGGTTCTCGTCATTGTCATTATTGTTCAGAAAATTTCAGCAACAAAAGCACACAAACCGAGGTCCTCGTCATCGTCGATGACGTGTTGAAAATCCATATCCCAAATCTAAATCCCAAAATCAACTTCTGGGTTATGCAAAACCCAAATCCAGGTGCTCGTCATCGTCGTCTCCGCTTCTGATCTGTGGGATACTGAGGACATCTCTACCCTCGAGGATTTTGGACATGCAGAGGGCTTTCAGATTGAGAGCTCGATGCATGTTTTGACGATCCAGTGGGTGAGCCTTGGTTGGTGAACACGGTGGTGGAGTCTTCTTCCTTGGGATTTGGGCCGGGCTTTTCGATTTCGAGGTCGACAATGGCGGCGATGGAGGACTCGGGTTAGAGTTTTGGGGGTTTGGGTCGAGTGGGTTTGAAGAGAGGGAAGTTATGCTCGACTGTGATTCGGGACGAGATGTTTGCGAATGTTCGCAAAAACATTGAAATGGCGTTTTGTTTGTTTCCTTCGTTAAGTTGGCGAAATGGAAGTGGCTTTCATTTTCTCCATTTCTGCCATTTTTGCCGCTATTTTCACTTCAAGTCCGCCAAAAGCATATCTGTCCATTTTTTGGGTGTGAAATTGAAAATGAGGCCACGAAACGTTACCAAACGCGACAATATTCCACATTTTTTCGGAGTGGAATAAGATTTCAGATCAGCATAGTTATGTCGTGATGTTAATTCGCACCCCTTTTCAATATATTATATAAAAACTAAGATAAAAAAAAAATATTACCCACAAAAACTATCAATCTGTACCCATGTGGTACCTTTCCATTATCAATTCACACTTCTATTAAGTTTTTCATCCAAATTCAAGGGTAAAATTATCTTTTTCAATTTTTTTCATAATTTTTTTACAAAAATTACTGTCATTAATTTTCAATTTGGACTAACATGAAAGTGTTTATTCATAACGATGATGGTTTAATGTGTTTGGTGTTTTAAGATGAAAATAATCTTACAAATTGTATTACAAAAGATAATGATAATGGGTGAAAAGATTTAAAAATTTATGAAATTAAAAAAAAAACATCTAAAATAAAAAATGAAAAAAATTTATTCCCTTGAATTTGGACATAAAACTTAATAAAATGTGTAAATTGATAAAGGAAAAAAAATTTTTAACAAAATATAACAAATGTCAATGACTATAATATATGACAAGAATGTACATGTGTGTACAGAGACATTATAAAGAAGTACTTGTATAGTTGCAACTTGTGTGACATCTTGTAGCACATGGAAAAACATCAGTTCTCTGAAATTAGTGGGAGCTAGCTAAACGTACGTTGTATTGGCTAATGGAGTCCATCCCAGTCAAAGCCCGCAATTTGGGCTAAATATTAGTAAGATTATCTTGGTCCAGCTAATGCCAGTCCACCTGTTGGGGAGATAATTTTGAACTTACGCAAAGTAGTTTCCGAAAGCAACCTGGAACCAACGCATCCTAGCATCCTACCACAGGAGTTTCGGCAATCTATGCCTCTTGTAAGCAAACAAAGCATATTCAACATATTTGTGGTTCGTCTAATTAATATAAATTCGAATGATTACTCATGTTTCAATTGTGCATGTTAAACTGAATACTAATCTAAATTTTTGTCTGAGAACAGTTCAAACAAAGCTAAAGAGAAGTGATGAACTCATCGAACTCTAGATTTGCCTACTACAGTAAAACCTTCATATAAACATTATAGAATAACCTTCATATAATTATAAATTTTTTTGGTCTCCAATTATATTTTGAATAACCTCCGCATTGTCATATTCCATGTATTTTTAGAGTCCCATTATTAGAAATGTGTATCTATATAGTCATAATTACAATAAGACCAAATATATAGTACTTAATATTACAATAAAAATTTGGAGCATTAATTTTTAGGTCCCTACTTACTAGTTGTTTGTTTTAGTAAATCCTAACTTAAACTTCATATAATTTTAAGTCCCTAGATTCTTTTTCAACCAATCAAATTAATTCTATGTATTTCTCTAAATTTATACTTACTAATTTATATAGTTATCTTTTATCTTTTAGTAGAATCCCACTGCAATCAGACGTCTGTAGAACCAACAAAGCGAACAATTGCAGTATACTGCAATTGACTCTTACACTATAAAACATCGGCATGATCTTTGGCAATTTCAGTGTACTACAATTGGCACTTGCAATATAAGGCATCATTTGATTTTCGGCAATTGCAGTAGACTGCAATTGTTGTTTTGTGATCGATGGGGCAACGTACAACAATGATCGACGAGTGATGGGCAAGCAGGAACGATGGGCTGTGACAATGGGTGATGATGATGATGAGCAACGGGAGACTGACAGAAACGATGGGCAATCGGCTAGTGGCAGCGATCGTCTAGCGGTAGCGATCGGCGATGACGATGAGTGATGGGACATCGACGACCAATGATGGACGAGACGAGGATAGGCGATGGCCGAGCGAATGATGGGGCCGAGCGAAAGATTAGCGACGTCTGGTAGGCGAGCGGCGTGAGGCGAGATGAGCGGCGTGGGGCGAGGGAGATGAGAGATAAGAGATAAACCAAAGGTTAAAAAATAAATAAATAATTATAAATTATAAATCTAGGGACCTAATGAAAAATGTAAAAAGTAGTTAGGATTTAATATACTAGAGGTTTATGGTTAAGGACTTTTCATTAGTTTTCCTTAAAAATTTAGGATGAAGTTAAATATCCATTAATTGTTGTGTGAGATAAGAGATTTCTTGGGTGATATGGTTGTTTTTCGAGAATGACAAGTGAAAAAAAACTCGATACTAATTGGTCAAGTAATATAATCTAGATTTACTCCCGCAATAGAGAAAAAACTCATATAATGTAAGATAGGTAAGAAAAAATCTAAAAAAAAAAAAAATTAATACAAGCCGCATACATCTCTTAAATAATAACTTCCTTATAATCATAAAAATCATATGGTTCACCCTTATGATTATATAGATGTGTTATTGTACCTAGTCATTTATTCGTGAGAGTGGCCTCCTATATAAATACTAGGGGCAAAGAAGAGACTCTTCCAAAAAACCCACCCACCAAACCAAACAAACACAACACTCCCTGGGGAAATATGCTGATGCTCAAAATTGCAATTAAAATAAATCATTACGGTCCACTTTGGTCAAAACTACAAATGCTCATGGTTTAAACTTATTTAAACTGGTAAATACAAGGAGATGGACATGTTATGGTTGATTCGCTGGGATTGATGCCCATATCTAGTACCACCTGCCAAGATTAACCTTTCAACATGAACACAAGACGCATACAAGGGAAGCGCTTTGGAACTACTTTTGCTTTTTAAAAAGCAGGTGCCAAATGAGCCTCTTGAGAAACACTTCCAATAACTCATTATTCATTTTTAGCCTATCAAATGTTGCCACATAAATATAAATTGCGATATGAAGATATTCGATCTGAAAATATGAATAGTTAGTCCATGAAAGCATTTCTCCTTAAATTGATTACAAATGTCCGTATCTTTCTTCAATCTGGGTGGTCTTAGTGTTATTAGGTTACTAAACGCTTTCGTCATAAGAACATCTCCTATGGTCTTTATAGACATATATAGTAAATATGTGCTTAGTCATTAAAATCAATCATTCTAAAAAGATAAACAAATAAATAGAGGTAATTAATTTACTAATGTGGTATTGCAAAATGAGTTTGTAATGAAATCGCACCAAACCAAACACTGTTTTTGCCAAGCTTCGGATTCACTTTTTCCCGAACACGACGCCAACGCCGACAATTCCAATTCTGACACCCAAACATCCCCCTAGATCCAATGCCTCACGTGCCGCCCGTCCGGTCCCCTGCCCCCGGGCACGTGACGCCCCACCTCCTCCGCCCCTGACAACGGGATTTCCACTCCTGCAAAGCAAAAAGCGAACGGAAAAAGGGAAAACAAAATTCCCACTACTCAAGGTTCTGTGTTTTTCGAATTTCGCATCGCGTAGATCCGCCGAGCTCCGAAACGCTCCGTTTTGCGTCGGCAATGGAGTCGCTATTGGCTCGGGCGCTGGAGTACACTCTCAAGTACTGGTTGAAATCCTTCTCCAGGGACCAGTTCAAGTGGCAGGGGCGGACCGTGCAGCTTTCCAATTTGGGTAATTTTTCGGCGATTTTTTGGTTTCCTTAATTGTGTGGTGAATTGTGGGGTTTTAATCTGTTGGTTTTCGAATTTCGTAGATATAAACGGCGATGCTCTGCATTCCAGCATGGGGCTGCCGCCGGCGCTGCACGTAACGACGGCCAAAGTCGGCAAGTTGGAGATTGTGGTTGGTGAATTCTGCACTCATTTACGGTGTTTTCGATATAATCCAATTGCTTTCGATAAATTAGGATACCACTTGATTGATTGCGCAGAATGTGATTCTCTCTAGTGAGAGCGAATCACATTTGGTTGGTTTATGTGCATCAAGTGGTTTTTGTTCTTTTCGCAGTTCATTTCCGATATACCATGAATTAAATGACTTTGCTTTGTGTGATATAATAGCTCCCATCTGTGAGTAATGTGCAAGTGGAGCCGATTGTTGTGCAAATTGATAGGCTTGATTTGGTTTTAGAGGAGAAATCAGATTTGGATCCGACGAGTCCAAGCAGGTAGTAGATTTGTTGCTTTGACTTGTATTTCACGATTGAAACAAGTTTTGTAGTGCAGTCATAGATTTATTGAGCACTGAACTCTTGCATGCAGTTCCCCGTCGTCGTCTAGCTCCACGAAGGGTAGCGGTTATGGATTTGCTGACAAGGTTAGGTTCGATTATTGCAGCCAATCTATGTGTTTTTTCCTTTTTTCAGACAAAAGGCACTTAATCTTGTCAATCTTTCAGACCAATTGGACTGGGGGTCTAAAATTCCCGGAAAGAATTAAAATATATTATTATGTTAAGTTTGTAAACACTGGTAAAAGGAAAAATGTTACCAAAATGGTGGTTAGCATATCATGAAACTATGGGAACTGACAAATCATACACTTACGGGTTACTTTACAAAAGATAAGCTCCCCTGGACAAATACTGTGTCTACAGACACTCAAAGAGCCATATGTTGCTCATTCAGCTTAGCAGTAAGAAGGCTATTTTGCCATTTCCAGGTTGCCTAATCCCTTGTTTCCTTTATTACCCTGAGGCTTTTAGTATCCTTTTTTTTTCCCTTTCATTTATTTCAGTCTTCCCTTGCTCTCGATTGTAGGTCAGTTCGTACTGACTTCTTTAATGATATTGTTGGAAGCCTGAATCATTACTTTAAAATTCAGGCCCCGTAATTATTTTAAGCAAGCTTCCCTACTGGAAACTGTCTTCCTTATTTTCCTTTTTTAACCATGCAGAGACTTGAGCATTTATCCTGAAAGTCACATTATTGACCTTTTCAAATCATCAGATTGCAGATGGAATGACTTTGGAGATTCTCACAGTTAATCTTCTACTTGAAACGCGTGGGGGTGGTCGATGCCAAGGAGGGGCGAGTTGGTAATTTCCCAAGGCCTAGCTGTCTAATTTTATCTTTTGATATAGATATGGCAGGAAATGCTCTTATCTTGCATCATTTGGCCTTTCATACTCTTATCTTTAGATTCATTTTAAATAAACATGTATCTAGTAGAAGGTCCTCAGTTTCTGGCTCGTATTTTATCATAACCCATAATGACCTTCCTATTCATGGATCCCTTTATAGGAATGTGTTTTTATGATTAAGAGCTTATGGGGTCCAAACAAAGAATTGGTTTCTATCCCTGAGCTTGATCAAGAAAAATAAAGTTCTTCACCTTTTAAGTGGTAGATGTCATGGGTCGTGTGCTAGTTTTGTGGTAACTTGTCATGTAAGCTGAACATACAGATGAAATTACCTTTTATTTTGACATAGAACAGACTAGGTATCAACCTATGTATTCACTTATACGGTGATTCAAGGTTTGAATGTTTATTGAAGTCAGGAGGATGATCCTGAGAAAAAGGTAGAAGATTAAATATTGACAGCCAAAAGTAGCAGGAAGCTGCTTGTTGGAGATTCTTTTTATGCCTATAGGCTATATCTTAAGGATTCAGGGCTGTTTAGATCATGGTTTAGATACCAAGTGTTGGACTTAATAGTTCAGGTTTTCTGGCAATGACAGAATAGATAAAGACTTGATGCTTGCGTTGCTATGTGAAATATTAGTTTGTACAGGTTATTGCTTATGCTCATCCTTATCTCATGTTTTGTTTTCTTATTTTTAACCCAGGGCATCGCCTCTTGCCTCTATCACTATACGCAACCTTTTGCTCTATACTACTAATGAAAACTGGCAGGTAAGTTGGTTAGGCTTATGAAAGTATCGTGACCACTTCCGCATATTCTCCGGCTTATTTGAACAAAATTCCTTTTACAGGTTGTAAATCTTAAGGAAGCACGGGACTTCTCCAGTGACAAGAAGTTCATTTATTTGTTCAAAGTAATGTTCTAATCTTTGTGCACCCGGCCACTGTGTATCCCTCTGTGGGTGTGGGATGAGGGGATAAGGGGTGCCTGCTCTCCTCCCCTAAACTGATCTAATCTCCGTTTGTGTTTTGCACATTTCTTTGGTCTTGCTTCTTAAGCGTATGTAGGCAGGCGTTTGTGTTGTCTGTTTCCTTTTTATCTGACCAGAGATGTTAGTCTTCATAAAGTTAATTTAGTATTAGATGATGATAAATTTCTATCTTACCAGAAACTTGAGTGGGGATCTTTGTCTATTGATCTCCTACCTCACCCAGATATGTTCATGGATGCTAATATAGCCCGTACTGAAGATGGACAAAACCAGAGAGATGATGATGGTGCAAAGAGAGTTTTCTTTGGTGGGGAGCGCTTTATAGAAGGAATTTCAGGAGAAGCTTATGTAATGTACATCTGAACTTCGTAGTTATTTTTGATGGACTTGTTTACTCCATATATTAATGTGAATCTGGAGAGCTTCTAAAGTTTTGTGGGCTTTATATTACTGTCTCTTTGTTGACTTTGTGACTATGATCAGATCACAGTGCAAAGGACTGAATTAAACAGTCCACTTGGACTTGAGGTTCAGTTGCATATCACAGAGGCCATTTGTCCTGCAATAAGTGAACCAGGTAATAAGTGAAAAATATTGGATCACTTGTTTCATTGGTTTATGTGTATATGCTAGATGTATATTTTGATGCTAATTTATAATTATGTGGTCCAGGACTACGTGCTCTTCTCCGGTTTATGACGGGATTGTATGTCTGTCTGAACAGAGGAGATGTTAATTTAAATACTCAGCAGGTTTGCTGTTGCCTTTACTTCATTCTCACGGTATTTCCTAGCTAACCTCTTATAATTCTCTTTTTCTTATCTTCTCTTTACCTCTCATGGAATTTCTGCAGCGATCCACAGAAGCAGCAGGACGTTCTATGGTCTCAATCGTTGTGGACCATATATTTCTATGCATTAAAGATACTGGTTTGTGATTTGCTTTACAAATTTTGTAAATTCTGTACGTTTTTATGAAACCCAATTACAGCCAAATAAAAAGGGTCAGGGAACCTAATGTGCAGGTAGGTAGGTTTTATTAACTTATTAATTACTCTGTTGCAATATTGCATGCTGCATTCCTTTAGACTATCTTTCCTTAAAAGTTTTTAGTTTGAAGCATTCTCAAAAGTCTTAAATTTCCTTGCAGAGTTCCAGCTCGAACTTTTGATGCAATCACTTTTCTTCTCGCGGGTAGATGTTTATTTGAGCTTTTTATAATCTTAGTCTTCTATGGCTCTTTGATTTACTTGTTTCTCAAATAATGCTCAGTCTAGGGAGTGCTTACTTCAAGGATACCTCCATCTATATATATTATGCTTCACAAATGTGTCCAGATTCAGAGTTAAAATATTTGGCCTTTGAAAATAAATTAATTATGAAAAGCTTTCAATGGGTGGATAGCTACTAATCCTTGAATCTTATTGGTGACCGCACAAATTGTAGGTTTATGCCTATGATGTAGTGTTTGTGCAGTGCCATGCCTGTTTAATTCTTTTAGGAGTCTAATATCTCATACGGGGATTTAATTTGCAGGCTAGTGTTCTAGATGGAGAAATTGACAACAACTTGTCGAAGGTTATGATTGGTGGACTGTTTTTAAGGTAAAATTTATTCATTTTAAAAGCTGCTCATAAATAAGTTTTGCCATCAACTTTCTCCTGGACCTCAAGTGGGGTAGCCATTCACCTTTGTTTGGATGTTATATTTGAATATATATTTGAATTTATCTCTGGATTTTCTTTATGTTTTATGTATAAATCAACATTCAACTTTACTTGACTCAGTAAGCACGCCCATTTATTTGGCTACGCATGCTATCGCTGCACTCCTAATATGTTCTAGCTAACAAATTCTGGATGTCATTTCAGAGATGAATTTAGATCTGTAGATCTATGGGACAAACCTTTAAATTTGAGAAAATGCCTTCTCCTTTAAATTTGATATATGCTCAGTCTTATGACTAAATTATCACTATGTTGGTGGCTGGAATGTAGGGATACCCATTCACGACCTGCAGTCACCTTAGTTCAACCATCAATGCGATTAGTTTCTGAAGAACCTCTGCAAGTTCCTGATTTTGGTATGGGCATTTATGTACAATGGAGTGAAATAGATTTAAGTCAGAGTGTGTGTGATAGGTTTTGGGTACCTGAAGTTTGAAATTATTCTCTAACATTTTTGTCTTTGTATGGGCAGGCAAAGACTTTTGTCCTCCTATATATCCTTTGGGAGATCATGAGTGGCAGTTAATTAAGGGTGTCCCTTTTCTCTGCCTTCATTCTCTGCAGATCAAGCCCTCTCCAGTCCCTCCATCTTTTGCTTCACAGACAGTAATTAATTGTCAACCCTTAATGGTATGTATTGATTATTCAAAAGTAAGGATACTTATACCACCAACCCCTATTTTTTATTATTATTTCTCATCTCTTTTTTGTGTGTCTTTTTTTTCCAATTCCAGATTGATCTTCAGGAAGGGTCCTGTTTGAGGATCGCTTCCTTCCTGGCGGATGGAATTGTAGTCAATCCTGGTGCTGTTTTACCAGATTTCTCAGTGAACTCCTTGATTTTCACCCTTAAGGAATTAGATGTGACTATTCCTTTGGACATAGACAGTAACCCTGCTAACAACAGGGGCAGTATCTACCAGTGTGCCTTTTCTGGAGCAAGGCTTCATATTGAGAACTTGGTTTATTCAGAGTCACCGTCCTTAAAATTAAAATTGTTGAATCTGGAGAGAGATCCTGCTTGCTTCTGTCTCTGGGAAGGTCAACCCGTTGATGCTAGCCAGAAGAAATGGACTACTACAGCATCAAACCTTGGTTTGTCACTAGAAACATGTACCAAGTCAGCTGGACTTCAGACTTCTCTTGATCGAAATTCAGGCTCGTGGAGATGTGTTGAGCTGAAAGATCCCTGCATTGAAGTAGCTATGGTAACTGCTGATGGGAGCCCACTAACAAATATTCCTCCTCCTGGTGGTGTTGTCAGGGTGGGAATAGCTTGTCAAAACTATCTCTCCAACACGTCTGTTGAACAGTTATTTTTTGTTTTAGATTTGTATGCGTACTTTGTCCGAGTTAGTGAAAAGATTGTTCTCGTTGGAAAGAATACCAAACAAATGGGAAGTAGACAACAGTCCTTTGATGAAAAGCTGATTGACAGAGTTCCCAGTGATACAGCAGTAAGTTTGGAAGTAAACGACCTTCAGATTAGATTTCTAGAATCGTCTTACATAAATATTCAAGAAATTCCTCTAGTTCAGTTTATTGGGAATGATCTCTTCATAAAAGTTACTCATAGAACTCTCGGTGGTGCAATTGCTGTTTCATCCACTATACGCTGGGATAGCGTTGAGGTAGACTGCGTTGACATCGAGGGAAAGTTGGCACATGGGAATGGCACAGTGTTACCTTCTGTTGAAAATGGGAACCCTCAACTAAGACCTGTATTTTGGATCCATAACCAAATAAAGCATCAACCTAATGGTAAAGCTTCTGCAGATCCATTTCTGGACATGAGCATGGTAGACGTAATTCCTTTAAATGAACAAGACGCAGAGTGTCATAGTTTGAACGTGTCAGCGTGTATCTCTGGCGTACGCCTAGGTGGGGGAATGAACTATGCTGAGTCCCTTCTGCATCGCTTTGGAATACTTGGTCCTGACGGTGGCCCTGGAAAAGGGCTATCTAAAGAGTTAGAGAAGTTACGAGCGGGACCACTGTCAAGACTTTTCAAACCATCACCTTTCATTGCCGATTTGAATGAGGGTATGTGACAACATGATTTTGGTAATTTTGTGTGATTAGTCAGACACAGAGTCTGTTATGGTGTTCTATTTTCCCTTTCTTATTTATTATGGCTCTAATATTCCATTTTCTTCTAGATGGAAGATCAGGAGATGGGAAAGGGAATGGAGCTTTGCACTTGAGGAAGCCTGAAGATGTGGACGTGTCTGTTGAATTGAAGAATTGGTTATTTGCTCTTGAAGGTCCTCAGGAGATGGCAGAAAAATGGTGGTCTGACAGTCCTGAGGATGTGGGAAGAGAAGAGAGGTGTTGGCACACAATGTTCCATAAGCTGCACGTAAAAGCCAAAAGCAGTCCAAAGCATATAGTGAATGGCAATGCGAAGTCATACAGAACAGAGAAATATCCTGTGGAAATGGTTACTGTAAGAATATCTTACTCTCCATTGTGGCTCCCTCTCTTTTCAAGGTTTTAAGGTGCACTCAATGGTTAAAAATATGTTTGATGACTCATAAATGCATATTGATTATTGACAATGAGGAGTTTTTCAATAGGATCTTCCTATAGGAATAAGGTGGTATCATTGAAACATGATGTCTATTTTTTCTTTGGACATCTGTTGGTTATTGTCTACCTGTAATTATAGGTATTATATATTCTTATGGTGCATGCATTGTGGGATTATGTCCCTGTTTCAGTGTTGTCTGACATTATGTGACCTAGATTTGAGATCATAACACACTAAAATCACAATGGAAAACGAGCACCTGGTTTGCTTCTACTTTCATTAGACGATGGAATGATGCAGCTTTTGGAAACTGCTTAATAGGAAGCAGAAAGAAGTGAAAACTTCACTTCTTTAATACTGCCACCTGTTTTTATCTAAAGGCTTAAGACTTCTATGTCTGTTTGAAGATAGTATCACTATCTACATGGATCCAGAAAGTCTGCTATGATAGAAAAGGAGTTTTCTGTAAAGAAATGTGCTGTATTCTTTGATGATTTTGTACCTTGTTCTTAGATTAGAGGCTGTGGTCCACTATTTGTCATTGTAATTTGGTACTGGGCCGATTGGATTTCTCATTCACCCATTGATGAAGAATTAGAAAATTTATGTTGCTCATCATATTCTCAATTGCCTTATCAAGATTTTATGTTTGTGAAGTACTAGGGAAGTATGATAATTCTGTGATTTACCTCAATAGAGTTATTAGTGCGAGAAGTTGTGATACTCAAGTCACTCGGAAACTTTTCATGGCTGGGATGGTAATTATTTTGAATAACCTAAGATTCACAAAGGTTCCTGGTTATAGTACAACTTAGTCAATTCTAGGTTGATAAGGGATGAGATTTGGGCAAAATGAGCTAATATCGTGGTGGAACTTGGTTGGGCAGCCTAGACAGTTTTCTTTTTGGTTCCCTTTCTTTTTATACTGAGTATTGTTCAAAGCAAATATATCAACTGTTTGTGATTGATTTCAGTTTTCCTTAGTTATGCGGCTTTATTTTAATCATACAGATATCAAATTCATGGGCCCATACATTTTAATTATGGTTGCAGATTGGTGTGGAAGGCTTGCAAACCTTAAAGCCCCATGCTCACACGTGTATCAATCCTGCTGTCTTTCCTGTGAATGGGATTAAGGAAACTGCTGAGACATCTGCTGGGATAGGTCTTGAAGTTCGCATGGTGATATCAGAGGATACTGTTGATCATGAAATGATGGAATGGGCTGTGGAAAATGTGAAATTCTCTGTTAAGCAACCGGTAAGAGGATTTTCAAGTTAATAACTGTTTCTGATGTTCTAAGATCTGCATTATGACTCTCTCTCTCCTCTATAGATTGAGGCGGTTGTAACAAAGGATGAGTTGCAAAGTCTTTCTTTCCTGTGCAAGTCGGAAGTTGACTCAATGGGTAGAATTACTGCTGGAATTATTCGATTACTCAAGCTGGAGGGGTCTATTGGCTCGGCTGCAATGGAACAACTGAGCAACCTTGGTACGTTACTGAACTGGTTATCAATAAATGAATAGAATCCCATTACTTCTGGTGAGGATGGAGATCTGTTTTTGTTCTAGATTTGTATGCTCAATCAGTTCAATCCAGTGAGACATTTCTTGGCCTATGCATTTGCCTCTGAGCACTAATGGCCAAGAGTAATTTATTTGTATTTAGTTACGATTTGATAATTTCTGCAGCCATCAAGCTTTATCTGGTATTTGTTATAAGTGAAGATTATGAAAATGATTCTGTTAAACCATTGGTGAGAAGTGAAGAGTTGTGAAAATGACTTGCAGGAACTGATGGCATTGACAAGATATTCTCTCCTGGAAAGCTCAGCAGGGGTAGCAGCTTTTGCAGTACTGGGCTCTCTCAAATAAATTTGATTGATGAAACTCCAATTACAGCCACCACCTTAGAATCGACAATCGCTTCACTTGAGGAGGTATTTACAGATTCACAGGCCAAGTGTGCCATGCTTCTTTCCGACCTAGGTAGTTCAGAATCTACTGTGCAGCATCTTGCAACGGTAAAACAACTCACTCAGAAACTTCAGAGTATGCAGAATTTATTGACACAATTACGGTCTCAAATATAGTTTGCCGTTTAAGCTATTCTTTCTCGCCTGTAACATTATCTTGGGATGAAAATGATCCCAATCATATAGCCGACCCATTCTTTTTTGTAAGTAATAGAGAATATTTCATGGTGAGTATTTGCCTGGTAAGCGATTTTGTATCCCAAGGCTGCGTCCTATGTATCTATTAAAATTGATTTAAGAAATATAGCATCCTATGTATCTATTAAAATTGATTTAAGAAATATAGCATCCTAAAGCTGTTCGGCATGATGATCGTCACCTGGAAAATATCATCTGGTCTTAATTTTTGTTCTGTATATAAACCCAATCAAGAAGAGCTAGTGTTGAGCTAGTTAAATTTGGGTTGAATAACATGAAATGCCTCTCTACTGGACATCGATTGTAAACTTTCATTTCTGTATTTTCTATCAACATGCATTCATCCTTATATTTCCTAGTCAAGCCGTTAACAATTGCCTTTCTCATGGAGCTTGGGGAGTCTCAACCAACTTAGGACGCAATATTTCCATATTAGAGCATAAACCAATAGAGTGCTTGCTAAACATGACTGGGTTTGATACCAAAGTCGAAATGTAGTCAACCTTCGCATAAATGCCCTGGCTATTATAATGGCGTGGTCACAAGAGTTAACACAGCGCCATGGCAGAAAAAGGGCGTTCGATACTGATGTAGATTCAGAAATGCCTGCACTCTAATTCTCGATCACATGTTTCATGTTAGATAAGGTTCTATCCTTAAAAGTTCAATTCCTAATACCACCTCCATGATCAGATCAACCAAAGCTACCCGGAAATGGACTGAAAAGCATTTGCACAGTCATGCCAACAAAACCCACTAGGCTTTCAAGAATTTTCGCTGACATCCCAGCGCCAAATAGTCCCGTCCTCACAGCAGCTGAGAATGGTGCTGTAATTTCCAAAGGCAATAAATTAGTAAATGGTCATTGTATTTACCAACACAAGGACGTATATTGTACGTAGACAAACAAACCATGCAGGAGTTACCTTCCATCGAAGGACGTGGCAGTTTGTCTAATAGGAGACTTTGATTGAGGATGAACCAACCTGAAAATGGTCCAACGGTCACATTAATGGCTTAAGTCAAAACAAGGGCGGAGCCAAGGGGTGCCTGCCCTGTGCTCCAGCACAGGCCACTTTTTGAAAATTCTATAAATTTTCTGAAAAAAACGAGTAAAGCCCACAATTAAGTTAGAGTCCATGGCTACATGAAAAAATTAAATTAGCCCAGTCCTATATAACAGTAATGCTAGGTTGACCATCTTATTGCCCTTAAGAGATGGTTAATAACATCCTAGCATTATTGCCAATATAAATTCCTAGCTCTGCCCTTGAGTCAAAATAGGGAAATTACACCGCACATATTGATAAAAGCACCCCACACTTAATCTTTTGCTCTTAAATAGCCATATTTAGCCTTATAATAAAAACTAACAAAAGATACAAATAGCACTCCCACCACCCTCATCATCTCCGTCAGTCTCCATCACCAGCATCGACAACACCATTTGGCCTTGTAGCCATTTTCTACGCTCTCATTTCCCTGATTATCCTCACTTCTACGCTCTCATTTCATCTCAGGCGAAGCTGTCAATTTTTTTAACCATACCCCATCAGATTAGGCAATTGTGGTTATTGAAATATATATAAGCAAATCTCAAGCCTTTTCTCAACCCTAGATCTCAATTGGAAATATAATTTCCAAAACATTGCCTATATAAAAAGGAAAGGAGGGGGGAGTAGGGCTTGGGTGCATCTCTGTGAACTTGAGAGGGTGGAGGAAGTGTTGTCTGCGAATTGATGATTCCAGTTCCTTTTCTTGTATTCTTAGGGTAAACTTAGAATCGTATAGAGAAAAACATTAAGTGGGGTGTAATAAAAATTTCAGTCAAAATATTATAACTTTCTTTAGTAGGAAGTTTAAATAGAGAACAGAGAAAAAACCAACTTTGCAATGAGAACAGGGGGGCTGGATTGTAGTTCCCACACAAAAACTTTTCCTTCTCTGTTCCCTGAAATACAGAAAGCAGCAGAAATCAGAAATGTGCCTAACACTTCGAATGGCTCCTTCAAAATTTCAAACATTCAAGAATTATATCAATTGCTGTAATCATTCCTGTTACCTATAGCAGCGGCATTATAGTGGAAATCACATGAAAACTTGATAAACCAAATGTCACACTCTGGAACAGGGTATTTTTGGAGGATGTCAACAGTACCCTAATAGCAAAGAACTCAATATTAGGCCAACAGAAAGTAGAATCACTTGAATTCTACACAATCAACCAAAATAAAAAAAATTTATGAACAGTAAGAAATTAGAAACTTGAGGGCTTCTTTATAACCTTTCCATTTCCCATTAAAACATATATTACAAAAGGGAGGAAATCGAGAAGCGAGAATGGGCCTTTTAACATCTGCAAGAAGAGGGGGAGGAATTCTAACCTCTCCAGGGGACTGTTCCTTCATTTTCGGTTCCCACAGCACAATTTCATTGTCAACACTCTGGAAATTCACAACATGATTCATTAATGTAATCATTAGTTTCAATATTATCACAGGTCCCGAAGGAACCAATAATGTAGTCATTAGAGTACATTAAATCCAGCAACAATGGTCTAAAAGCAATTCAAGCTACTCATATATACAACTGATTGTCATATCTGGAAAAGGTAACATATAATTTAACATAGATTTTCTACCCTATACACACCATTCACAAAGAACCTTTGGATTTCATATGGACAAAAGGAAATTAGAGGATAAAATTTTGTATTCACCTTTGAGAGTAGAAAATCACCAAGCCACCTATTACAGTCCACATAGTTTGTATGAATGGAAGCCAAGAATACCTGCAAAATTAAAGTAATATCAAATGGAATGAGAATGAAAATTCTAATCTGTAAAAAAGAGAGCAGGAACTCACAGGAAATTGCACATATTTTGTAGGAAATTTTGATGGAAGATCTGTCCATGTGAATGATTTCTCGACATATGTCCAAAACTCTGAAACAAAGCAGTGTAATTACAAGAAAACAAAATTAGAGTATAAAGAGTCGATGCCTGTCCAACCATTCCATCAAGCAAGCTCACCTAAGAAAATACACTAATTTAACCACAGCATTCATAATTCATTATACTTCACGACAAAGAGGCTGCTTCTAAATTTTTATTATTATTGTTTATGTCAGTGTTCTTAACACCAAAAGTATAACACACCATACTGGGTTATCTTGACAACAGCTTTGTCCAATCTCATAAGTTCAGTCTACCAGACAGGAGATTCTGAATGGCTAAATTTTTGTCATAAAGTTACACCAAAGTGCAGAACTATGGATTACCAAATCAAACTATGAAAATTTTTTATATCCACCAAAACCATGAAGTCCTACCTTTCATCGACCAGATCTTGACAGTGTTGTCCATTCCACAACTTGCAATGCGATATATGTCAGAAGGATGGAAGTCCTACAATAGTGGCACAAAATAAGTATAGCTAGCCTCTCAAATCCTTTTTTTTGTATCACAATCTTGATAACAAAGCAATAAAACATGAATGTGTATATTGACAAAATTAAAACGGATGTGGCAGGACATAAGTCATTGCCTAACTTACTTACCACACTCAAGACTTCATTGCGGTGACCCCCTGCTCCAGCAAATACTAAAATACATATTCCAGTATGAACATTCCATAGCCGGACTGATTCATCCTGGTAAGTTCTAAGATTAATAAAACAGTACACAACAAACAAAACCATAGACAAAAAAAGAAAATAGGAAGGCAAGTTTATCATGTTCACCTTGCTTGCTGAAACTACAAGTGATGACTTCAATGGCTGAGTCCTGATTTCATTTATTGAGTCACCATGGCCAACAAAGCTCTGCAAATAGACAACAAAGTTAGCAGGGGAGGGGGAGAATGGAAAGAGAAAACCTGTTTTCCTTTTCCACATCCACACAAGCACTTCCATATATGGTTTACAAATTTCAGCTGAAATAGAGATACACCTTCGTTCTGATTTATGTTAAGTATAATGATAAGTATCCACCTACTACAGCACCATAATGATAAAGCCTAGGAGCAAACACCGAATAATACCTTGTCTATCTTCTCACTGCCACAATCAATGACACGGATTATACCATTGAGTCCTCCAGCCACAAGCAATGGGGCTCCATCAACGTTACATGCCCAGCTCACAGTATAAAAAGACTCCTCCTTCTGATCTACAAACCACATGAAAATCACATATCCACAAAAAGAAATTTAAAATTGGCAAAAGAAAGCCAACCACTTGATGTGCGATCCACAATTGACCGCAAAACCACTTGAAGAATAACTGATGAAGGCTGTCTCCACTTACATCTTCGTCAATATAAGACTGCAGCACCGCTATCACACCCCCTTCTAGACATTGGTACACAGTAACCTAAAAGAACATACGCAACACCATTACAACATAAGGAATAAGACAAGGGAAGAAACATTGTATCTTACTTCTCTCCCCCTCCCAAACTAATTTCAGAGTTCCATAATACTTCTGGGATTTCTAACTAGTACAACATTTGCAAAGATCCAAACTACTTATGTGTTGTTCTCAAAAACACTAACTTTTAGTCATCAAAAAACCATCACAGCCCAAAAAAAAAAAAGCAAACCCAGATACAGCATTTCTAGTAATCAAACACAACCCATCAAAGCAAATTACAATCAAAACAAAAAAGCAACCAAAAAAGCATAAAAGCCTCATTGGAGTTCAAATCACAACAATTCTTTTCACATAAACAACAAAAAAATATATCTTTTTTCCTGGGTTTGGTTTCTTATTCAGCAATTTCCAAAGGGCAAGTGAAACGAACCCGATTGCCGCCGACGGTGGCGAAGACGTTGAAGTAACGAGCGTCGATGAAGTTGAAGACGACGGCGTAGAGGGGGCGCTTGCCCTCTTGGAGCCTGTTGGTGACTCTGTACTCTTTCTTCTTCGTGGGCGCGAGCGAACCCACCACTGGCTCCGATCCTAATGCGAACTTGGCCATTTGCGCGGCGAAAAGATTTCAACTGACTGAAAAGAAACAGGAATTTTGGGTTTAAGCAGGACAAAGGCGACTTCTTGTAATAAGTTTACCTTAATTACCACGAAGAACATAGGTCCTAGGTTTATTAGCTTGTCTCAAACAAACTGGGTTTGGTGAGTTCAATTACATGTCCTGTCGTATAAATTGTTTTTGTCATACATTTGGCTAAATGGGTTATGGCTACTGGTCATATTTCTCAAGATTATATAATTAATAATCAAGATAATTGATATCATACACTCTTTCTTAATTCTAGTTTTTAAATTGAATCAAATAAGATTCCACAGTTGAAAACAACCAAGAGTGTCTTTAGAGAAAAAAAATCTATGTGAAATTTACTTCCCTATGTTTACTTGAATTGATGCGTATAACGTGTGATCACTTGTTGATGACTTAGGAGCTTAATTATGGTATACTTACAAAAACCACCAAGTTTTAATCATAATGCTATTGTTGAAAATGTCGTGCATACCACCCCACATTGTAACCTACGTGGCACGCCCCGCATTCACCACATTCCCGAAGGACGTAGTTATTAGAAGAGCTTTATTTACGGCCTCGAGCCACGTGTCTTTTGCACTATTTTAGTCAACAGTGATGTGGTAGGTGATATGGCATCCATACCATATGCCACATCATTCATTTAATTAATACTTTATTTTCATAATTTATTAATCAAATAAAAATCACCTAACCTACCTTTACAACCCGTTTCTCTCCTCCCACCCCAACTTCCACTCCCCTGCCGCCCTCTCCCCTCTAATCTTTTCCTCTTCCCAAACTCCTTCCTTTTTTAGAAAAAAAAAAAAAAAGACGCCCCTTCACTATACACCCCCCCCCTCTCTCTCCCCTCCAACTCATACTCACCTATAAGCCTGGTCAATTTAATTCAAAGATGAAGGTTCAATTCGTTATATAAATTTTCCTACAATGCAGAAGGTCACAGATTTTGTATTGTAAATCAATGTTTTTGGCCCCTTCTTAATTTCTCGGATCTTCCATCATTGTAAAATTGGGATGATGGCAATAGACGAGAGATTGGGCGTCACTTACAGCCAGCTATAACCCCTCATAGAAAGCAAGTTTAGTAGCTTACCTTTCTGTAGATATCAATGTACTATCATTTGTTTTTCGAATTTCAGATTATGAAGTTGAAGAAACAAACACGAGTTTATATTGAAAGCGTCGTACAATATTCATATGAGTTTCAAGAAACTTTCAATGCAAACCCGTTTTCGTGACAAAATTATGGTCTATTTGTTGGTCACTTATTTCACCCTAAAATAGGTCTAATGGTTGAACTTATAAGGGTTTGTTTGGACTAACATACATATCACGTATTTTTGTACAAGATATAAGAACAAATCTGAAAAATACAGAGCAAGCAGTCGAACTCAAATTTTGAATACACCAAAAACTTGTCTACTATGATTGGCTACCCTTCGAGGCTAGAAAGATTTTTTTACATTAAATTTTGGAAAATGTTATTTGCACTCCAAAAAGGTCATTATCCACTCCATTTATCCATAAAAACTAAAGAACAAGTGGAGTGCACAATGACATTTTGGAAGTGCCAATAACAGCACTCTAAATTTTTTCATGACAATTCTTTTTAATTTTGAACAAAATTTTGACAATACAATAAGTCCTTAAAAATCATTTTCTCGAAGCAATAACCCTAAAGCCAAGCCCCTGTAAATTAAACCCAAAAGGCAGAGAGGGAAAAGAAAACGCACTCCCAAATAGGTCCCCGGAAATCAGATGCCAGCCTCCAAAGCCAAGATCCTCCTCAGCTCGCTGGTTCGCTCCTCCGTCACATCCAAAGCCTCCTCCTCCGTCGTGTCTCTAGCCTCCGCCGCCGCCTCCGACGCCAATCTCAAGCATTTCGTCTCCTCACTCGACTCCCCACCTTCCTCCAAACCCAAGTCCAAGAGCTCCACCAAGCCCAAACGCCCGCCCTCCAAGCCCGTCGCTCCTGGTATGACATTATCTCTCTATGTTTGGTTTGGTTGGTCAGAAAAAGCGGGAAAATGTTAATCGAATTCTGGGTCTTATCCATTTTGCTGTTCTGGTTCATGGGTAATCAAGAACTCGCCCAAAAGGAAGTTACTTGGTCGTGTTAATTTGGCTCAGTTGATTAAAGGCCTATCCTTTCCTTGTCTATTTTGCTATATAAATAAATTAAGATTACTTTTTTTTTTTCCTGTGTTTATATCAGTATTCAAAGAGAGTGATTTAGTTTGAGTAATGTAGCATTGGTTGATTGGTTTTCTGAGCTTTCATGTTTGACTGCAGAAGTTGCGTCCGAAGAACTACCTGGAGAGTTATGTACATTGTTGGGCGGTATGTCTTGTCAATTTTATTGTTGTTTGGTATATTTCTTAGTTTTGGGTATTCCCTTTAAGGAGGTGAGGAACCTTCCGAAGTTAGTACATTTATGCATTGACGCAATGGATTTGCTGCATTCAAACAATGAGTAGAGAATATCATGATAATTTAAGCTCTGCTGGAATTTCAACCCGGAAATTGGATTTGATGCTAAAACATGCTTTTTTGATTGGTTAGCGTTTAATATATATATATATATATATATATATATATATATATATATTTTTTTTTTTTTTTTTCATTTTGTTGTCATCTTCTTGTAATGGATCGCTCGAACTTTGTATTCGTTCTCTTTTCAGGTGGGACTTCCTTTAATTGTACGGAACTCGAGGAAACCAAAGATGAGAAAGATTTTGAAAAGGCATTGAAGCTCCCATGGTTTCCTTATTCATCTCATACTGAGACTTCATTACGCCGCAAAGAAGTATCTCGTGTAAGGAAGGAAAAGTGGACTTTCAAAAGCACTCAGGTCAATCGTTTTGGTCGGCTGGTTGACTTGTGTGCGAACAAACTAGGGACAGGAGCCACTATTCAAGTGTTTTCTAAGTTGGGACGAGAAACTGGAGTGAAAGAATATAGTTCATTGATCAGAATATGCATAGAGAGGGCTAGGGGTAGTTCTGACGAAGATGTTGCATTAGAACAGATTCACATGGCTATCAAAATTTTTCAATCAATGAAGGAACAAGGCTTTACTTTAGAAGAAGAAATATATGGTCAGTTTCTTGCATATCTAGTCGACATGGGTATGATAGAAGAATTTCAATATGTCTGTGGAGTTATCAAAGCTGAAAACCCTAGTTCAGTTGCGAGACTAGGATACTATCAGATGCTGTTATGGATCAGAGTGAATGATGAAGAAAAAATTCAAGAGCTCTGTAATTTCATCATAAATGATGATGGAGGAAAGATATCTGCTTTACAAGGTAAGGGTTTTCACTTCTCAGGTTACCTACCGTAGTATCTTTTTGCTCAGTTCAAGTGTTAAAGTTGAGGTATTGTACTCAGTTGCTTATTATAGTTGTCCCTTGAGTTTTTCTGACGCTACACTTTTTACCAGGTCTTGTATTTTTGAAATTCACTTGCAAGCGGAAATGCCTGCCACTTGAATTATATCTCTTTTGGAACTTGGTCTTCGTAGGTTTTGACAGATTTCTGAGTAGAGGTTCTTACTGATCAAAGAAAATGGAAAAGAATAATAAAAGATTAGATCTAACAATCTATACGTTTAACTAGGATATCAGTTTTGTGATCGATTAATTCTGTAGACTAAGAAAATCCATATGCGAATACTAAAACTTAGTCTGGATTAGATAAAAACTATAGGTGACATGGCTGAAATGCAGCTTTAAAATAAGATATTGTAGAATTTCAACTTTTCAATTTATTGAATGTTTAGTGCATGTAATAATGGGACAGTATGAAAAGTGTTGCTGGCATTTCTGCACATCACGATGTTTTTGTGGCTAAGACACTGCTCTTGGACCTAGCATCAATGAAACCTTACAGGATTCACCTCATGTTGCAGAGAATTATCTTTTAGCACTATGTGAAAGTGACCGAAAGGAGATTTTGCCGCTGCTAGAAAATATGGATACAGTCAATTTACCACTGGATTCTGTGGCTGCTATTTTTAGATGTTTTGGAAGGCTACTACTGGAGACCTCTGCAGAGAAGTTCTTTCAGTCATTCAAAGCCTCTGGTATGTCCATGATAACTGTATTTTCCTGAGTGATGGACACCAGTATTTGCTTTGCAATTTAAGATCCTCTCCTAATTGAAATACAAGTGGTAACTGATCTATTAGGAAGGATTTATGCACTGAAATGCTTAACACATTTTTTTTGTGGCTAAATTGCAGACTGTGCGGCAGGGAACATTACAAACTTCATCTATAGTTATGTTGTTAGCATTCCAAATTTAGCGGTGAGGAACTTCTCATGAATGCTGCTGGTAATTTCCTCAAGTCCAGTACTGTAAGAGGCACTTCTGCTTCTTAAGCAGTTTGCTTCTATGTAGAAGCCGCCGTTACTTTTTTAATTAAAGAAATATGCTACTCAATTTTTTTGCACTTGCATTAGTTTTTGGGCTATAGTGCTAGAAACGTCTCCAAAACTAAGCAGTGATTCTAGATGCTTTATTAGTTCCAATTTGTTGAGATGTAAGCCTTTGGGACTAAAATTATTGTCTTATCCCAGAAGAAAAATCTGCTGATGATACTTGAGTAAACATAGGGATGATGGCTTGATGATGGAAATCATATGCGTGGTGTTTGGAACAAGAAGTGGCAATCGTTTTGGGTTTCTTTAACACTGTACTTTATATGGGGAGGGGAAACAGAGACTTCTGTCTTTTCCTTGAAAGAGGTTCTCATGCTTTCCTTTCTCATTTTAAAAGATCACCTGGTGGAAGTGACTCCTGCCACCAGTTTTCTTTTCTTTCAAAAATCTTGGGCCAAACAATGGCCTCTCAGGTCAAGTATTTCAAAGCAATGGCCATATGCTATTGGGAACTCAGGACTTTGAAAGACTTCACCTCAGAGAACTCTTCTTGGCTCACTGTGTATGAGGCATGCTTTTCGCGAAAGCATCTAATGCCTCTTTGGTTCTAGTTTCTTGTCCAAATATCTATTTAAAACATTGAATGCTCTTTCCTAGTTACACATGTCAAAGCCCGCTAGGTGCTTGAAAATTATAGGTTCAAACTTTATTGGCATGTGATAGGAAAAGGGGAAGGTGTTGACGACTAGTTGCCTGAAGTGGAGCAAGGAGTGTTAGGTTGACTGCTGCTAATGCTAGGTTGGGTTGATTTTGTGTATGAAAATTACTGGTTTTATATTCCGAACATAATTGTGAAGTAAGATGAAACTAAACTTGTAGTGATAGAAAACTTAAACACCAATTTACTGAAACTCAATAAATTCGAACAGCCCCTGCTAGGGGTAAGTAAGATTATTGATAATTTAATTCATATTGTTTAGGTAATTCTCAGATTATGGAGAAAGTTGTTTGGGGTGGCCACTTAGAATTGGAGAGCTCCAACTTCATGTGTATCTATATTCGGTGAAAGACATTGTTGGTGGACGAAGAAAAGGTGAAGGTTTTATCGAGTGACTTCTATAGTAGCCATTCGGGTGAAGAGGAGGACGATTTTTTTGTAGGATATAATGATTTTTGTGCTTCGATTTCTTAAGGGGATAGAGAAGTACCATTTTTTCCTTATTTATATCAGTTGCAGGCTGCGTTGTGTTAAGCCTAATATATCTATGTGTTAATATGTTTGCCATTGGTGAGTAGTTACTTTTTTTTGGGAATTTTAAGTGCACTATCTGTCCACTTGTATTGTACATTCTTCAGTTCATGCTAACATAATGATTCAGTTTCTTATTGAGAAAAGAATTCATCTGCTGGAGTTGGTGTCTCTCTATAATTTAATGACTGCTTGTATAGATCTAGCCTCTGGTTAAGGAAAAGCGTGTTAGTTTCCTCACCAATGAATGCATCTTTTCTAGAGTACTTAATACTTGTTATCAGTTCTGCTAAGGCAATGAGCATATTAGTATTTTAGACTTCGACTATGTACAGAGTGATTAGATGCCTTGTTTTGCATCTGTTAATTCAGAAATCTTTTTTCTGTGATTGTTGAATACTTATTGTGTATTGAAGGTTGAAGATGTCATATCAAATTTTAAAAACTGGCATGAGAAATTAGAGCTGACACCATCATCTGCATCATACGAGAAGCTTATCATGTACTGCTGTGATTTACTCAAGGTATGTATGCTCACACGAGAAGCTATCATATACTATGTCATAAAGTTTTCTATTCTGTTTCTTAAAGCTCTTTGCTAGTTTGAAGGTTGCTTTGACATTTGTTATTGCTTATTTGTTCTTATACAGGTGCATGTGGCTCTTGCTTTGGTTGATGAGATGTGTCAACTGGGTCTGACCTTGTCGATAGAGGCAGTGAATTCCATCTTACGCGCTAGTGAAGAGAGCTGTAATTATAATCTGGTGTGCTGCACTATTCCATCTGTCTTTTTTTCCCTCCACCTATATGTTATGACTTCTTCTGTTTCTCTTATTATCCAATCTGAATAGATTTGCTGTAAATCATTATGCTTTTGTGTCGAACAAGACAAGGTCGATACTGTTTATATTATGGTTGGCAACAGATGCTAGAATTGTTATACATAGAGCTTATAGAAAAGTAGAAGAGCATTTAGGGTTTCTACGTTAAAGAGTATGTACAGAGAATGCGGGTGGGAAAAGTCAGGAGGTACTTTTTGGGATATTTGGTCACAAAATTGACTTTTTAAAACAACCATTTAGTATGCAGTTAATGTGCATGTTTGGATATTGTGGAATTCTCAATTTGGGCCCAAGACACAGGAACTATTTGCGTAATTTGCGAAAAATGGCTGAACACTTTTGTGCTCTGTCTGTCCGTTGAAGCATTTTATACATTTAAGGATATCCAGAATGAAACTCGTAGATTGGAATATTTATTAAAGACATGAAATGTAGGCATGCTCTGTCAGACTGTCACATTATACTTGCTCTCCTAATAAAAATAATTCAAACAAGAAAGTGTACCATATATATATATATATTCCACCCCCAACCCCCAAAAAAGAATGAAAAGAATAAAGAACAAGAAGAGCTGAAACAAATTGCCATGGCTGAATAAGTGACCAGAAGTGAAGGTTTCCCATTTATGTTACTTTCTGTTTCTCCACTAATTTTTTTTGTACTTTCCTCTGCTATCTTTTGTTTTATTTCCTGATCTAGTCCTGAATGATTTCGAATTATCTTTTTTTTTTGGTGCATTGTCGCGTGCGATTGAGTTTTTCTTTGCTTTCCCTCAGGGTTTAGACTTCTGTTCTTTACTTGTATGATAGTTTGGCTCATGTATTTCCAGGTTCGCCGAATCTACTCAATGATTTGCCAGTATAAATTAAAGCCGAATAGCGAGACTTTTCGAAGTATGATAATTTTATGCGTGAAAATGAAAGATGTAAGTTTCTTTGGTTCGTCCATGAGTTTTTGATGTGCGCACTTGCATATCTAAGCTTTGATTTTCCGTTTCTTTCTGCCAAACATTTGTATTTTGATAATCTTTTAACATGGAGCTGAACCACAATTATCAACCATCCCACACTTTGATCTTACTACATTTCATTCCATTGCAGTATGAAGGTGCATATAGCATGCTGAGTGATTTGGAAAAAATGAATTTAAGTCCAACTGCTAGCATGTACAATGCAATAATGGGCGGATTTTTCCGAGCGGTAACGTACTTTGTTTGATGAGCTTCTTTTGTTTAAGTTTATACTCTTGCTTACTTCCAACTTCATAAAACTAAGCAGGCATGTTATGCCTTGTTCACTTATGAGGTTTCCTAGTTGTTTATTGTGTTGGACATGGACTGTTATCTTAAACATGGATTAGTGAGTTGTCAAGCTTTCATTAATGGTTGGCTATGTCTCTGCATTTTCAAGAATTATGCGTCTCACACCTTTTATCCTGGATACTCTGCAGAAGAACATTTGTGGTGGGTTGCGCGTTCTCCAACAAATGAAAGAAGCAAATGTAAAACCAGATTCCCAGACCTTCAGTTATCTTATTAGCAACTGTGACTCCAAAGAGGATATTAACAAGGTAACCTGAAGCTTTTGCTTTCTTTTAACGAGATTTTAATACAAAGTTCAATCTAGATTTTATATGGTGTCCACAGTGAGCCCTTGTTTATCTGACCTGAAGACTCAAATGTACAAACTGCACTTCATGTCCTGATTATCCAAGAGTGTTTTGATATTTCGATCTCAGTGTTTAGTATAGTTCAGAATTGGGACTAGGAAATATTCATCATTTCCATTATGTAGCATTCTGTGAAATCAAACTAAACATTTTGCACTCTTTCAATTTTCTCTGCTTAAGATTGAAAAGCCTTTTTGATTAAAAAAAAATGTCACTCATCTTTTGCCTTAGGATCTAATACATTTCTTTTATATACACTCTGCGCAAAGAACAATTGTTATCTGCAACATAATAAACTATGAAGGCGTAGGCTCCAAATTTGTTTTCTAATATATCCATTTTATCCTTTTGGAAATTCAACATTAGAAATACATTTTTAGGAGCCATAGGTTACAAGCATGCTCCATCCCAGGTTCAAAACCAATCTATTTCTATGGATTGCTAAAATCAGCAGCACAATGGACAAAGGTCTTGAGCATGATCCCATGGCTCAGGGAATTTTGGAAAAATTGAGTAGGGGTGGGGTTGATGTGGTGCTGGTGGGTCCTAAGGTAGATTCTAGCCAATTGGGGCTGGCTGAGATTTGAGGTTTCTGATGATGAATTAGTGACAGTGGGTGAGAGAGACTAGAAATCAGTCTCGAAAAGATGGATGATTGAAGTCCTTTCGTTTATTAATACTCACTTCTATATTGATAATAGGGTATCTGCTCTAAACTTCATTCCACAATTAGAAATATCACCATGCTCTCCAGTGATTCTTTCCCACCTCTTTACATGATTTGATTTCAGTCAACTAAGATGAGTTCCTTAATTTCGTTTTCTTCTGTACCTAGCCAAATATCACATCTTCATGGCATGGTAAACAAATCCCCATTCCTGAATTGGGTTTTTGGCCATACAAAAGAAGCCTGATTGTCCTATTTACTTATATTTTATGAGTTTGATTTAACAAAATGCTGATCGGGATATCTACTTGTAGTATTATGAAGAACTGAAGCGTTCTGGAATTCAAGTAACCAAGCAAATTTTCATGTCACTTGTAAATGCATATGCAACTTGTGGACAGCTTGAAAAGGCAAAACAGGTATGTGTGCATGGCAACTTCGTCACACTTTTCCCTTATGATCCAATAGTAGAGAAGACCTTTTGTAATCTGTAATGTAGCTACGGGCCTTTAGAGACAAAGGAAGTGATTTTCACAAACACTTTTTCTCCTACACACCCCTATTCAATCCTGTCCGTTGATTCTCCCTTTGATCACTGAATCCAGTGGCCACAAAGAAGAGGGGTGTGCAAGTGAAGAAAAGGGGTGTGCCAAAATCAGCTCCCTTATCATGCAGTTGAAAAACTTTCCTTACCATTGACTATGACCTCCCTACATCCTTTTGTTTTCAAGCTTTTTATATGTGTGGTAGTGGTCTCCAGTTTGACACTTTACTTTAGTAATGGTGTTGTCCCGTAGGATCTGGATTTTGCAGTCAGCCTCTGAACCTTATAGAGTTCTGGCATAATTTTTGTTTTTTGTGGCATAGTGAAATAAAATTAAATGTCCTGTCTCCTAGATTATAATCTTCGCAATGACACATTGAAAATTAAAAGTGCTTGAGACTGAAATATTTCATTGGTAGTCGTTTTTCTTCATATCTTCTAACATTACTATTTTGATACTGTAAATTCCCTTTATTTACCGTTTCCTGTTAATCCCTCATACTATAATAATATGCTCAACATTTGCTCAGTATCTAGGCTTTTAGCTTTCTCCTCTCTGGTAACTGTTTAAATCTTTCCCTTATATCTAACTTACGACAATTATGGCTCTATAGTAGAAGTTGTACTTAATTCATATTGTAACAATTTCTGAAATGTTTTCAAGGTATAATCTTTGACTCTGAATGTTATGGTTTCTTGCGATCTTACTGGTACTCGTTCTATCGCAGATTGTCTTAGATAAAGGGATTCCAGTAAAGAGCTTGAATGAAATTAAAAGCGTGCTTGTCCAATCGCTTGCATCAAATGGTCAGTTGTGTGATGCATTCAGTATGTATGAAGAGATGAAGCAAGCTGGATGCAGTTTAGACCCAAGAGCTATAATAAGTCTTATTGTGAGTTCTTAAAAAAAGGAATTGTTAGTAGCACTTCAAATTAGAGATCTTGCATTCCCGCCCTTGGATGACATGTGCTTTGGAGTTCCAATAACAGCTTGTTGCTTGAATTCTGTCTTTTAAGACCATCTAACATTTCTTGACTTTCCCTTAGGAACACCTACAATCTGATGAAGATTTAAGCACAATACTACATCTACTTGAGGAATTAGATGATCCAGACTATTGGTTTGATGGCTGCATGAGAGCTGTCTTAAACTGTGTTCGGTCCAAGTCTTTAAGGTCTGTTCATTTCACAGTAGAGTCAAAGTTAAAATCCCATGTTGGGTATGTTTAGCTTTTAATTTCTGACATCTAGGAGATGATAAATTGCTTATGTCTCTCTTTTTGAATTAGACCTACCGTCAATTTACTCAAGCAACTCAGGGATAAAATCTGGACTGACGAATTGGCTCTAGAAGTAGTTTTTGTTCAGGTTTGTTCTTGTTCTCTCACATTTGATGTCTGAATGAACATCTTATTTGTTTTTTTAAGTCATTTCTGTACCTTCAGGCAATAATTTTTTATTGGTAGTTTCCTCCCAACTATTTTAGAACTTATAGTCTTTTCTGATCTGCGAATATGCTTCTTTGGTAATGAACTTGCAGACAATTAGGCTTTCTTTTCTACTTGCATACTGATATGCAATTTATATATTCACAAGCCTGCTTTGGGAAACTCTAGTACATTACATTCTTGCCTTTTGCTCTTTCAGTTTAACTGACAAGACCTATGTGGTGGCTATGTCATGAATTTGTAGGTATTTTTCGTAATAGCAGAATCAGAGTCTACATATTTGCAGTTTGGCCTGGACTTGCTCCATGCTATGAAGGATGAGCTTGGCCTTACCCCTTCACGAAAATGCCTTGATTTTCTTCTCCAAGCTTGTTCTAATGCCAAAGACTTGAAAAATTGCAAAATAATTTGGAAAGAATATGAAGCTGCTGGCCTTCCTTACAACACTTTAAGTTACTTAAGGTTAATAATCCTGCTGCTTGTGGAAAAGTTTGCGTTCTTGGTTTGCTTCTTGCAAAAACCATGTTCCCCTGATTATTTTGATAATCTTTGGAATGCTTGCAGGATGTATCAGGCCCTTTTAGCTGCAGGGGATCGCCAGGCTGCTAGACTCTTACGTGGCAAAACTCCTAAAGACGATCCCCATGTTCGGAGTATCTTTGCTGCATGTAGAATCACGTACACAGACAATAAGAAGAAAAAGAAAAATAAATGAGTTACGCGTTCATCTTCACTCCGTGAAAAATGTAACCACGAGCCCAGTACTGTATGGATGTTGGTTCTATATATCCAATTCATATTGTTTCCAACAAGGTGTAAATTTGTTTTTGCTGTGCCGCTTACTATGGATTGGATGACTAACATCTGGGGCAGGGCAGGTCTCATGTCGGGTCTTTTCTCGAGAATTTCACATGCACTATAACGACCCAAGTTGGCAACAGATTTTTCTTTGCTCACAGGAGTACTTGAATCCCTGATCACATGTGGTTACGTGGAGTGGCGAAACGATGACATTTGATTTAGCAATGAAAGAAAAGTTCTCATTACAGCTGTGAACACATCCATTCTTAGACTGTTTTATTTGCTTCTCAATACAGTCGTGTTGCAGGAAAAAGCATGCCCGCATGGGTGTATACATTTTGCATTTGCCCATTTGCCAGAGCCAAATGTACAATGGATTGAAAGCTTTCGTTTTTCTGCGGCAACACTAAATTCTCATTATCCTGTCCTCCAGTCTTTCATGGCTTAAATTAGCTTTTCTTCAGAAAGACAGAGCAACAAGTATAGCTTGCCGGCACCTTGCCTTGGCCTGTTCAAGCCTCTCCTTCAAAGTATCTTCCTTCACAGCAGCCTTCACCATAACCATGTCCATCTCTATCAACTTCAAAACCCTAAACAGCTCAGTCACCATTCTCTCCTCCACTTTACCTTCATCTCTCAGCACCTCTGCTTCCTCTCTAGCTCTTTCAGCCACAATTTCTGCTACTTTTACCAATAACTCGGTGGACCCGAATTCTTTCCCCATTAAGCCTTCCAGCTTCTCCAAGAAGTCAGCAATGACATATCCTATTGGCTTCTCCAACTTTATCTCTTTGGTCCTTTTCCAACCAATCTCAAAGTTGGGTGGCTCAGGCTTGGCAAGGCCGGTTTCTGCTGCCCTCTTGTCTCGGGTAATTTCGGATCTCCTGCGCTTTTCGATAGGGAATTTCTCTGCACTGGTGGTGGTTTCAAAGTTGGGACTGGGGAAGTCAGGTGGACTAGAGTTTGGAGTGGTGCAAGTGGTGATGATGGACACTTGTTTTCTGGGTGATGTGTGGATGGAAAGCTGTAATGGGTTAGCAAATGTGGTGGTTTGACATGGGTGGAGGTGGTGGTTTAGTGACTGAGGAGTTGGATTTGAGAGGAATTGTGGGAGTATGGAAGCCATGTTTTCAGTGGCTAGAGGAAACCAAGCTGAAAGAAATAAGATAAGGCTATCATTCACTGTTAGATATTAGCATTCATCAGGTATTTGTATGCTTCACTAACTTTTGGCAGTATTTATGCTGAAAAATGGTGTTTCGCATTTCGAATTTCTCCTTCTGCACTTTGAACTTGGTTGATGCCCAAAATTGGTTCAACCGGGTGTTGACCTCTAGATTGAAGCCACGCAATTCTTTCAAATCAACCCGACGTTACCGAGCAGTTCGTTCCTAAAAATGATATGGTGTTTAGAGATTGCACCTTGAAAATAGAGAACATAAAGTAAAAGAGATAAGGATTTATGTGGTTCGGCATGAAAGCCTACTTCACGAAGGTGTTGGTGTTTTACTATAATTAAAGATGAATACAAAGTACAAGCATTTGATCTCTTAACCCGTGACCCAGTTACACCCAAGTTAACTCTCATGATTGTAAAATGCAAAATACCTAAGCTAGACCTGAGATGAGGTGGGCGAAGAAATCAAGAGAGATGGTGGAGGGATCCTAGTGAAGCCCCTTTCTTTGTTCAAGAGTTGTCTTCATATAGCTGAGGCAAGTTCCATCTTCACGACTAGGGTTACGCTTGATGAGTTAATAAAGCGGAGGCTGAGCTAACATGGAAGATTGAGCTACCAGTCGAGGATATTCTAACCTATTGGACTTAGAATCAATTAGTGCGTTCACAATATTGCTTGGAGCATAACCCACATCAATCACCCTATCATGCCATATATGTCGTTTATTTGAAACTTTTTTTTTACAACATATTTCTTTAATTTTTTTTTTTTTCTCTTTTTTTTTTTTTTTTTTATATTAGTTTTTTTTCTTCTCTCTTTCTCTTTTTTTTTTTTTTTTTTTTTTTTTTTTAAGAAAAACACAGATTTTTTTTTTCTCCCTCTCCTTAAGAAAAAGGAGAGTTTTAATAAAAAATTAAAACAAACTCCTTTTTTTTTTTTTTTAAAAAACAAACTATTATATAGTTTTACAACCTTTCCTTTTTTTTCTTTTTTTATAAAATTACTCTCTTTCCTCCTTTTTCTTGTTGTTTCCTCTTTCTTTTTTTCTTTTCTATTCTCTGGTTTATCGGTGGAGTTCTTCCATCGACCTGAAGAGAGCGATGAAGAAGCTCTTCTTTGTCCTCCTTGGGGTCAGTTCGGAGCAAGCATTCAGTTGCAAGGCAAGAAACCAGCAGTGGTTTAGGTGTGAATATGTGCCATATTCATCACAAGTTCGTCATGATTTAAGAGCACTACTTACCGCCATCAAAGAGCGGGAGACCACGGCGGGGCCATTATGGGAAGGGAGTTTCTAGTTGGAACCATTTTGTTGAACGACAACGACAACAACAAAAAAACTTTGTTCGAATTCATCCTGTATGCTCAATTCAATTCCCACAAAAAAAAACTTTGATACAATCAATGAAAATTCTTACCTTTTCTTTTTCAAATTCATCCTCTTTCATTGTGTCTTTCATAACAAATCAGAGATTGTATAAGAATTAGGGTTTAGAAATTATAATGCAAGATGACCGATTTTATTTTTTTAAAGCCTAAATGGCTGTCCATAAGTTTTATATAGGGTGTACAAAAAAATTAAGTACTTATATGTAATTTCACATAAGAATATAAATGTAATTACATGTTATAATAAAATTCAGGGTGTCCAAAGATGAAAGATGGGTGTACATAGCAGCCCTCAATCATTTGCATAACTCGTACCTTCGGGCTTTATAACTCAATTCAGCCCGAGGTAATTTACCTCACAGACAAACTTAGTCATGTTTAATTTGCACACCGTTCCCGAGGACTAAATAGAGTTTTTGGCCAACCAATTTGATGATGTTAACTAAGTAAAACAGAAATAAAGCTAGTGAAATCCTTCAAATGAAGAAGATCACTCTATCAAGAAATTGAGAATTCTGTTTCCACAAAGCACACATTATAAAGACAATAAATACAAAAGGAAATAAAACTCTCTAGAAGTTTACTCACTATAATTATTCTTTCACCTGCTATATCATTCGTTCCCAGTCATAGATTCGAGATTATATAATTTCTTCCTCATTTTGTAAACAACAAAGGCATCAATAGTTGCACACTCTTTCTGCTCCTCTGTAAGATCATATGAAAAAAAAAAATCCCAATCCCAATCCTTTCATACCAGGGATAGAGGTCTCCACCATAATCACCGTCTTGCAATACTTGACCTGCAAGTTCTCTTGTTGCGTATGCAACAAGGCGAGGGTTGCGAAGAACATTAGCTACCAGCTGACTTAGCTCCACTGCGTTCCTATCTTTCGATTCCGTGTTTTTCCTTGAGCTTTAGAAGATCCTCTTTGATATGAACCCCTACAAGAACGGGAAAACTAGTAAATAAACACAAGGAGAGAAATCACAATCAATCTCAATCTACCAATATTTAATTGCTAACTTTTCCAACACCCCGTCAAACTCATGATGATGATGATGCCTATATCATATTATTTGCCAACAAGATCACCATTCACAACAGATCGGAGTTATGTTCGTAAACAAAGTTGAATGACCCTCAAATTACAAATTGAGAGCATATTATTCTATCAGGAAACTGACAGTCTTTTAGTAAATGGTAGTTCACATTGCAAGTTTCTCCTTCTGCATTTGAAATTTGTGCTTGGATTCCCTCTAATCTATTCATCAATATGGGTCATCACTTTCAATATCGCTATGTATTTCAGTCTTCTTGCCTTTTGTAAATTCCTAGATTTACAAAACTGTTTGGTTTCCCTCCCTCAGAAATGTCTAATAGTTGTCTTTTTGGTCCCTATCGTTTCAATTCCAACAAGTTCTAAATTGGATCTATGTCAACTATTTGTTAACAAAAATGGACTGTCATTCTTGAAACTCAAATTGAAAGATAAGTATACAGTCAGGCCAGTGAGAGTGTTTTATTCAACAGAACTCACATACTCAGCAGGAACTTCTATAAAAATTTGCTCATTAGCATTACACAAGCAATCTTTTTCCAATAGTTGCACACTCTTTCTGCTCCTGTGTAAGATCATCACTAGTCCAACCCTGCCATGGCGCCTCTGACCAAAATCGGTACCATTTTGCAAAACAATACCTGCAAGATCCCTTGTTCCATATGCAATAAGGCGAGGGTTGCGATGAACATTAGCTACCTGGAGAGTTTCTTGGTATGAAGCATATCATATTTGTCGGGGTTCATATAAAAAAGGATCTTGTAAACCTCAAGGAAAATCATGGATTGGAAGTTTGGAACGCAGGAGAAGAGTTTTGAGCAGCTAATCTTCATCGTCTGGTCAGTACGCATTAACAAACTATGATGTGCGCCCAAATTTCTTTGTTCGTCGTAGTGCATACCTGACAGAAACATGAAAACGACAATGCGATATTTTTATTGTGCTATATGACAATTGAAGTAGACTTTGTCATTGTTAATAAAAATTAAATGAGGATTAAAAACAAGGGGCTTTGAGTCATTGTCAAGGCCAAGTCCGAGCCAGGCAATGTTCATGTTACTAGGATTCTACAATGCCTTTGTTTTGCAAAAGAACCGTTCACCAGTGATGGTTTGGTTGCTTATATTTATGGCTGCCAAATATAAGCAGCCATGATTCTATAAGTAGCCGTCACTGGTCCTCCTCAAATTTTGGGGTATGAAGTTGAGGCAAGTGTCTATTTCACAGGAATGGAATACCTTGTCACCATCTTTCATCACATATGAAGATGTTGACGGTGATAATTCGCATATTCTGGCAAATGGTTCCATTGGTGTAAAGTGGAGAAGGACCAGTGATGGAGGAGGACCAGTGACGGCTACTTCTAGTATCATGGCTGCTTATATTTGGCACGTTCATGAACATTCTCTGGTGACCGCTGAATCTTTGATATATATTTCAGTCTGACTCTGAACTTCTGGATTTCTTAGATTTATGACTCTTGAATACTACAAATTCTTTGGTTTCTCTCCCGCACAGATGTTCACGTAGACGATTTCACAAAGAATATACAGGTCTTTTTTGCCTTCTGGATCCCTAATTTCTCTCAGAGTATCTCATAATCACAAATTCAATGAGGTACTTGAAGTCTTCCAGGAGTTTATACTGGAAAAAACTATACTCTGCATAAAGTATCTGCTAGTATTCATGTCAATAGTCAAGCCGAGGCAGGCAAGTTTGTTTCCGGTTATGACCTTAATTCAAAACAACACTAAATATATCAAGCCAACTGCAAAAGCACTCTTTGATTCTTCAACCCAAAGTCCTCAATAGACTGGTTCAACAGGATCCTTAAACTTTGCTCTCTCACTGAGCTCTTTAAATTCGTCCACCAGATTCTGAAGCCTGGCCACAAACTCAATCAGAAGTGATGCAAACGTTGCCAATGATAAGGAGCTGGCGCTTTCATAAACTTTTGATTCTTCCTCTGGTTCATTTTGCGTCACCTGCGAATGAAATGAAAGATGATGTGGCCACGAAAATGGTTTCTTTAACAAACTTTCCGTGGATATGCATTCACCGACAGACTCAATCACCACATGATCATCATTTTTGCTCTCTTTATCAGCATATTGCTGAGGATGATCTTCATGTTCCTTGTGCCGTATTATTTCAGGTCCCCAGCTTTCTGAATTGACAAGAAGGTATGACTTTTCGTCTATTTTCATCTGTAACTCTTCTGCTGCTTCATGCACCTCATAAAGTATATCCTTGCTGGGACTCAACTTTTCCATCTTTTCGACTTTACTTCCTAGCTCGCGTAATACATTAGCTCCTTCGTTGCCAACTCTCTGGAGCTCACGACCGAAAACCAGTCTCTTTTCTGGTGGTGCCTATAGAGAACACACATTCACAAATCTGTTAGGCCGTGAGTGATTAAGAATTCATGAGCACCCTTCCCTCATGAGCTAGCTTTTGGGCATAAGTTCTACTGATGAATTCTTAACAAAAATTAACCAACAAAAACCGAATAGCCTATCCAGAGGATATCCCCCTTGATATGCCTTTTCAGATGTAATAATTAATGAGTTTACACTAATTACCTGTATTTCTGAAAGTAAGCAACCGTGCATTGCCATGACCATGAAAGCACAATGCCTCACTGAGCCACTAACTTTGACATAGTGTCTCCATGGGTAATTGAACGACTTGTAACGGCCATGTGGTGGCTCAAACAATGCAAAGTCCAACAGAGTATCCTCTTGGCTTGAAGATTGCACAGCTGATCTATAGCCGCTATACAATGCGTCGTCATCAGATGCTTGGTACGTAAGAATCTTCGAAGGAATTTTCTCGTATTCAACACATTGCAGATAATTACTAACACAACCTTCTAAAGAAACAGCAACACCCCTGAAGTTTCTTACCACTAACTTATGTAAATCCTCCCCTGCCCAAATAGGCAATATGAACACACTCACAGTCAGACATATGCCAGCACCAACTCCGATGTGCAACAATCGATAAACTGCAGTTTCAAGGAATAAATCCAAAGAAGGCCCAGACACCAAGACGATACAATATGTCAACAAGAATACCCGAAATCCATATTCGTATGTCTTGATTGGTGGAAAAAGTTTGATGTAGCTAGCAACAAATCCTGCTATAAAAACACTGATTACAATGACGACTTCTTGAAGATCTCCTGCTACTACCGATAACTCTGCCATGCCTAGAGCAAGCCCTCCGGCCAAAAGTGTCCCCAGGGCACGATTAAACCCTTTGTTCAAGGTTGCACCTTTACGATCAAAATGGCAATAAACTTCCCATTAGTCGCACAGATAAAACCAAAAGATCGACCAAAATAAGGAATATAAAGGGAGGTGGTATACAAAAAGGTCATTCGTAACTAATTTACAGAAAAGTTAGGTGCACAATGATTTTTTTTTGGAGTGATAATAACATTTACTGAAAAGGGACAAAGAGCAAGAGGCTTATAGCTCAGTTGATTACAAATATTTATTCTTGTGCTCCAAACGTCCCAATTCGGTTCCCCCACCCAAATATTGCTTTGTACCATAAAAAGATAAAAGTTCAAACTTTGTATAGAAGTAGTGTATACCTACGCTGAATTCAAAGATCAAGACGACGGTGAGGACCGCCCAGATTGAATATTGGCTAACATCCTCTAGGGGCTCTTTGAAGAATATGAGCAGCGATACAATTGCCAGAGACAACCCCATCTTGGTTGCAAAGATGACCTTTCGAGGATCCGAACGACCCATCTGATACAATTTAACACAATGCAGGTGAAAATTGTTGCAGAAGTTTTTGAACCCATTGGAAACCGCCCGGAAGCAGGCGTATTTGTCTTGATCCGAGTACCCTTTTGTCGACAGCAGTCGTTCCTTGCCCCTCTCGGCGAAACTGTGGTGGAAAGATCCGACTTTCGCTTGCATTTCAGAGTTTTTCAGAATATTTTTCAGAGAAACCAAATAGGAGGAACAATGGTGTGATTGCAGTACTACAACGTTCAAGAGAAAATAGCGCATTACCGTAAAAGATGGTTGAATGAGTAATGTGACAGACGTGGAAGGAATCATTACAGTAAACTCATTGCTTAGTATAACGGCATGTGTAAGCAACTAAAGCCTGTTTGATATGAACTTCTCTAAACTTTTTTTTCGGGTAACGAACGAGGAACAGTCTTACATTAAGCGCCTTAGGACCCACCCATGTCACATCTATCTGTCTATACTAATATATAAAAAGAATAGGGGTTTTCCACCGTTTATAAACAGTATTTCAGGCCAGTAAAAGTACCAATTTACCCTCATGTATTAATCAAAATTTTTAAAGTGGAAAGTGCAAAGGGTTCATTCTCCACATACAATAACAGTACTCGGCGGGGTCACTGTTCGCACCTTTTAACATAATACCCTCATGCTCTATTTTTATTACATAAAAAATCAAATTTCACTCATTTGCAATGCAAAAATATTAATAGGGTATTTTAGTTCAATATAAAAAGCTTTATTTTGCCATGGACAAAATTAACCTTGAAACAAAAAAGTATCATAACTAGAACATATTTTGTTGACATGGTTAATATTGGAATTTCAGAAAAATAACTCATAAACTCTTTCGATATCCCCGTCCCCTTCCGCATTCTCTTAATTTTTTTTTGCCATTTCCCTCTCTGACTCAAGGCGGCAATCAGACGTATCCAATCGGCGGAAGCCCGGTGATGAATTTGCAGCCATTGGAGGTAAAAGTTCAATGGGTTTTCTTTAGTAATTTTCTGTGAATTCTTTCTAACTTGAGATTTGTGGATTTAGACATCTAGGTTTCCACTTAAGATAAGATTCAATTCTCTCAGTTTCAAATCTTCGCTTTCAATGTCAATTAAAACCGTCATATTTAGTTTGGGCAAGCCTTTCATAACTAGAACTATATTTCAATTCAATCTCAAAAAATCCACATACATGAGGAGTTTCTTCATCCTCTCAAATTGGATTCATGTTCGCGTGCGAGTATCGCGGGTATTGTGTCTAGTAAACTATAAGAAGACTAGCGCATCAACCACTAGCACGGCCTCAAACTTAATATTGGTTTAATCACAGGGAAAATAGAATTTATGACCTTATTGAGCATACACAAAGACACAATATGATCACAAATTCAATTCAATCATGTGGTGCAATAGCAGGCCGCTGGGCTTGCCAGAGAATGCACAAGGCCTGCATGGTTGTTTTTAGCTTAATCAACTACAAAAGAAGGGGGTTTAAATTCCTTAACGCTTATGCCAAGTTTATACAGTACCATTAAAAACTGCACTCTTTCTACATAATTGTTATCGACGGTCGCCACTCATTGACCCATCACTATAGATGTCATATACAAAAAATCCATTAGTTTTGATAATTTCAACATACTAATCAAATTAAACTTGCAATTGCCGGATCTCGTACGCCATGCTCATAACATATTAAGCTCTATAAATTGTTGAACCACCATTCAGGACCTCAAACATCTCAACTTCCTACTTTCCAAGCAACACAATTACTAAGACGTACGTATCGGAAAAATGTCTCAAACCATGAAGGTGAATGTGATGGTTCTAGTGTTCATGGCAGTGGCAGCACTAGGAGTAATGTTCCATGGAGCAGAAGTTGCAGAGTACATAGTAGGAGACGACATGGTTTGGACTATTCCCCCGTCGGGCGCTCCTTCTTACGCTACCTGGGCTTCCAAGCATAACTTGCATGCAGTCGACGATATTTTAGGTAACATTAGCATATCTTTATACATATATAGTATCTACTTACATTACCATTTTTACGTTAGTACACTTGTCGCTTCAACACCTACAACTCTGTTTGTTTGGATGCGTAGTGTTTAACTTTGCGGCGTAGTGTTTAACTTTGCGGCGGGAGAACAAGACTTGGCTTTACCAAGGAAAATTTGGATAGTTGCAACAGTGCAGATCCTCTGCACGTATTCGACAAACCAGTAAAGATCCAGTTTCTTACATCTGACATGTATTATGTCACGTCTACTCTGGCCGGACACTGCGACAAAGGCCAGAAGATGGCGTTCTTCATCACTCCTTCTTCGCATAGTCCAAGTCCAAGTCTAAGTCTGAGCGCCAGTGCCGATGAGAAGTCCCCGCGGTCCCTCAATTTTGTGGCTCAGATCTCTGGCCCTGGCATCTAGACTGCTTCTCTCCCCATGGGTTTAGTACTGACTCGAATATATTGAATAATCAGACCCTTTGACCCCTTTAAAAGAAATGGGGAAAAAAAAGCGTAGTGCAACTAGTGGGATAACGTAGAACGAATCATTTTTACTAATTTGGAGTCGGAATGAGCATGAATTAGAATGAGTTGGAATTGGAGTGAAGCACTCCCATTGAAGCGTTTACAAATGATCCAGAATCAGAGTGAAAGTTAAGTTGATTGTCATTAAATTATTTACTGTATTTCACGAATCGAAGCGGAAATTAACTAAATTACTAAAATACGCCCAACATAAAATGTGTTTTTTGTCAACATAAATGTGAAAAGTTTAAAGTTTCACGTCTTACTTAATAATATTTATACGCGAATAACAATATAAGGTTTTAGCTGTTTAGAAAGCGTTGTAAGAAGATGAAAGAATATTAGAGCTAGTAAGGTTTCTCTCCTATTTACGGGTACAAATTTTTTGTTTGGGTACAATTGAATAAAACTTGAAAAATATGGGGGCAATTTAGAGATAAAAATTTCATTCCTGGTGAAATCAGTTTTCAAAATTCACAATACCACCTACCACCAAGGAATCCTATTCCTTGAAAATTAGGAATGTAATTCCTTATTTTGTTGTGGGTCCCACCATAAATTTGATTATGAAATTTTAGTAAACACATAAATTACGTGGAGTGGGAATGACTCCTAATACTTTCATGGGTTAATGGGATATATGCCCAAAAAATTTGCATTATTTAGATTACACTCATGTTACTTTTTTTTGTTAAAAAACCATCATAAAGCTCAAACACACCCCCCCATTTTACATTTAAAAAAATAAAGTAAAATTAAAAAAAATTAACTAACCCTCCATCAAGTTTGGCGTCAGTTATAGTTCTTCCAAAAAAGGTAGGTACAAAATGTATGCCCCCTCCCTAAATATTTTGTATGTATATGTCTTTTTTGTGTACATATCAGTATATAATGTTTACCTTTGATATAAATCTACTATACAATGGTAGGCACATTGCTTTTTTGTGTACGTACATGAGTAGATACATCTTAGAACCACGTGACCTTATGTACTTGGCAAGTTTGTGTAGAAACCAAGTTGTATATATGTAGGTATGGTAAAGGTTGAATTGAATACACCTGACTTGTATCCACCTGAACCTTTCTTTATGCTTTAGACTGTATAACTTATGGTGGTTTTAATGTGTAGGAAACAATATTATGTTAGTTCCACTTGGTGTGATTTTCCAATTTCAGGTAGATATGTTCATATGTTGTAACTTAGGTAACCATGTGTTATTAACTACATGAACTTTGTTTATACCATGCGCCCCGCCCTTGACACATAGAATACACAACCAAAGCGCCACATGGCACCTCGTAGGGCCCCTACGCCACATGGCAAGACAACCTAATACCTCATGAGTAATTCCGTGAGTCCCACAAGCACGTTTTACGAGAATACGTGGCCCCCACATGAAACGTCGTATGACGGCCCAAACACACCTCGTAGAGTCGGCTCACGGAGGGCTCCGTATAGAACCGCTAACCTCGTTCATACGACAAGCGGTGGGCCCTACACGAGGGCCCAAAGTCACAAAGATAACGCTATGAAGGTGCACTCTATCCCACATCGGATAAAAGAAAGTACGACCCCTTCACCTCCTCTATAAAAGGGAGTCTACCCCCAAGGGTCAAAGGGAACTAAACTTTACTATTCACTTGACTATTCACTTTCTGACTTAAGCATCGGAGCCCATTCGGCCGGCACCACACCGGTGTTCCGAGGCTTAACACTTGGACTTTTTTACAGACTTCAAGAAACAAGAACCTTACCAGAGGACGCCTCATACGCTTTGCTTCCCCGAAGCTACTCTAAACTCACACCCAACGTGGAAGCCCCCGCTTCCACGTCCTCTCTACTGTGACGTGTCAAGATCCCCAGATTTTGACACAAACAGTTTGGCGCCGTCTGTGGGAACGCTACTACTTCCCCGTGTTTTACCACTCTTCTAAGACAATGTCAACGTCCAATCTTCCGCCGAATCCGAAGAGGACCACCAGAGACCTCCTCAACCCTCGTACCGAGGAAGGCCGCCAACGCGATCGCGAGGAGGTTGATGAACCTGCGGCTGAGAGCTCCCATGTAGCCGAGGCTTCGCAAGCCGAGGGAACTCAGCGAGAGAGGGCCCATAAACCTTCTCGAATTAGTATGATGGCTCGAATGGAGGAGCTTGCCAAGACCCTCGAGGCCACCAACAAGCACAACGCCGAGCTCACCCACGTCAACCGAGTCATACACGATACATATAGGAGTTCTACGGACGAGCTCATTGCAGCCAGGCGCGAATTGCAAAAGATGAGGGAACAGATCGTGGAGCAGCGAATGGGGCAGCACAAACTCCCCCTCAACGAACGCCCGAAACTCCAGGAATTCCCGACTCCAGGTCCCATAGCCCCCGCTATTGGCACTTCCAGAGCCGCGGAGGCCATCCAAGCTCGCCCTACTCAGGCTCCCATCAGGCACCCAAGGCCTTCGAATTCATCTCCAGTCTATCAGGGACCGATTTTCTTAGCCCGCAGCGGAGGGGTGCCAGTTGTCTATACCGACGCTCGCAACCGCATCAATGACAACATACGTCAAAAGGCCAAGGGGAAAGTTCATTATGTCTCGGAGGACATAAACCCCGAAGGATTTGGCCCCCCACCAAGGCCTAAACCAGTGCAAGCCGCGCAAGATGAAGACGAGGCAGAGTCTTGTCCTCAACACCTTGCGCCTAGAACTCAGCGTCAGCCCATACTGGAAAGACCGTTGCGTGCCCGCAGGCAGCGGTTGGACCACCCACGGCGGGCGCCAACCTCCAAGACTTTCCAGGAGCCGAGGAAATTCGCATGCTCCGAGAGCAAATTGACAAGCTCACGGCGGCTCGCAGGTGTCCAGCCCTTCACTCCCTCGACTAGGCAAGGGCCATACACCGCACGCATCCTTGCGTTCACCAGCATGATGCAAGATGTCGACACCAAGCCTTTGAGGGTGGAGACCTACTCGGGAAAGCCCGGTGAAGACCCAACTGCTCACATACTTAGCTTCAGGTCGGCGGTCATCTACCGGGGCCTCTGTGACGAGTTCCAATGCCTCTTCTTCTCAAGTACTCTCGCAGGAGCCGCCTTGAATTGGTTTTTCAGACTTCCACCAGAGAGCATAAACAGTATGGAGGAGATGGAACAAGCCTTCATAAACCAACACCGAAGCCAAAGCACTAGCTTCTATAGCAGCAATGACTTGAGCCTGGTCACTCAGGCGGAAGGAGAGACACTTCGGAGTTACGTGGGAAGGTTCAACTACGAGTACGGGCGATGCTACGAAGCCGACGACAAAACGGCCGCCCAGGCCTTTCGTTCTGGCCTTCGTAAGGGAAAATTTAAATACGACATCAACATGTCCAGGTATAACAACACTAGCTACAATCGCTTGATGGAACTCGCAAATGACCACGCCCAGGCTGAATTCCGGAACAACGGTGGCCTTGTGGAACCGGAGCCCCCGGCTCCAGCCCCTCGGCAAGCCGCGGTTAGCATTGAGCCTACTCGGATATCGGCCCCTCCCGCCATTGAATATGCCAAGGGTTATTCAAAGCATCAGTCTTATTCACCCCCAACTCCGAAGCCCCAGGCCTTCGGCAACAAGAGGAAAGACGCGAGCTCCCACCAAGGCTTCGGAAAGAAGGGACGGAACGACGCTCAGCCTGTCTTCCAGACCTATCAGGCGCCAGCTCTTCCGCCACCGCCGCCTCCCCAAAGGAATGCCGAGCAAGGTCGTCCCCGACGAACACCTTACGAGCCCAAGTTCAACACTTACGCGGCGCTCAACTCCTCATATGAGTCTGTTCTCTTAGGGGCAGGGGACTTAATTCCTCAGGCTCGACCTCGGAAACCTGGCCCCAGAGACAGAGACAACACCGGAAAGTTCTGTCGGTATCACGAGAGCAATACCCACAACACTGATGACTGCTCAGTTCTCCGAGATCATGTGGAGAGCTTAGTTCGGGAAGGAAAGTTAGGAGATTTCTTGGCTGGACGCCCGGTACCGGCTCCACGCCAACAACCCCTTCGCCAAATCCACATGATCAGCGGAGGACCTACCATTGGAGGAGGCTCGAATCGAGCAAGAAAAGATTACCTTCGAGAGGCCCAGCCTCGAGCCGAAGTTATGTCCTTAGGCTCCCGTGCGACCAAGTTGCCAAAGAAAGGATGGGAGCCTATAACATTCTCAGAGGAGGAAGGACGAGACATCATTGGCCCCCATGATGACCCTCTTGTCATCACGGCCCAAATCTCCCACTTCAGTGTCGCCCGAATCCTTGTGGACACCGGCAGCTCTGTCAACATCATCTTCAAGGAAGCTTTTGATGAACTCAACATCTCGCCACAGTATGTCAATCGCGACACCACGACCTTGGTCAGCTTCTCGGGAGATGTCGTCCGCCCCTTGGGAAGTGTCTACCTCTCAATGGCAATAGGGACTTATCCAAGGCAAGCCCGAATCACTGTCACGTTCGTCATCTGTGATTGTCCCACGGCCTACAATGTGATCTTGGGACGACCCGCGCTTTGCGAGCTAGACACGGCGATACACCCCCGCATGCTCTTGATGAAATTCCCCACTCCTAACGGCATTGGGAGCGTCCGCGGAGACCAACACGCAGCTCGAAGTTGCTACAATGCTGCGGTGTCTAAGGGTAAGGCTCCGATCCCAAGGGAGACTTGTTCGGTGAGTGGGACGGCGCCGACGCCCCCCTTGGGCAGCACCCTCACTAGCCGACCTGAAGACCCCAGGGACGAAAGGGAGACTCCCCAGGCCCAGCCGGCGGAGACTTAGAGTTGGTTCCAGGATCAGCCCAATTCCCCGAGCGCCAAGTTCAAATCGGAGCGAATCTCCCTCCGACTGTTCGGGAATCCCTTATCAAGTTCCTCAAAGACAACGCTGAGGTGTTTGCTTGGTCTTACAGCGACATGCCCGGCATCTCAATAGATGTCATAAGCCATCACTTAAGCATCGACCCGAAAGCAAGGCCCATCCAGCAGAAGCGTCGGAAGTTTGACGGGGAGCGTTATGAAGCCATGAAGGCCGAGGTCGACAAGCTATCCGACATTGGCTTCATCCGTAAGGCAACTTACCCGACTTGGGTCGCCAACCCCGTTGTCGTCCCCAAGTCCAAAGGCAAGTGGCGGATGTGCGTGGATTTCACCAATCTTAACAAGGCTTGCCCCAAGGATAGTTTTCCTCTTCCACACATCGATCAGCTTATCGACGCCACGGCTGGACATGAACTCCTTAGCTTCATGGACGCCTATTCAGGCTACAACCAGATCTTCATGAACCCGGATGACCAGGAGCACACGGCTTTCATCACGGATAGGGGGCTTTACTGTTACAAAGTCATGCCTTTTGGACTCAAGAATGCCGGAGCCACATATCAGAGATTGGTCAACTCAGTCTTCTCCGACCTTATCGGAAAGACCATGGAAGTGTATGTCGACGACATGCTTGTCAAAAGCAAGACCGCAGCCTCCCACGTCGACAACCTCTCCGCAATGTTTTCACAGCTCAAGCTTTACAACATGAGACTTAACCCGGCAAAATGCGCCTTCGGAGTAGGCTCGGGGAAGTTCTTGGGTTTCATGATAAGCCAGAGAGGCATTGAGGCCAACCCCGAGAAAATTCAAGCTTTGCTAGAGATGAAGACACCTAGAACACAAAAAGACATCCAAAGCCTCAACGGCAGGGTCGCGGCTTTATCCCGTTTCATCTCTAAAGCCACGGATAGATGCCACCCATTCTTCCAAGCTCTGAAGGCTGGGCAAAAGAACATCACGTGGACTCCCGAGTGCGAGGCTGCCTTCAATGGACTCAAGGAATATATGGGTAAAGCCCCGGTGTTAGCCAAACCGGAGGCCGGCGACACGCTTCAACTTTACTTATCCGTCTCTGCCAAAGCCGTATCTTCCGTCCTCATCAAGAATGTCGACCGAGTCGAGCACCCTGTCTATTACACAAGCAAGTCGATGACGGACCCTGAGCGGCGCTACCCTGCCATTGAACAACTAGCCCTCGCCCTCATCTCTTCGGCTAGGAAGCTTCGGCCTTACTTCCAGTCACACTCGATCCAAGTGCTGACCAACCAACCTTTGCGCCAAGTGCTTCAGAAACCAGAGACCTCCGGGCGACTAGTGAAATGGTCTGTCGAACTCAGCGAGTTCGACATAGATCAGCCGAGAAGGGCCAAGAAGTCGCGGACTTCATCTCAGAGTTCACCCCCACCTTGTCCGAGCCCGCGCTCGCTGAAGCACCTGATGCAACGACCACCGAGGCCTCACCAAGCTCATCCGACGTCCCCCGTTGGAAGCTCTATGTGGATGGCTCCGCCAATCAAGGGGGGTGTGGGGCTGGGCTCGTGATCATCTCACCGGATCGCCAAACATATGAATATGCCCTACGCTTCGCCTTCAAGACATCTAACAATGGCGCGGAATATGAAGCTTTGCTCGCTGGCCTCCGCCTCGCTCAAGAGTTAGGCGCAGATGATTTACAAGTTTTTAGTGACTCCTAGTTGGTTGTGAACCAAGTCACCGAAAACTTCACCGCTAAGGATCCCTCCATGGCTGCGTACCTAGCTCAAGTCATATACCACCGCAACAAATTTTCCAAGTTCGAGATCACCCAGATCCCACGCTCGGAGAATAGTCATGCAGATGCCTTATCACGCTTGGCCTCGGCTCTCACCGAGCCCGCAAAGCGAAAGATTCCGGTTGAAGTGTTGCAAACCCCAAGTTCCCTCTCCCTTTGCGTATTCAACATTCAACCAGAGGAAGGATGGATGCAGCCATACCGAGCATATCTCACCGACGGGACCTTGCCAACCGATCCATTAGAAGCTCGGAGGCTTCGCCACAAGGCTGCCCGTTACACTATCATTCAAGGAAAGCTCTACAAGCGCGGCTTCTCCACACCTTGCCTTCGTTGTCTCACAACCAGCGAAGGTTCAAGGGTGCTCCGAGAGGTCCACGAAGGTGTCTGCGGGAACCATTCTGGTGCTCGCTCCCTTGCTTTCAAGGTCATACGACAAGGGTATTACTGGCCTACTGTTCATTCGGATGCCCAATCCCTTGTCCGAAAGTGTGAGAAATGCCAGCGATTCGCCACTGTCCCCCACTTGCCAGCCGAACCTTTAACGCCCATGGTCAGTCCTTGGCCATTTGCTCAGTGGGGGCTTGATCTAATTGGACCTCTGCCCCGAGGAGGGGAAAGGTCAAGTTCGCGGTTGTGGCAGTCGACTACTTCACCAAGTGGGTGGAAGCCGAGGCTCTCTCGACCATCACAACGGCCAAGATCCAAAGCTTCGTCTGGCGCCATATTGTCACTCGGTTTGGAGTCCCTAATGTCATCGTTACTGACAACGGAAAGCAATTCGATTGCAAGCCCTTCCGGGCCTTCTGCAAAAAGTTCGGCATCAAGCTTTTCTTTTCGTCCCCGGCCCATCCTCAGTCGAATGGCCAAGTGGAAGCAATCAACAAAATCATCAAGCATACTCTGAAGACCAAGCTCGATGAAGCAAAGGGAGCTTGGGCAGATATCTTTCATGAGGTACTATGGTCCTACCGCACCACCTTCCGCACCTCCACCGACGAGACCCCATTCTCACTAGCTTACGGCAGCGAAGCGGTTATCCCAATCGAGACGAAGGAGCCAACGGCTCGCGTCGAAACCTATGATGCGGCCAAAATGAGCAGAGCTTAGCCGTTAGCTTGGACTTGATCGAAGAACACCGCGAGAAAGCTCACATGAGGAACCTTGCCTACAAGCAGCGGGTAACTCGATACTACGACTCTCGTGTCCGCCCTCGATCCTTCAAAGTCGGGGACTGGGTACTCAGAAAGGTATCACTCGCAACCAAAGACCCAAGAGAAGGAACGCTCGGGCCCAACTGGGAAGGACCTTATGAAGTCATCAGGATCTGCCGTAAAGGAACTTACACTCTCCGCAACACCAAAGGCAAAGTTCTCGGGCACCCATGGAATGCTGACCATTTGAAGTACTTTTACAAGTAACTTGAATCTCCAACTTATAACAGCCCGGGCGGGTAGCTTTGACTCGTTTTTATCATTTCCATCATGTAATCTTTTGTCTCGACCCTCGGGGCCAGACTCTCAGCTATGTACTATCATTTCGCCTCCCGAGGCTAACTTTAATGGCAGGCCCGAGCGGCTGAATTTTATCTTAGAGCACTATACATTCTACTTGCTAGGCATTTTATTTACTGTGAGCGAAGCGTCGGATACGCAACCATTAGCCGAGGCTTGCCGACAACTAGGGACCAATCGAGGGTCCCCACGAACCTTCGGCCCCTAGTTGTTCAGTATTAGACAATTGGATTCACCTCTAACCAATCGTAGAAGCATCGGATACACGATCATTAGCCGAGGCTTGCCGACATCTAGGGACCAATCGAGGGTCCCCACGAACCTTCGGCCCCTAGTTGTTCACTATCAAGCAGTTGGATACATCTCAAGCCAAGTGTCGAGCGTCTAGGGCCCATTTGAGTCTTCACAAGCCAAATTCGGTCTATTTAGACAAAAAAACATCGAAGTTATCTCCAAGGAAGCAAACAACAAGCAAAACAATTTATTCAAACAAAAACAGTCCAAAGCTTCACAGTTCGGAATACAAAAGCAAACACTCAAGCAATTATTATTACAACACAGGCAAGTAGGCAGGAGCCTTCAAATGTTCGAAACACAAATATGCTACTAAATATCGCCCCAAGCAACAAAATTATTATTACAACATAGCAAAGAGGCCGAAGCCTTCAAATGTTCAAAAGGAAAAGAAAAAAAAAAGAAAAAGCGACTCTCGAGCCTCGGCAATCATCAATCCTCAGGCGGGGGAAGCGGCCATGTCCAATCCGCGCTTTCTCAACCGATATCTTCTTGCCGTTACCAATCCATGCTTTCCATTCAGGGGCACGGCTCGACATTCCCCGTCTGCACCACATGAGCAAGTTCAGCCGTGGCCTGCTCCTTCTACCCCTTCAGAAGCGCCATCTCCGCACGGAGCTGCTCCAACTCCGCCGCCGCTTCAACCTTCTCCCGCCTCTCTCAGCCCGCCTCGGCCTCCTCCTCGAGCTTCGCTTTCTCAGCCTTCAGCACCTCCCGCTGGGCCCGGTATCTTCGGGAGTCTTCCGTCACCTTCGTGAGGGACTCCCTCAAGTTTGAAGCTCCGCCTCCTTCTCCGCACTCGGGCCTGCAGCCTTCAGCTTCTCGACCTCAGCCCTCAGGTCATCAGCCTCCTTCCGAGCAGCTCTCGCCGAAGCCACGGCCTCATTAAAGAGCCTCTTGCTCCGAACGTTAGCCCAGAACATCTCGCCCGTCACCTGCACATAAACAAGTTTGTAAACATCGGCACAGGATGAGGTAATAAATGGAGAAACATCTGAAGCGTCGGCACTTACCCATCCGCTAAGCTCCGCCAGGTGGTCTGGAGGAAGACGATCCGAGTCCCTAGGGATAGCATCAGCGAACTCCCTGAGAGACGATCCCTGCCCCCTCAGCATTGCCGATCGCGCATCTAGGAGAGACCTGGGTATCGCCAGCGACACCGCCGTATCGTCGGCATCGGTGCGGGCCCGAAGAGCGTCCCCGAAGGCTCCTCCCAGCCTCAAAAGGCGCGGCGGGGGCCACCATTAGAGCCTCCCAGTCCGGCTCATCTCCGAGAGAAAACAAGGGCCGGCCCAGGCCTGCCTTCTCCCGCGCCTCACTCATAGCCCGAGCTTGCTTGAGGAGGGCCGCCTTCCCCTTGGGAAGCTGGGTAGGAGTTCCTCCACTGCCGATCCCACTGGCAGAGGACCTGGCCTCTTTCTTCTTCTGAAGCGCGGCCTTCCTCTTGAGAAGCGCCGCCTCCAGCTCCCCACTCAGCTCCGCCGGGGCTGTCTCGAGTCCTGCACTTCCGTTATTGTGCAGTCAGCCTCCACATCCTCCTCCATTGGAGCAGCGTGGCTTTCTTCAACCTGGCCAGCCGCGCCTTTTTGGAAGGTTCGGCCGCAGGCTCGGCCGAATCTCTCTTCCTCTTCTCAGCCTCGGCAGGGGCCGAAGGCTCAATCGAAGCTGCTGCTCAGCTTCGCCCCGACCAGCGCCCCGCGCCGGAGCCGCGCAACAACGTTCTCGCCCTCGGCGCTTACGACCACGGTCGCCTTGGGAATCCCTGATAGTTAAAATAGAGGTTTATGAAAGCACCCTAACAAAAACAACTCACCCATGGTCAAGCCGCAGTCCGCGAAGTTCTCCTCGGTCACAGCACCTTCACACTCCTCCCCAAAAGAGCAAGACCTGTCGATTTGCTCTATCTCCTCCACAGACAAGTCCCCGCGTCGTGCTTCGTCCCACCAAAAAACAAAGAGCTTAATAGTAAGTTAAAGGACAGAATATCAAGGCATGCAGCTAAATATAGTGCCAGCCCCACCCGCCGGAACTTCTCCCTAAACTCCGTCCTCAGCCTCTTGCTGGGCGGCAGCTGTCCTTTCCAATCACCGGAGACAAAGAAGAACCGGTCTTTCCAGACTTTATTGCTTGTCTCCACCCCGGTGATGAAACGGCTGTCCCCGGATTTGGCTCCGAGGTCCCCCCGACGCCTGCCCCCTTCGGCCCTTGCCCACCTCTCCCCTAGCAGCCGCAGCTTGCTTCGCGGCTTCTACCTCTGCCTTCCTACGGGCCGCTTCCCTTCTCCTCAACTCCTTCTTGCCCCCTTCACAGCCTTACCATCCTCGTCTCTAGTTATAATTCGCTTTCTACCCCGATGTCAAAATCCAACGCCCGAGACCGACGCTTGAAAGATGATGCTTCCCTCTACTCTGTGCATTCCTCATCAACTTCCAAATGTATCGGACCTGGTTCTGAGGCGCGACACCGTACTCCCTCATCCAGAGACGTAGCTAGCCATAAGCCGTTGCCACGTGCATCCCAAACTGGCCGAGCGCGAGTCGGCACGGGCCATGAACTCTTGCACCCAAGGATGCAAGGGCAACCGCAGGCCATACTTAAAGGCTTCGGCCCACACTAATGCCCCCCAGGACTTTAGACTTGGAAAGCTTCTCCCGGGCTCAGGATGCGACAGCAAATGACTCCGGAATGCCGTACTTTGTTCTAGCTCGGCTAGGCCTTCCTCCGTCAGCTTGTTCCGAAGCTTTGGGCTGTCACAGAACAAACCTGGGAACACGCCCTTGGCCCTCCCTTTGCTCCCCTCTGCCACCGTTAACGGAATGGCCACGGCCGCAGCCATCGTCACACCCTCTTCTCCCTCTTCCTCTTCTTCCTCTTCTCCTCTTCTTCCATCCCTCTTCCTCGTCCTCGTCCAGGAACTTACAACCCTCGGCTGGTTCACCTCCGGCTCATCTTCATCACTTTCAACATTTATTGGGGGACTTGCCTCGCCCCGACTCCTCCTCAGTACATCCCCCGAGACCGAGAGCATACTCCGGTACTGAAACTTCGGGTGGTCCATAAATTCTTGGTGCGGCCCGTCCTCAAGGTACAATCGCCCTCTTCCAAGTCCGTATATTGAAAACCAGTCTCCGGGGCTAACACGGCCCTGGTCCGCCGTTGATGCATCAGAGGCTCCAGTTCTTCTTCAGCCAAGGGGCTAGCCTCGGCTCTTAGCGCCTTGGGCTCAGCATAGCACGGGTCGGGCGTCCCCATCATTGCTCGAGGTCGCGGCTCTAGAAATGGGGCCATTGGCGAATCAAGCAACGGGTTCGGAGGCGTTACCGCCGCCGCAGGCGGGTTCTGAGGTGTCGATGACGAAGTAGTGGATCCTCCACCATAAGACTGGATGCTGACATTTTGGCTATCACTCTGGCCCGACATCTACAAAGACAAGTGTAGATGCAGGCTAAGTATCAGGCGTCGGATTTTCAAATCTCCCCACACAACACTTAAGCCTCGGCCAACACGTCCCCCACCAGCATATATACCAACCATAGTATTTATATATATTCCATAATGTAAGTATATAAATATATATATACATATATATCCATAATGTATATATATATATATATATATATATATATATACTTATTTACTTAAACATAAATAGCCAATTTACCTTTATACCCTTGATTTCACTTGCCGTAAACCGCCGCAAAAACCTCGCCGGAAATCGCTCCGCCGCAGTGACCCTTGCCGAGAATCGCTCTTAAGTTGCTCTCAAGTCGCTCTCAAGAAGTGAAAATCACAAAGTGAGAAAAATGAAACCCCCCTTCTCACTTATACGAGGCATTGGAGACTTTTCCGCTCCTCGAGGCTCTGCATGTGCCACACGTGGACGCATCCTAACCATCTGATTTCCCATGAACCGCCCGATTGCTGCCACGTCATAACCGCTTGATTGCTGCCACGTGTACACAAACAAAGCACAATGAGCGCCACGTGTCTTCAAGGACACGTCATACAAAGCACCCACAATGCTCATCTCCACCCATCTCAAAACGTTCGAATCAGTCCCCCAACACCAAGGCGTCGACCTCAACAAGCCCGCTCTCTCCGGCTCCAACATGCCGAGGCTTGCCGACGTCTAGCAACCAATCGAGGGTCCCCACGAAGCCTCGGTAACCCCAGCCCGGCTCGTCCCTCGATTCAACGCGCCCTCGCGTTCATCTCCAAGGCGTCGGCAACAAGCCCGGGCTCTACATGCCGAGGCTTGCCGACGTCTAGCAACCAATCGAGGGTCCCCACGAAGCCTCGGCCACCTCAGCCCGGCTCGACCTTCGATTCAACGCGCCCTCGTGCTCAACACCAAGGCGTCGGCAACAAGCCCGGGCTCTACATGCCGAGGCTTACTGACATCTAGCAACCAATCGAGGGTCCCCACGAAGCCTCGGCAACCTCAGCCCGGCTCGTCCCTCGATTCAACGCGCCCTCGCGCTCATCTCCAAGGCGTCGGCCAACAAGCCCGGGCTCTACATGCCGAGGCTTGCCGACGTCTAGCAACCAATCGAGGGTCCCCACGAAGCCTCGGCCACCTCAGCCCGACTCGTCCCTCGATTCAACGCGCCCTCGCGCTCATCTCCAAGGCGTCGGCCAACAAGCCCGAGCTCTACACACCGAGGCTTGCCGACGTCTAACAACCAATCGAGGGTCCCCACGAAGCCTCGGCCACCTCAGCCCGGCTCGACCCTCGACCAAACGCGCCCTCGCGCTCTACCCCTGAGGCGTCGGCCAACAAGCCCGGGCTCTACATGCCGAGGCTTGCCGACGTCTAACAAACAACCGAGGGTCCCCACGAAGCCTCGGCCACCCGACCCTCGACCCACCGCCCTCGCCCCTAACCCGAGCTCCCCAGCCCTTCTACACCAGCTCGCCGACTCTAGCCTTCTCCCTACCACCGATGCTCTAGCCTTGGCACCCCACCTACAAGATTCGCACTTCTCGCCCGCAGACTTGGGGGACTCCTACCCCACATGCGTTCCAACCATAGGCGCTTGGTTGCAATATGTGTCTAGCATGGGAAACTTTACAAGTCCCCGACCAAGAGTGCGCCCCTTAGTCGAGAACTTGGGGGACTTCTGTTTATACCATGCCCCACCCTTGACACATAGAATCCACAACCAAAGCGCCACATGGCACCTCGTAGGTCCCCTACGCCACATGGCAAGACAACCTAATACCTCATGGGTAATTCCGTGAGTCCCACAAGCACGTTTTACGAGACTCGTGGCCCCCACACGAAACGTCGTATGACGGCCCAAACACACCTCGTAGAGTTGGCTCACGGAGGGCTCCGTATAGAACCGCTAACCTCGTTCATACGACAAGCGGTGGGCCCTACACGAGGGCCCAAAGTCATAAAGATAACACTATGAAAGTGCACTCTATCCCACATCGGATAAAAGAAATATGACTCCCTTCACCTCCTCTATAAAAGAGAGTCTACCCCCAAGGGTCAAAGGTAACTAAACTTATACTATTCACTTTTACCATTTACCATCTTCCTGACTTAAGCATCGGAGCCCATTCGGCCGGCACCACACCGGTGCTCCGAGCTTAACACTTAGTCCATTTTTACAAGATTGGACCTTTCTAGAAGACACCAAACACCTCGCTTCCCCGAAGCTACTTCAAAACTCACACCAAACGTGGAAGCCCCCGCTTCCACGTCCTCCCTACTTGACACAAACAAACTTACACAACTTTATGCCACAAAAAGATAGAAAACAAAAAAAGCCAATCCACTTGATATAAGTCAACTTTTGACAAAAAACCTAAGCTAATCCACAAATAAGTCAACAAAAAAAACCACAACCCCAAAAACACAATATTAACAAAAAATTATAAAATCTCAATATTTAAATTTTGGGGGGAAAAAAAAAAAAAAAAAAAAAAAAAAAAAAAGAAAAAAAAAAAAAAAAAAAAAAAATAAAAAAGAAGTCATGGGTTTTTATTTGCAAAAAAAAAAAAAAAATTCAATGAGCTAGAAGTAAATAAAAATAAAATTTATGGGTATTTATCCCATTAACTATACTTTTTCATTCCCACTCATGATTAGTAAATACGCCAACAATTCCAAGTTGAATTCATTTTGATGTAACCAGCTAGAATTCATTCATTTCTTGGTAAGAAGTCATGGGCAAGCAACTAGAGCCTGTTTGATGAACTTCTAAAAAAAAAAAAAATACTAACAAAGCCCCTTGGACCCACCTATATCGCATAAATTTTGACAAGGCTAGTACAACAACCCATTGTCATGTCTTCCTACTTAAAAATCACAAGGGGGAGTCGACTATGATCACTAATTCAACGTGCCGGTGGCGCTTGCTAGATAATGCATGCGAAGAATAGATATGCCAAGGCCTGCAAGGTTTGGTTGTCATATATGATATAACCTAAACTACAAAATGAAAAGGGTTTAAATCCTTAACCCATATGTCAAGTTTATACATAATTGTTATCGACAGTCGGCACTCATTGACCCATATATCACTATACATGTCAAATACAAAAAATCCATTGGTTTGATAATTTCAACATACAAATCAAATGAAGCTTGATTGCCGGATCTCGTACACCATGCTCATAACACATCTAGCTCTATAAATTGAACCACCACTTCAGGACCTCAAACATCTCAACTTCCTACTTTCCAAGCAACACAATTATTAAGACGCACGTAGCGGAATAATGTCTCAAACCATGAAGGTGAATGTGATGGTTCTAGTAATCATGGCAGTGGCAGCACTAGGAGTAATGTTCCATGGAGCAGAAGCTGCAGAGTACGTAGTAGGAGACGACATGGGTTGGACTATTCCCCCGGCGGGCGCTCCTTCTTACGCTACCTGGGCTTCCAAGCATAGCTTGCATGCAGTCGACGATATTATCGGTAAACTTTCATTAGCACCTTTATACACAGTACCTACTTGGATTATCATTTGTATATTACCTTAGAAGGCTTGTCACTTTAACACTTACAACTCTATTTGTTTGGATGCGTAGTGTTTAAATTTGCAGCAGGAGAACAAGACTTGGCTTTTGTGACCAAGGATGATTTGGATAGCTGCAACACTACAAATCCTCTAGATGTATTCGACAAATCAGTTAAGATCCAGTTTCTTGTATCTGACATGTATTATGTCACGTCTACTCTTGCCGGACACTGCGCCAAAGGGCAGAAGATGGCTTTCTTCATCGCTCCCTCTTCGGGAAGTCCAAGTCCAAGTCCAAGCCCGAGCTCCAGCGTTGATGAGAAGTCCCCGCAGTCCCTCAACTTTGTGGCTCAGATCTCTGGCCGCGACTTCTAGTTTGCTTTTCTCCTCATGGGGTTTAGTACTGACTCGAAAATATTGAATAACTAGAGGCGCACTGTGTGTGATCTAGAAACATAGTACTCTAATTATACAATTACGATTACATTTGATGTAAGCAACCAGCTAATTCACTTCCAACATGAATGTGGCCAATCAATAAAGTCACTTTCAATAGTTCCTTTATATATTGCACTAGTTTTGGCATACATGTATTTAGAGATAATTTCTAGCACACAAAGTAATTTTTTTACAGTGTCAATAGAAGCACTCAAAATATAACCAAAAAAACGTGGCCACTAAAATCTGAGGAGGAGCAGTGCATCCTAAAATAAGGGTCATGTCTAAAGCAAAAACCCTATCACTTTATGGCACGTTTACTAAGTCGGAGTCGAAGTGAGCAGAAGTCGGAATGAACAAGAATCGGAGTGAGCAGAAATCGGAATGAGCAGGAATCGGAGTGAAGCACTCCCATTGAAGGGTTTACTAATTGTCCAGAATCAGAGTGAAAATTAAGTTGATTGCCATTAAACTATTTACTAATTTTCATGAATCGGAATGAAAATCAAATAAATTACTAAAATATCCATAGTATAAAGTTTCAGTTTTTTAACATAAAAGTGAAAATTAAAGTTTCTAGTACAAATTTCTCCTGTCACCGAACATTTGCTACTTTGTTTTATATAAGCAATATTACTGAGAATTGTAGTTTAAACATAATTATGATTAGTCTCCAGAAGAAAATAATCATGTTCTCCACCAGAAACTTTATACCAAAACAATTGTAATCTCTATTTTAAAATGGTTCTAACTTCCATAAACTTCAACCTACTAATCTTCACCAAAAAGTCATAATCATCATAGAGGAGTAATTGCTACAATATTTTTTTTGCGTTGGTAATTATCTCTTTTTCTGACGGGTAAAAGTTTTTTTGTGGATTATTAGATTTTGAAGGATAATTTAGGTAAAAAAAATTTCATTCCTGGTGGAATCAGTCTCCAGGAATCCCAATACCATCTAAACCTAGGGAGTCTCATTCCTTGAAAATCAGGAATCGCATCCCTAATTTGGTGGTGGGTCCCACCACAAATATGATTATCAAATTTTAGTAAACACATGAATGTGAATGACTCCCAATAATTTCATTCTCATTCCAGGTTAGTAAACACAATATGTGAGTACTCCTAAGAGCTCCTAAGAGCCCCTTTCGCAAAATGAAACAGTAAAATTAATTAGTAGGATAATGTCACGCTGTGACTTTTAGATAGATATAATTAAAGATTTGATGGTACTTTCAAGAACACCACAATAATTAAAGTTTTTCTTTTATTGCTTAACTGTGAAAGCGACTTCACATTAGTGATCAAGTGTGGTCCAAACAACATCTAGACCTGACCAAATATGGCCAAGAGGTGTACTGTTTTTTCTTTTGGAACAGGCCGTCCTAGGGTGTTAGGTTAAGCACGGGGCTAAACTCAAATTTTCGAGGGTAATTAATTATCTTTTACCTCTGCACTCGGAGTAAAAAAAAAAAAAAAACAACAACAACTTCTTCTTTCCAGGTGAGAAAGAGCCAATCATGTATAAAAATTGGGGGTTTGAAAGAAGCTGTTTGATCCTGTAACCTCGAAACTAGTTACACACCTGTAGAACCCTTTTGTCTGCAACTAAACCACTCTCCTTCCCAATTACCCAATGCTAACCACCCAAGAATCCTATGGCAACAGATTCACAAAATGCTTTATTTCACTTTGCAGCCTCTCTCTTTGGCAAATTGGCCACGCTTCAGTCTTCAGGCCAGCAACCTCTCTCTGCGGCTTTGCTTGGCAAATGTTTGCACTCCCAAAGGTACAATTTTTTTCACCTTTACTTTGGTTGGACATTTGTATTCAATGTAATTGCTTTTTACCTTTTATAGCTACCCTTTGGTTCAGTTCGAGCAAAACTTTAGTCATTGCATGCTTTCTGAATTTCTGTTTTAATGCTTTGATATGAGTCGTTTATTGCTAATTATGGTCGTCTAATGCACAAAAGACTCGTAATTTTTTGGTCATTATGTATTTGATGACAATATATAGTTCATATGTAAGCCATTGATCGAACCCAGTCTTGATTTTCACTAGGGTTTTGTGTTTCTGCATCGTGGTGAGATAAAGGTGTCCAAAACAGGGTTTGTTTTCAGTTTCATGGCCGAGTTACAACGGTCTTTATGTATAATTTAAAAGATATCCTAGGATTAATGGATAATTTAATGTAGATTATGGAAATCTGTTTGTTAGGTTGGGCTGAAAATTAATGGATTAGATCTTCCCTGATATGGAAAATGTAAATGTCAAAATCTTCTTTTTTATAATCTATCATCCAAGTGAACAAAGGGATTCACATTACTGTAAAATGCTTTCTGGGTAGTGAAGAAGCCTCAGATTGCATTTGGGTGAGTAATGTCTGTATAATGAGTCAATGACTTCATGAGTTCAGTGTGTGAATACTGATAGATGGGCCTTGTGATGCTACTTCTACCCTTGTATCCAGTTATGATATCATTCTTATATGCCTGTTGGTACTTTGTTGTCATGATTCGCTGCTTGTCCGAGTAGGGCTTAGCTTTGCTCAAGCTAAGAGGATTTTGTCTTGTCATAGGCATTTGGTTGTTCTTAAGAAACCTTGTAGCCACAGAAGCATATATTGCATTAGTTGTGTTGCTTGTTTTCTTGGGTTCGTTTCTTACTTTTGAGAGAAAGTGATCTTTATATTTTTGTTGGCCAGTACGATTTGATTCAAGTTTGATTACCCATGGGCCTCACGATTATTCAGGGAATACATATACATAACAGTGTCTTCTAATTGTTGTTTTATGTTTTCTCTACAAGGATGTCTTTCTGTTTTGGGTCCTGATGTCCAGTTTTGTATAGATTGTTCTATTATCTGGGAATGTACTATAGTATCTGTACTTGTCAGAGAGAGATAGAGAGATTGTTGACAAACTCTCCATGTTTTATAGTTACTTGCGTAATCTTATGTGAGCATTCCTTTCAAAAATATGTTGAGCCCTGTGATCTAGAGTCTTTTGTACTATAATGCATATATTTGTTCCTTGTAATTCATTTACCTCTGTGGGAATTACCGTTTCTTTTCCTTTAGTCAAAGAAAAGCAAGGAATGTGACTTGGAATAGATTTTAAAGGAAACTATAATGGCTGTTGAAGTTAACAATGCTAGATAATGGTTTTTCTCAGTGAAAACCAATTAATTATGCTGGGTAGAAAAGGTGATCTATTTGGATTTCTGCAACTCCTGGATATGAAGACGCAAGGAGAATCAAAATCTATGCAAGGAGCAATCATTATGAGCTCAATGTCTGACCTGGAGTAAATGGTTAGTTGATAACTCTTTTTTTAATCAAAAATAAACTTATGAATGAACTGCAATGAAGGAAACTATCCTGGCACTACTACCCATGTTTGCTTTGAACTCTCAAGTACATAAGTATATTCTGCTTTAACTTGCATGCATAGCATTTCTGGCCAGATGTTATCTCAACCTTGGCATTTGTAAAACCTTGTTAAGGTATAAATGTGATTTTGGGAGTATGCCTAAATTATACCTTGCCTGTGTACTACAAGTTAGTATTACATTATTATATATGCACACTCGTATATAGAGGATCTTTCTGGATATATCAGTCGCGGTTGTCATGAAAGGTAAAACTTTAATTTATATGGTAAATGGTACCAGGTCATGAAAATATCCCGCAAAATTCGCTCAATGCAGGAGCGGGGTACATGAACTTATCAGATTTTGTCGGGATTCTCGCTTTCTTTATCCCATTCCACCTACCACTTGTTGCAATGCATGAAGGATTCAGTTGCCAGGTTGTCAAAAACATTTCTAGTGATGTATTTCATAAATTGGGAGTTTCTTTCTCACGCATTTCAGAAGAATTTTCCAGCCTCTTTTGGAAGAGAGAAGTCGAGGTTCGATTGCAATCTGTGAGTTTCTTTGTTGAGTATCTGAATATCTTTTCAATCACCAATTCTCACTAATCTTATAAATTTTCTCCTCAGATCGTAGTTTAAGAAAGGGACAAGTGCCTGGGGATTTCATCATTTGAATCGTAAAACAGTTTTGTCCGAACAGGTATATTCCCTTCCTCCAGAGTTTTGTTTAAAATGCATGATATCAATCCACAATCCCAATCAGATCCTGCTATGCAATGAGCGTAATCTGATTTGTTGCTGTTCCTCGTTCCCTTTGAGGATTTTTGTGTTCCAAGATTTTTAATGAGGGCATCTTTTTCTTTTCCACCAATGTATGAGGGTGTATTTTTATTTTATTTGTAACTTTTGCCTTTTATTTTTTATTATACTATTTTTTTTATTGATTATCTTACCATAGACGTTTTTTTCCTCCTTAATGTGATTATCTGTTTAAGATTTTCGGTGACAGAAATCATATTTATCTAAACTAATCACTTCAAAATTCTCTAGATATCTGGACTGTTTTGTGATAACGATTTAGTTGAGCACATGACTGGTATTCTTAGACCATTGGCAAATAAAATTTCAGTCTTCATGATTACTTAGTTATTTGTTTTATCTTGACCTCTTTTCCCCTATGGTATTTATAGTGTATAGTGCCAACTTAAAGCTTCTGTGGATAATTCTTGATTACAAGATAGTTTAGTACTGTTAGAATATGCTTTAGGATTTATTGAGCTGATCATGTTTTCGCTAGCTCGTCAGTGGTTCCGTCTTTTGTTCTATTCTATAATTTCTGCCAAGCTTTCTGGTCAGAGATGCAAATGTCTTTATGTCCCTGTGAGGATATGTCCTCCATGTCTTGTTTTATGTTCTATTTATGAACTAAAGTATTTCTACTTACTACCTTGTAATTGGTTTTACAAGTTTTGTCTGATTCAATCATTGAAAGCTTTATTTTAATTGAGTCAATGGTACATTTTCTCAAATCCAAGTTTTGTTAACATTGTAATGTGATTATTTCCTCTTAGAATGATATGCATGAGCTGAAGAAACAAGTGCAGTTTTATATGGTACTGTTGCCAAGATGAGTATGGTGTGTTATTTTCTAGTGTTTTGTTAATACTGACATTGCTGAAGACAGAATAAAAAGGGCTAAAATTTTCAGCCAAGAAACTTTGACACTGAGCTTTATGCATATCTTCTTTTAGTGAAAATTTTGAGTTCCTCTGGAGCTCTCCCATTTGTATACTGTTAATCTTTTTTCTCCAGATTTTATAACTGTTTTGTAAATATAAATTTGGAAAATAAAGAACTTAAACCAAAGTACGTCTCTTAATTTCCTATGCCTGGATGCTGTCCTTGATACTTGTTCCTCCAGGGTAGTAAGACACAAAATATTGAGTTATTCGTATTGCAGGCACATTTATTTGGAACTGTCCAAGAGTCTGGGGTTCTCTTAAATCAAAAGCTTAAGAGCATCTTCAAATGGATAAATCTATCGTGAAGCGCATTCCAAACCTTTCACCGTTGAAGAGGGCTAGTTGGTCTGATGTGGAATCTGTGGAGGATTTGCATAGAAATATTCTTTCAAGGCTTCCTGTTAAGTACCTGTTACCTCTGAAGGTGATTTCCAAAATTTGGCGTAGATTAATTCGTAGTCCAAGTTTCACTGAATTGCATTTAAACCGTTCAAGAGAAAATGCCGTCTATATACTTTTCCTTTTATGAATGAGGTAAAAGTTTTGTATTTGATTGATGCTGATGGGGTTATTACGGACACGATCACCCTTCCTGGTGCTGAAAATCTATTCAGTATGGTTTGTTCCTATAATGGGTTGGTATGTTTCACCAATTATCCCTGGTGTCCTCACACATATGTGATTAAGGCAGTACCAGAGGACTTAGAAATCCGAATTTGCAATCCAGCTACTCGTGAAATTCGGTTACTTCCAAACTGTAGCCCATCAGAAAAGGAACTAGGCCTTGGGGTTGCTTTTGGGCCAGGGACCTCCGAGTATAGAGTATTTCGGTTTTTCCGCTCCGTTCGCCCTCAGTGTGAGATATTCTCGTCAAGCAACGGAACCTGGAAAAATATTGGTTATGTCAAGCATACTCCTATGGGTGCACACCACATATCTTTGAATGGAAAAGTTTACTGGTTTATTGCTTCAAAAGAAGATCATAGAATTCCTGGATTCATCCTTTCAGTGGACATGAAGAATAAATTTAAAATTATCAAGCCTCCCGGTGAACTCAACGACCACTCCTACTTAGTTGATCTTGAAGGTAGCTTATCGCTGGTTGTTTCTTATGATGAGTTGGAAACTGTGGTAATATGGATTTTAAGGGATGGAAATAAGTCTAATTGGGAGTACAAGTGCAGCAGTGATAAAATTCCATACCCTTGTGGTGCTCAGTGCCTAGACTCTGTAGTTGCCAGAAAAAATGAAATTTTTTTCATAACTAAGGAGGAATATCATATCTTTAATACGGACGAGATTGCGTGGAAGACACTGCATATAGAGAAGTGGTTAGAACATAACTCTCCTATGGTTTTGACATACACACAAAGCCTTGTCCCATGTAAGTACTATAAATGCTTTCAATTTATCATTGTTTCTGTTGGTTGAAGTTCACTGATTATATACCAAAAAAAAAAAAAAAAAAAAGTTCACTGAGTATAATGTCTCTTCTGCTTTATACTATTGATTGATTACTAGTATGGAAATATGAGATCTGCATAGTAGAATCCTATCCTAAACTAAACCAAGTTGATCTTTACTTATGGTGCAATTCTGGGCATGCCATGAACAAAGCAGTGTCTTGGTTTTGATTACTTATGAACTTCAGTATCTTCTGACATGCCTTTGAATATGTTAAACAGGTAGCTGATTCCTGGCTTCTGCAACAGGGGACGGGCAGGCTGAACAGCAATAAGCGAGAAGCATGATTCTGGTTCTTGTGGTTTTGTTTCCAGTATGACAGCATTTCTGGTGGAACTTTTCTTTCTTGTTTTTGTTATTTTACTTTTCGTCTTATGTAATTGTGAACTACCTGTTGCTTAGTTTTGGTTTTTATGCATCCTGGATTTGCCGAGTACTTTAACATTGTGTTGAATTACGGCTCAAAATTAGGAATTGGGAAAAGTTTCATCCAAGTCCTATTTTGGGTAGTAATTGGTTTGTTCTTTTCCTTGGTGTAGAAGGTTAGGGTTTTTCCTGTCCTGTTAGGATTTTAGGTGACTTATTCTAATGGGATTAGGAGTTTGGTTATGCCTATAAATATGCTTGACTATGTGATGCATATTGTTAAGGCGTGTAAAATCTGTTTGTAATCTTCTTTTGTTTAGTGAAGATCCTCGTCGTTTTCACCCGTGGATTAGGCTTTCGCCGAACCACGTTAAATCTTTTGTTCTTTGTTTGTTTTGTTGGCTATTCGTATTTTGTCATCGTTGAATTCGTTATTGGTATTTGATTAGCTTCCGCTCAAATTCACAACAAGTGGTATCAAGAGCTTAGGTTTCGGCTTGGGTTTTGATTGCCAATTCACCATGAATTCTATTGCGACGTTTGGCAAAATATGAGTTTGAAAAAAATTCGACTGGAGGAATCTTTTTTGGTTGGTCCTAAGGACTTTCGGGTTTTGTATTTGTTGACCCCTGCTAATTTGGCTGTAGCACTCCATCGACTGCAATTTGGAAGACTTTTGCTTGGGTATGGTTCGTGACTCCTGAAGGTGTTCGAAGTACAAATTTGTGATGAAAGTTTTTCGAATTATGGAGTTTGACAGAGGTGGAGCTTGAGGTGCAAACGGTTGAAGACTTTTGTTTTGAACTTCTGTAAGTGTTACAGAAGTAGGTGGAGCTTGATATCTATCAAAGCGTTTGGTGTCTTCGTTTGTTCGACATGTTTTGTTTGATCTTTGTTGAAGAATTCAGGTTCTTCGTTTGGTTTTGTTTGGATCAAGTTTGTTCCTGTTTTCAAGTTCGAGTTCTGCTTGGATTTGGTTCGTATTTGTTATTTGGGATACGTATCAGAGTAGCGCATTTGGTTTCCGATTTGTTTCGGTGGAGAAGACGTTCGGAGGAGGTTTCACTATTTTGGAAGCTCGATGGAGTTTCGCTTTGTTGGAGATTATGAAGATTTGCTAATTTCTCGCCGAGGTGGAGATTGTTGAATTACGGCTCAAAATTAGGAATTGGGAAAGTTTCATCTAAGTCCTATTTTGGGTAGTAATTGGTTTGTTCTTTTCCTTGGTGTAGAAGGTTAGGGTTTTTCCTGTCCTGTTAGGATTTTAGGTGACTTATTCTAATGGGATTAGGAGTTTGGTTATGCCTATAAATATGCTTGACTATGTGATGCATATTGTTAAGGCGTGTAAAATCTGTTTGTAATCTTCTTTTGTTTAGTGAAGATCCTCGTCGTTTTCACCCGTGGATTAGGCTTTCGCCGAAACCACGTTAAATCTTTTGTTCTTTGTTTGTTTTGTTGGCTATTCGTATTTTGTCATCGTTGAATTCGTTATTGGTATTTGATTAGCTTCCGCTCAAATTCACAACACATTGTTCTCGACCCTCTTAATTCTATCATATGCTGCTACCGGTCTCTTCCATTGCATTTCTCGTTATCAACAACCATTATTTTGTATGTACTCATTCTTTGTGATGTATAAGAATTATATGTAATGTATTTGATTTTAAGAGGTACGTAGAAGAGATAACGAATCACTCTCTTTAGACTAGTGCAGAATGGGAAATAATTTCCATATTCAAAAAGGGAGCTGAAAGAATATGATAGATATGGTGTAATAATGCAGTATTGCTATCTGCTCTAAAGAGACAAGGGTGTGCCCCTCATAGGAAGAAGGCCTATATGTGGATTTGTAATTATACTATACTTACAAATTCTAATTTAAGGGCGACTTAGTTATGTACATGTCGTTGCTGAGACATAAGCGATGACTAAATGGGACGTACTATGTTACAACTCAAAATGAGTTCTGGTTGAATAAGAATTATATTTAATGTATCTGATTTTAACAGGTATGTAGAAGAGATTACGAATCACTCTCTTTAGACTGTTGCAGAATGGGAAATAATTTCCATATTCAAAACAAGAGGGACTATATGTGGATTTGTAACCATACTAATCAGTTCTAATTGAAGGGGTGGTTTAGTTATGTACATGATGTTAGTGAGCCGCCGTAAGCGAGAATTAAATGGGCCGTACTATGACCTAATTGGCACATGATTAGGATTTAGGTGGAATTGCTTAGTCCAGATGATTTTAGGAATTAGTACAAACAAACCTGAATAAAGGTGGATTTTAGCCAAAGCAAACGAATTCTTGGATTTTCTGCGACGCAAAACGCGATGCTAATCTTGGCGTGGACGAAAATTATTCGGAACGCGTGGCAGAACTCCATTGGGCAGGCCCCTTCATACCCAATCCCTAATTAAGTCGGCAGCTGCTCCTATAAATAGAGGCCGCTCGATTTCCAAACCCTTCATCATTCAGAATTCAGACTCGACAAAAAAGCCCCAATTCCTTCGACCTCTTCAAAGTTTTCTCTCAATTCGATTTCAAGGTTGGTGTTTCCTTCATTTTTCGATTTTCTTCCGTTCGATTGTTTGATCGTTGATGAAATTGTTTGTTTATTTGTTGGTAATAATAATTTAGATTCGTTTTGAAATCGCGTAGGATCGTGAATCCTTAGGGTTTTGTTTGATCTAATCTGTTTGAAATCGCTTAGCATCGTGAATCCTTAGGGCTTTGTTTGATTAATTTGTTATTGATTCATCAGTTGGTCAGATCTGGTGGTTTTGGATTTAGGGTTTCCAAGAAAGGCCAGCACACGAATTCGATTAACTGTTCTGGGTTTTGCTTAACACCAATTGTTGTCTCAATTCATCCTAAATTTTATGTTTGAATGTTGCATTTTACAATTCGTTTTACCCGTACTTTTTTTGTTTGGTGGGTCAATTGGTGATGGAATTGTGAGTTTATTGATTGTTGTTAATAATCCAACATCTTGAAGAGGCCCCTTAGATTCGTCAACATCTTTGTGTAATAAACGTATGTGATTAAGTTGTTTAATTTTGTTTGAATTAATCTTATGTTTGATATTTGCATTTTTCAATTCATTGTACCCCTTTGTTGTTATTGTTTGATGGCCCAGTTTATGGAATTGTGAGTTTACTGTTGTTAATGATACAACATCCGATAATATACATGTGTGATTAAGTTGTTTGATATTTCCAGAAATCAAGTTGATTTGGTTTGTTTTGTTTGAACAGATGCAGATCTTTGTGAAAACCCTCACAGGAAAGACAATCACCCTTGAGGTGGAAAGCTCTGACACTATCGACAATGTCAAAGCCAAGATCCAAGACAAGGAGGGAATTCCTCCAGACCAGCAAAGGTTGATCTTTGCTGGAAAGCAGCTTGAGGATGGTCGTACACTAGCCGACTACAACATCCAGAAGGAGTCCACTCTCCACTTGGTGCTCCGACTTCGTGGTGGAATGCAAATTTTTGTCAAGACTCTTACTGGGAAGACCATCACTTTGGAGGTTGAGAGCTCGGACACTATTGACAATGTCAAGGCTAAGATCCAAGACAAGGAAGGCATTCCCCCAGACCAGCAGAGGCTGATTTTCGCTGGGAAGCAGCTTGAGGATGGCCGCACCCTTGCTGACTACAACATCCAAAAGGAGTCCACCCTACACTTGGTGCTCCGGCTCCGTGGTGGAATGCAAATATTCGTGAAGACGTTGACTGGGAAGACAATTACCTTGGAGGTTGAGAGCTCGGATACTATTGACAATGTCAAGGCAAAGATCCAGGACAAGGAAGGAATTCCCCCGGACCAGCAGAGGCTCATCTTTGCTGGCAAGCAGCTAGAGGATGGTCGTACCCTCGCCGACTACAACATCCAGAAGGAGTCCACTCTCCACTTGGTGCTCCGACTTCGTGGTGGAATGCAAATTTTTGTCAAGACTCTTACTGGGAAGACAATCACTCTAGAGGTTGAGAGCTCGGACACTATTGACAATGTCAAGGCTAAGATCCAAGACAAGGAAGGCATTCCCCCAGACCAGCAGAGGCTGATATTTGCCGGAAAGCAGCTTGAGGATGGCCGCACCCTCGCAGACTACAACATCCAGAAGGAGTCCACCCTTCACTTGGTGCTGCGTCTCCGTGGTGGCATGCAAATCTTTGTTAAGACCCTTACTGGGAAGACAATCACCTTGGAGGTTGAGAGCTCAGACACCATCGATAATGTCAAGGCAAAGATTCAAGACAAGGAGGGCATTCCCCCCGACCAGCAGAGGCTGATCTTTGCCGGAAAGCAGCTTGAGGATGGCCGCACCCTTGCAGACTACAATATCCAGAAGGAATCCACCCTCCACTTGGTGCTGCGTCTCCGTGGTGGTATGCAAATCTTTGTGAAGACTCTTACCGGGAAGACAATCACTCTGGAAGTTGAAAGCTCAGACACAATTGATAATGTCAAGGCTAAGATTCAGGATAAGGAGGGCATTCCTCCAGACCAGCAGAGGCTTATCTTTGCAGGAAAGCAGCTTGAGGATGGTCGCACTCTTGCAGACTATAACATCCAGAAAGAGTCTACTTTGCACTTGGTTCTTCGTCTGCGTGGTGGGATGCAGATATTTGTGAAAACTTTGACTGGGAAAACCATTACTCTGGAAGTGGAAAGTTCAGATACTATTGATAATGTTAAAGCCAAAATCCAGGACAAGGAAGGTATTCCTCCAGACCAGCAGAGGCTGATCTTTGCAGGCAAGCAGCTGGAGGATGGAAGGACTTTGGCTGACTATAACATTCAAAAGGAGTCCACTCTGCACTTGGTGCTTCGTCTGCGTGGTGGGATGCAGATATTTGTGAAGACTCTGACAGGCAAGACCATAACATTGGAGGTGGAGAGTTCTGACACAATCGATAATGTAAAAGCTAAGATTCAGGACAAGGAGGGCATCCCTCCAGACCAGCAGAGGCTCATCTTTGCGGGTAAGCAGCTGGAGGATGGGAGGACTCTAGCAGATTACAACATTCAGAAGGAGTCTACCCTTCACCTTGTGCTGCGTCTCCGTGGTGGTTTCTGAATGCTGAATGATCCTTTTTGGCCCATCCTGGCTTGAGTAATGTGGATGGTGCTGTTATAAGTTTGCTGGGTTTCATATTCTCGTACTGTTATAAGTTCCTTTTCTTTCCGTTGAACTTCTGGTACTATTTTAAGTTGCCCAATGGATGGGTCACCTTAATACTGTTTAGTCAATAAATAAACATGCTTATGCAGATGCTGTGTTCCTTCTATATTGCTCTTTCAACCTTGTGTTTGAATGATAATACTACACAATTTAGCATTGCTTGCAATATATGTTTGTGTTGAGTTTTTGAATGGGTTAAATTTGAAGGTGATTTCCCTCCTCTTTTTTTTTTTTTTTTTTTTTTTTTTGTGATCAAAGGTGATTGTCCGAGTCTCAAAGTATTTTTTTGTCATGGATGCTTGTGCTTTTCTAGTTGGGTGTAGATTATTCCTTTTAAGATTGTATCTTGACTCCCACCTATCTAGGATTTTAGAAGCACTTCTCCTTTTAAGAGCTAAGTTTGTATATTTCTAGTTTGGTTATGTTAAAGTTTGTATATTTCTAGTTTGATTATGTTAACTGAAATAATGATGCTTGCTGAATTGAGTTAAGTCTTCATGGATTGAGCAGCACTGCTCGCAGTGAGGTAAGTGACATAACACATTAATGTAGTGTTATATTCTGTTTCCTTAGTCGATATACTGCTTAATAGTCAAGTTAGTTTTCTGCCAATTCTGGCCTCTTTTCGCCCCCTTGGTTTTGAGTGCAATTGCATTATCCCATGGTCCCAGGCTTTGGGAGCTGGTATTGATGATGAATCCCCCTCTCCCCAAAAACAACATTTTCTGTCAATTAATTTGAAATGATGATGACATATTTGTAAATTAACTATTGTCAATATCTTGACAAAAGTTGAAGGAAAATTCTACAGTCCGTCAGGTTTTTTTAAAGAGTAATTTGGGAAAGCATGTGTAAGGCACATGATGTTTTTTAACAAAAAATTAAGTGGGCGGACTAGTCCACCTGGTGGACAGTAGAAAGTGCCAAAGTTGAGATGCATTGCATTGGACATCTGTATTTCTGTGTGATCTGCAGTTGATGCTCTTGCCGATATTCTTTCAAGCCTTGCTGTTAGGCGCTCTTAACATTATTCCTCTACTTTGTGTTTGATTTCCTTGTCTTTTTCCATTATATACTTGACCAACAAGCACAGCAAGCGTTCTTTTGGCGGGCAGTGTGAAAAGCTGATGTGTTTTACTCGTAGGACTTTCCAATGGCCAAACACGAGGTTAAGCGCTATATCATGAAATTTGCGCATAGCCCTATTTGCTTCTTTTTAACCATGTTAAAACTGAAATTGCTACAATTGAATAACAGCTTTAGAATCTATCTATATTCAGGGGAATTGGATCCGAAACTTGCTGGCTAATCTTTTGTATTTCTTCTATTTTTTATTATTGGAATCGGAAGATTTGAACTTTGAACTTCTTGTAATAATGAAAAAATTATCATAAGGTTAAGAGTTAGTTGGTATATGAGGTTAGGGGTGGGAATGGTAGGTATACCGTACCAAACCTCCAATACCGTGTACCAACCAAACTAAGGGTGTTTCTATAAAAATGACTACCAATACCATACCAAAGTTTCGGTACGGGTATGGTACGGTATGGTAGTGTTTGGTATTGGTATACTACCAAAGTCTCCAACTATATATTTTACAAAATTAAATTCAAAGTCAATATTATCAATTCACCATATTCAATGTACTAAAACTTTCAAATTGTATCATAGTTGTACAACCTAACATCTAAATAACAAATCACATAGTTCAACTTCAAATTCAAATGCAATAATAATCTCAAATAAATAAAATACACTCAAGAGTGTTTTTAACGAAAAAAATAGTAAAGCTATCATAATCCAAGGCTATATATATGCGGCGTGATGGATGCATAGGTTGGCTTGAAAAAAGAGTGAGAAAAATGATATATGTTATTAAAAAATTAAATAATATATATATATACTATTCGGTATACCATGGTATTGGGTTTTCAATACCAATACCGTACCAAAGTTTTCGGAGTGGTAGTGTACCGTCCTGACAGTAACTGTACCAATGGTAGTGTACAATGGAAATGGACGGTATGGTACGGTTGGTATTTGGTATTTGGTACAAAAATTCCACCCCTATATGAGGTGAATCTATAACTATGGAGAGGTTAATTTTGAACTACATACATAGCTAGGTACTTCATACCAAAATAATACACACCAGGAGAAAATGACATTGACAGATTCAACATGAAAGGAACATATAGCTAGGGTACTTTATAACTAAATAATACTCACCCAGGAGAAAATGACATTGACAGATTCAACATGAAAGGAACGGTAGATAACTCATTTTTGGGTACATGTGTCCTAAGGAAAGAGATAGCGTGTAGACAATACAATGGAAAAAATGAAATCAGTTGGTTTTTATTTTATGGATTTTTGGACTGCATATCACTGCAGCAACACTATAATAATTGGGTTGCTTTTACAAAGGGTTAACTCCACAACACGGAATCTAAAATCTCGATCTTGAATGGTACATGGACTTTGCTTCAGGTGTAAACAAGGTTGAAAAGTTGCAGGCATTGGCATAAAATGATTGGAAAAGAAAACAACCAGATAGTTGTTGGCTGAGAATGCGACCATGGCCGAATTGAAAGGTGTTCCTTTTACAGCCTTAATGCCTAATGTTAACAATGCAAAAGGCAAAAGAAAGTTACAAACCAGTGAGCAAAACCCTCAATATCGTCAAATCATGCCGTTCTCACTTATTGTCAATTTTGTTACAAAATTACGAAGTAGGTTAAATTTCATCTTTGCTCTCTATAAATCCAATAACTTTTCATTTTCGTCCTTGCAATTTAAATTTGCTAAATTTTTGTTATGTAGGTTTAATTTTTTTACCCTTATAGTTTGAGTAGTTTTTCGCTTCTGTCTTTATTATAGCTTCAATGCCGACAGCTTTCTTATGCAATTAATAACCTTAATAATCTAAAGTTCATGAGGGGGTCAAACTCGAATGCACTGAGGGAGCAAAGAACTTTAGGCATATATAGTTGACTAAGGCCATATTGGTATTGCTAATCTCGTCAAATTTGAGGAAAAAAATGGCAAAAATTAGCAAACTAACGTGACTAAACTAGTCGAAAACGAAACTTCATGGATGTAAGTAGAAAATTTCTCCATAGACAAAAAATGTAATTTGCCTTCTACAAACAGTAAGTATGGAGACAAATTACAGCGACATAATGAATAGTACCCTACCCATGATCCAGTTGGAATCAGGGTAACAAACATTCATTGCTTACCAAGATACAAGATGGGATTGCCGGCTTCTTTATAAAAAAAACCCAATAAATCACTCAATCCTATGGCATCACCAGAGTACATAAACAAGACAATATAACAAATAACAAGCTGCCGATATTCTGCCAAAATAAAATTAGTATACAAAACAACAATGCGGCACAAATCTTGCACTTTCGTGGTTTAAATAGGAGATGAAGTCGCATAAAGCCTAGAGCTTTGAAGGAAGCACATTCACTCAAATATGGGGCTCAAGAAAAGCATGTTTCGATATGCAGATGGCGTCGACAAGTTGTTGATATTGCTTGGAACTTTAGGCAGCATTGGTGACGGGTTGCAAAACCCTCTCATGATGTATGTTCTTAGTGAGGTTATCAATTCTTATGGAAGTCCTGGCGCTTTGACTTTTGCTAATGTAGACAAGGTAAACATAGTGAATCTCTCAGTAATGTCATTTTTCTGATACTGCAAGAGGCACCTAATTTACAATGAGAAAGGAAGAAAAAGTTGCTAAGTTTACTATTTGATAATGAAAAACTCCAAGTCAGTTGAAACTTTGTTTATTTCGAGAACAGATAATTTGATCATTGCGTCATAATCATCTTGAGTACTTGCAGAAAATTGTGGACTTGCTAACTTTGATCTCATTTTTGCAGTTTGCACTCAGGCTATTCTATGTTGCAATTGGAGTTGGAGTTGCATCATTTGTTGGTAAGTAAATTGGACTTTCAATTACTACCTTTACTTGCCGTAGAACAGGTCGACAGTCGGCATTTTGATTGGATCAATCTGTCCTGCATATTTTTTCTAGAAGAAAAGGATTACGGATTGATTGTAACATGCCTGTTTTCATGGCAACCAATTCTGCAGAAGGGTTATGTTGGACTCGAACAGCAGAGAGACAGACTTCAAAAATGAGAATGGAATATCTGAAATCTGTCCTTAGACAAGAAGTTTCCTTCTTTGACACCCAAACTGCTGGTTCTTCAACAACATTCCAAGTCATCTCCATCATATCCTCTGATACCAGTGCAGTCCAAGTCGCCTTGTGTGAGAAGGTTAGAGTTTATAATTCATAACTAGTCCAACTACCAACGTATATATGCTAAGAACTTCTGTTCAATGCACAGTTTAGCGATAGATTATCAGTTGATGCAAATTTAATTACTGAATGTGATTCCTTCTTATATGTAGATACCAAACTGCCTGGCTCACATGTCAACTTTCTTTTTCTGCCACATATTTGCCTTCCTTCTATCATGGCGACTGACTTTAGCCGCCATGCCACTTTCAATCATGTTCATAGCTCCGGGGCTTGTATTTGGTGGGATTATGATGGGTCTGGTAATGAAGGGGATAGGAGCTTATGGAGTTGCAGGGGGATTAGCTGAACAGGCAATTTCTTCCGTAAGAACTGTGTACTCATATGTTGGAGAGAAACAAACACTAACTAGGTTTAGCACTGCACTTCAGACAGTTGCCAAAATTGGAATCAAAGTAGGTTTGATAAAGGGATTGCTCATGGGAAGCATGGGGATCATTTATATCGGTTGGGGTTTTCAGGCGTGGGTCGGGACTTATTTGGTTACTAAAAAGGGAGAAGATGGTGGGCATGTTTTTGTAGCCGGTTTCAACGTCCTCATGGGAGGCCTGTGAGTAACTTTTTCTGATAACTGTCTATCATCATTTACTCTTTCTCAAATTCAATTGCAATTGCTTTTCAATTGTTTGCTTTCGGTCTTGAACTTACAATGTAATTTTGCTACTGCAGGAGTATTTTAAGTGCACTGCCAAACTTAACTGCCATCACAGAAGCATTAGCAGCAACAACTAGAATTCTGGAAATGATTGATCGCGTTCCCAGTATTGATACCGAAGACAGAAAAGGGAAGGCTTTGTCACATGTCAGAGGAGAAATAGAATTCCAAGACGTTTACTTCACTTACCCATCAAGACCTGATACCTCCATCTTAAATGGCTTGAATCTTAAGTTTCCAGCGGGCAAGAGTGTGGGTCTGGTTGGGGGAAGCGGTTCTGGCAAGTCAACAATCATTGCATTGCTTGAAAGATTTTATGAACCTGTTGAAGGAGAAATACTCTTGGATGGACGTAAAATTCGAAAGCTTCAGGCTAAATGGTTGAGATCCCAAATCGGTCTAGTTAACCAGGAACCTGTTCTGTTTGCAACTTCCTTGAAAGAGAACATACTTTTTGGAAAGGAAGGAGCTTCGATGGATGAAGTTATAAATGCGGCTAAAGCTGCAAACGCACATGACTTCATCGTCAAGTTACCAGATGGATATGAAACTCAAGTATGCTTCCTTCAACTCTCTGGAATTTACTTTTGGTTCCAATGCTTGCTGTTCTTGAAAGCAACAGAAGAGTCATCAGGAAATATACAACTTGTTACTCTGATTTGAATACTAATAAGATAATTTCTGTGGTTTTTCCAGGCTGGTCAATTTGGATTCCAACTGTCTGGCGGGCAAAAGCAGCGCATTGCCATAGCAAGAGCGCTCCTCAGGGATCCCCGAATCCTGCTGCTTGATGAAGCAACTAGTGCACTGGATGCACAGTCTGAAAGAATAGTGCAGGAGGCAATCGATCAGGCATCGAAAGGAAGGACAACTATCATTATTGCCCACCGCCTCTCCACAATCAGAACAGCAAACTTCATTGTGGTTCTTCAAGCCGGGAAAGTAGTTGAAAAAGGCTCACACAATGAGCTGATGCAAATGAAATCCGAACAAGGAGGTGAATACTTCAAGATGGTACAAATGCAGCAGACAGCAGGCCAAAATGAGGCTCCGGATGATTCCAGTACCCACACATATGAAAAACCTAGGCGTAGGAGGAGTGTTACACCAAGCCCCATTAGCTACAGATCAATGGCCCCTTCTCCCGCTTTCAATCCCACAACGATTTCTATGTCCATGGGCACGCCCTACTCCTTCTCCGTCTATCCTGATGGGGAAAGTGATGATGATGAAGACTATAAGCGCCCAAATTATCCTCCTCCTTCTCAGTGGCGTTTGCTGAAAATGAATGCACCAGAATGGGGACAAGCAGTACTTGGATGCTTGGGTGCAATAGGTTCTGGGGCAGTACAACCTGTAAACGCCTACTGTGTAGGATCACTTATATCAATCTACTTCCTCCAGGACAAATCTGAAATGAAGCGCCAATCTCGAGTCTTGTCCCTCGTTTTCTTAGGTATTGGTGTTTTCAACTTCTTCACCAACCTCCTCCAACATTACAACTTTGCAGTTATGGGTGAAAAGTTGACCACTAGGGTAAGAGAGCAGCTACTTGAAAAGCTGCTGACATTTGAGATCGGGTGGTTTGATGATGAGGAGAATACAAGTGCAGCTATTTGTGCAAGGCTAGCAACTGAAGTAAACACTGTTCGATCTCTTGTTGGGGACAGGATGTCCTTGCTAGTCCAGGCAGTTTTTGGGGCTTCCTTTGCTTATGCAGTAGGGCTTAAGTTGACATGGAAGTTATCCCTCGTGATGATAGCAGTTCAGCCACTAGTCATCGGAAGCTTCTATGCGAGGAGCATTTTAATGAAGAGTATGGGAGAGAAAGCGCGAAAAGCTCAAAAGCAAGGAAGCCAATTGGCGAGCGAAGCTGTCATTAACCACAGAACTATAACTGCATTTTCTTCTCAGAAAAGAATCTTGGGGCTGTTTGGTGAAACCATGAAAGGTCCTAAGCAGGAGAGTATCAAGCAATCCTATGTTTCAGGTGCTGGCTTGTTCAGCTCCCAATTCTTTACCACAGCTGCTACAGCACTAGCTTACTGGTATGGTGGGAAGCTGCTTGTGCAAGGGTTGATAACCTCAAAAGAGCTTTTTCAGGCATTTTTGATACTTCTATTCACCGCTTACATGATTGCAGAAGCCGGAAGCATGACTTCTGATATATCTAAAGGAAGCAGTGCCATTCAGTCAGTTTTTGCAATTTTGGATCGGAAAAGTGAGATTGATCCGGATAACAGATTGGGACTGGATATTAAGCGGAAGATCAAGGGTCGCGTTGAGATAAGAAATGTTTTCTTTTCATATCCAACAAGACCGGATCAGATGATACTTAAAGGACTGAGCCTCAGAATTGATGCAGGCAAAACAGTGGCACTAGTAGGGGGTAGTGGTTCTGGGAAATCCACGATTATTGGGCTCATTGAGAGATTTTACGATCCAATGAAGGGATCGATATGCATTGATGAACAGGATATTAAGAACTATAACTTAAGAATGTTGAGGTCACATATTGCATTAGTCTCTCAGGAGCCTACCTTGTTTGCTGGAACTATCCGCGAAAATATTGCCTACGGTAAAGAGAATGCGAAGGAATCTGAGATCAAGAGAGCGGCAGTTCTGGCCAATGCTCATGAATTTATCAGGTATGAAATTACAGTTGACAAGTTACACATCATAAAGGTTATGTTAATCTCGAGCTTCATAACATGCCAATATTTATTTCTGTCTTCTAAATTTGCAGTGGAATGGATAATGGTTATGACACATACTGCGGAGAGAGAGGAGTTCAGCTATCAGGAGGTCAGAAACAAAGAATTGCCATAGCTCGGGCAATACTGAAGAATCCAGCAATCCTCCTACTGGATGAAGCTACGAGTGCACTTGACAGCGTTTCAGAAAAATCAGTTCAAGAAGCCCTTGAGAAGATGATGGTTAGCAGAACATGTATAGTCATTGCTCACCGGCTTTCTACAATACAGAAGGCCAACTCCATTGCTGTGATCAAAGAAGGGAAGGTTGCTGAACAAGGTTCGCATAACGAGTTGATTTCCTTAGGACGCAATGGAGCGTACCACTCTCTGATACAACTACAGAGTGGTAGTTCACGCCCAAGGTAAACCAGAGGAATAAAGGATGTTGCATCAGATATGCAGAGAGAGTGAATTTTTGTCTATATGAGAAGATTTGAATTTAGTTTGTACTTTTACATGGAAGATCGGTAGTATTTAGGTTTGATAGAACAATTTCCATTGCTGTACTGTAATTATCTGTCATATGCTTAGTATTTGTGTAATTTGACGATCAGAATGCCCTACAACATACTTATAGTGAGCTTTGAGAGTGTGATAATATTTTCTGAAGTTCAGAATCATTTAGAATTGAACTGGTAATTTTGGACCAATTTTAACAAAGTTTACGGACAACATGGATCTGCTTGCGATTGAAAACTGAAACAATAACTTTGGAAATGCTCAGAGGCCATTCCTGATAAAAGCCAAACTACTACAATTCAAGATGGTATATGAAGTTGGCACATATAAGATCATGGCTGAGATCAGAATTGGGATCATAATGCGGCTAGCAAGCAATTCCATTTTTAGACTTTTACAGCTTGTGAATCTGATTCCAAGAAGATAACAAATTGATAGCTAACAGAAATCTCTCCAAGTTCTTGCTTCTTATGTGGAACCAATCTACTTGGCTTTATCAAAGAAAACAGCAGGGGTTTTTCAAAGTTGTAATTCGCTACTGAAATCCTGAACCAAGCTACCAAATTTATAGGCACATCATTCCAACACCACACTAATTAACCCCAGAAATTTAAATTATCTGCCTAAAAGAATTAACCAAAGATGACAACAGATATCAAAAAAATTATATTCCATCTCTTTTTTTTTTTTTTTTTGCTCACACAAGGTCAGCACCAATTTTTTCCTTCCTATGTCTACAAAAAAATAAAAACCAGATGCTTTCTAAATTAGGAAACAATCTAAAAAATCAAAATGCATGGCAAGTCGGATCATAAAAAGAAAAAAAAAATCACCAAGAATTGAGGAACATGAAGACAAACAAATTGGCCAAAACCCCAACCTGGCCAAGAAAGCAGCCAATTAGGTGATCACGTGGTGCAGAAGAGAGCTTGATATCCTTCTTGGAGACTTTGGCACCAGATTCATCGACCTCCACATCTGCTCTAACCACCAACCTGTGCCTCTTAGTCCTCCACGCCATGATCTTGTACCTCACTGATGTGGCCAGATCCACCCTAAAACTCACTCTCCCATTGGGGTGGACTCCACTCACCGCCGTCCAGTTGAGCCCATTGGGCCCCACAACCGCAAGCTTTTTGGCCTGCTTATTGTGCCCCTGGTAGAACCTGGGTACATCAGCTGTGGCTATGGGGCTGCTGCTGGTGTTGGTTGTGGAGAGCCAGACGGTGAGGTTGAGGGCATCATAGTCAACTCCCTTGTCCTTGTTGGTGTTTTTCAGCTTCAAGGAGAGGACGAGGGAGGTGTTTTTGGGTTCGTTCAGGGTCTTGTTGAGTGCAGGGACGTAAAATGAGTTGATTGTGCACTTGGGTGTGGAGGTGCGGAGGCTCAGCCACATGAAGAGGGCGGTGAGACCGAGCGTGAAGATGAAGCTGAAGCAGCAGCGGCAGCAGCCGCCGGACTCCGACATGTTCGAATGGTTTCCAAGAAAATGTTCTTGTCAAGTTTTGAGATGTAATTGTGGAGGAGATGAGGAAGAAGAAGAAGAAGAAGAAGAAACACCAGCACAGACAATTGGACAATTAGTTTCTGGACAACTTTGTAAATTATTAATATTCTTTCTTTAATAAAGCTCCGGTAGCTTTTGTTGTTGAGTGGTGGTGTATTTCTATATATGGGGCCTGAAAGAAAATTGTGCATTGACTTGAATGTTCAAGTCTTTGAGGTATAGTGTTAGGAACTTCCTTCCAGGCGTGTGGTGTGGGGGGTGCTTTGTACTCTATTGGTTTTTTTAACTTAATTACTTAAAGGGAGGCTACTTCCACCAAAGTTCTTGGATACTTCCTAGTATTTCTGACTTGCTCACGCTAAGGAGGCCTTTTTGGCAAAGCCTAGGAATTTTACAATTTCGTAGCAAAAGATCAATAAGACCGCTTAAACTAACCTAACAAATGGATAGACCTGGTTCGTTTAGATTGCAAGTTTGAGCAGAAATCCGAATCAATGGGGATCGTTCAAAGCCCTAATTGCCACAACAATAATCTTTCAGATAGATTGGACAAGATTGATCTAGCATTTCAACATCATCCACCTGTTTCATCTCACTTCAGGTTCAGGAAAATTCACAGAACATCAAACATATCCATACTGGATTAAAAAGCCAAAGTTCTCTGGACTTTGGTCCCTATGAAATTATGAAGGTTTAGGATGTTATATTTTTCTTATAAAGAATAGCTAATTAGTGACTTGTGTGATGAATAGCTTTTGAGAAACCCCTAAAGTTCTGCTTGGAGCATGAAAGTGCTTACCTAATTGATTGGAGACATGGAGAGCATCGACTATAGTTTCTGTCAAGTGAATCCAATGAAAATCTAACGAATAGAATCTTCCATGATGAACATACAAATCATAATAACTCCTGATTGCAAACAATTAAAAGCACTTTGTAACTAATATTTCTTATTTTCGCTTTTCTTTGTTGGCCAAAAGGGAACATCCCCTTTTCCTAATTACTACACTAAACATACACTTATAAAATGTACTCTTCATTCCGAAAATAAAAAAAGGGTGCAAATGGTGTCTTTCACAGTTAGGATTGCCTTGTTCTTGACTACATTATTGGACAACTTTTATATTGGATCAGACCTTTGAGGGCATGCTTGGTTCAGCCTCTTTCTGACTTTTGTCCTCCTCAAATTTGTCTATAGCCACTTGTAATTCATCTGTGCCTCCAACAGCTCTCATGGTGTAGAAATATACTCCAAAGACGAAAGCTGACAAACCCCCAGCAACTATAGCATTCTTTGTTTTAGGTGCAAGGCTCCTAAATCCTGAAATCCCAGCCATCTACCAGCTATTGTGCAGCAAAGTTCGTTTTATGCTTTTCAGTCTGCACAAAAAACACATGAATTGAAAATGGAAAAATTAAATCAAGCTCGGCTGCTCTCTGAAAGAAAATTATTTACAGGCATAGAGGGGTGCTTTCTTTTTGTGGATAACTTATGATAGAAGACTCCAACGAAAAACTAAGAGGGCGGAGAAAATATATTGCCTATTATACGTAGCAGCCCACAGTACCCCCTAGTTTGCAATGCTAATAAGAAACTCAAAACAAGCATACAAGATTGAGGGTTTGCAAATAATGATCCATAAGAGCAGCTTTAAAACACAAATTGAATGACTACAAGGGAACTGTAATAATTCATAACTTCGAAGCTAAGCACAAATCTTACACTACGAATTACTTCAATCCTTCGAGGTGATGTATAAGAGAAATTTCTAATCAAGTGCAAGGTAAGCAGTTTCCAGGGAGAATGTCAATAATAAAAATCCTCAATGAAAGGTAGGATATAATGACTAGATGATCGCGTCGGGTACATTTGTGGTGCATAAACATATATAACATATACATTCTTACAAAATTAGGTTGCAAGTTTAATAAACATTGTTCTTGCATCTTCCATAGTATGCCAAATGGATGCCCATCTTGGGATGTTAAACCATTTTCATTGTGACTCCTAATATCATGGGATTTCTTTTTTAAAATTTGGGAAATTTTATCCACACCCTTCAATTTTATTTCTACACCCATCTATCACTCAATGTAACTATTAAATTTTTTTGGAATAAGATTGTAATAATTAAATTGCTGTAATACGAATATCCTAGAACAAAATTACGCTCAACACAAAAAAGCATGTAAAATGCAATTAGAACATAATCTCTACACCCACCAGATCTCCAATAAAACCCTCTTCTGCAAAAAGATAGAATATGATATTTGATTAGGTTAAGTTGTCACAAGCACTAACAGAAAAACTCAATGACTCTGACCAGAACATAATCAGTCTGTATGAAACAAAGAAACAATGTTTTGCTGCATCGAAAACTTCGAATTCAACCCCGAAGACCCAATTTTTCGATTGAAATCTGAGAAATTATTCTGAAAAAGATCATCTTCAAATTGAACCAAACCCAAAAGATATCGTAAAGTACGACATCCCAGTACCAATTAAACATGGTAAACTCCATTTTCTCATGTCAACTACGCAGAAACTTTAATCTAAACACAGAAGAAGAGGATTAGTCAAATAAGAAACCATACCTGAATGAATTCAGAGAGACAGCGGCTTCTACTGCTTTTCTGTAGGTCGTTTGAGTTGTGTTGTGTTCTGTTGTGTTGTTTGCATTCCCAATTTGGGCGCTGTGATTATTTACATTGTTCATTCTGGTCCTTGGGTTCCCGTTTGGGCCTGTTTTTTGTTTCTTACCTTTGGGCTTGGTGTAATGCATTTTTAAAGAGAACAAACAACCCAAACGGACATATATTGTAGAAGGCCTGGTAGAAACAATAAGTAAATTTTCGAATTAAAGTCACGGTTTGAATTTCATGATAGGTGTAATTCTCAACAATAACAAAAATTCCATGACATGTATGGTGTTAAGAAAATAGTCGGTGAGATATTGTTTGTTTGACATTCTTGTCCCATATTATGTGTAAAAACGTAATCCCGATTATGAATAATTTGGGACTAAAATGTTCAAAGATATAGTATATTTTCCTATTGAAAAAAAGAACTACATTTTTTCCTCATAAAGTTTGGCGGAGGCGGAGAAGCTACTAGTGGTGGTGGTGGGTGGAGGATTACAAGGCAGCAAGCAAGGTCGAGCGGAGCATGGAGAAGTGATTGCCACCGCCGACGGTTTTGATGAGTAATTTATGATTCCACTTTCTTGCGACGTTGAATTTGCCTCTTATTCTTAACGTATGAGCCAAAGCGCTTATACTTTTACATCAGCGCTGATTTGGTGAATAAGGCATGCCGCCTACACTGCTCATGCGACATATGCCTTTGATCAAGATTAACCGTGCTGTGCTAAATTACAAACACAAGACTAATGATCTGTTAGGTAGTTAGAGCCTTTGAAAAATATGATTAGGAAGTTCGTTGATCCTCAATAAACAAGTGAAGAAGGCTACTGCTTGATGTGGCTAACTAACGAGATATAGATCGAATTGTATATTGGTGATCCATCTCATGAATATAATCACTTTGTTAATTGTATCATTATTCATGGGTTTTGTTTTACATTCGAAAGTTTACAAAATACATCTTCAAACTGTGCTCATATCTTTCAAAGGAGAAATCTTGAGAGCTATACTTTCTCACCAGTCTTCTGGCCATCGATTGGGGTTGTTGTTTATACTTTCTCAATGAAGTCCCTATAAGCTGTTGTTTCACTGGGGCTTTGGATTCGTAAGAAGGGCAGCTGAAGTATGCAAAAGAAAACCTCTCAACTTTTCTTGATTCTTAGCTAACGACCTGGTGTTTGATGCTCTTGTGTTGGTTCATTTTTAATATTAATTGGAGTCTATTAGCATTATTAATGGGAATTAATTTGGAGTTAGTGGTGAATTATGGTGGAGTCATAGCCTTTCTTTTCCCACAAAATTTGTAACCTATCATTCATTTAGGGACCTTTATTTCATGGTGTTACTACCCTATTAAATTTTACACTTATTAGCCATTTTGCCCCCTGCAACTCACTTTGAGAGACAATTTACCCCCTGCAGCTTTATTTGTATCCCATCTGCCCCGTGCAACTCATTTTTTGGGACTTTTTGCCCCTTTTTCAGGTAAGTTAACGGAAACCGTTAACTTTAATGATGTGGACATACCACATCAGCAAATGTGGGCCCCACAAACATACACATCAGCAAAAAAAATTAGTTTTTTTTTTTTTTTTTTTTTTTTTTATAAAAATTTTGGTTCTGCTGCGACGCATTCTCGCTCGTCTGCAAGCGGTGGCTCGCACTCGAGCGCCTCAGCTGCACCTCCCTCCGCGTCGGCGCCGACGGCACCCCTGACTTAGCCATCGGCCTTTTCACCCGCTGCTTCCCCAACGTGTGAGCGTAAACATGAACTAACAGATCAAACACAAATGGGTTCGATTCAGTCACCTCGTAGCTATTAAGCAACGAATCGACAACCCAAAATTTCGAAGAATTTCCATCATTTTTCTTCACAACCGATTCTATCAGAGCTTTGGTGTCCATGAGCAACCTGGCTTTGGCCAGAATGTGAATGACTATGGAGTATGACGAAAACCCATGTTCGAATATTTTGCGGTGAGCTGCCCAGTGGAAAAAACCCAGATCCCGTTTCGCATCGGTGGGTTCTTTAAATTGTAACAGCACGCTCTCGATGATGTCGCCGTCTAATTTGATAGCTTCGAATCTGGCAGTCAGAGTGTCCCAATTGCAACTTGCACTCAAGGTGTCGCGGATGGATTTGACGACGTCGTTTGGCGAGGGGTGTGTGTGGATGAGGTGGTGCGTTCTCTGATTGGTGGGTTTGGGAAGTAGAGATTGAGTGATTCGACGCAGTGAAAACGTCATGGACGACTAAACGATGAAGCTATCTTCCAAGTAGATTTCTGTAAACCCACAATCGTCGATTGGTAGCAGAGCGGTGGAGCTGGAGAATTGGGCACCGGAGCTTGGGCTGCACTCAGTACTATACAATTTGAAGGGGAGTTCTGTTTACGCCAAATTTCTCTCTGTTTTTTAGTTTTCAGATTTTAATTTCTGTGGAGATTAAGTGTTTAATTTTCAATTCTGTTTGGTAGTTGAGAAATTGCAGGAAAATGGAGACTTTTTTTGTTCGGATGGTTTGATTACCGTTGCGTGGGTTGTTTGGGAGCGAGATGCTCAATCGCTCATCAATGTGGACGGAACAGACGTTGGGGAAGCGGCGGGCGAGCCACCGCCTGCAGACGAGCGAGAATGCGTCGCAGCAGAACCAAATTTTTTTCAAAAAAAATCTATTTTTTTGCTGATGTGTATGTTTGTGGGGCCCACATTTGCTGATGTGGCATGTCCACATCATCAAAGTTAACGGTTTCCGTTAACTTAACAGAAAAGGGAGTAAAAAGTCCCAAAAAATGAGTTGCAGGGGGCATATGGGATACAAATAGAGTTGCAGGGGGCAAATTGTCTCTCAAAGTGAGTTGCAGGGGGCAAAATGGCTAATAAGTGTAAATTTTATTAAGTAGTGGGGTGGTCTTAGTAGCCTATAAATAAAGATCATCTTTATCTTTTGTAGATCTCTAATTTATACTTATATTCCTCTATCTTCTTTTCTTGTGTTTTACCTACAGGTCAAAGAAAGGTTTTCTTGTGGTGAAATTTTGGACTCATTCTCTTGTGCAAATAGGTGCGAGTCATACAATGTTTCAGTTGGGTTGTTGTATCTTGGAGGGGACAAGTGAAGAGATATACTACTGCACAATGGCTTGAATCTCCTTAAAGAGAGCGAGATATTACAAACAGAAACAAAAATAAACAAACAAAAAAAAACCTTTCATGATGAACCGGAAAGGGCCACAAGCATATTCCTGTCAAGGGGAGTCTGCACTAAGGCAGTAAGATATGGTTGCGCCTCAGGCTAATTGTCTACGTGCTTCTTCTTCGAAGAAATTATTTTTATTTATAATTTCTTTGTAATCCCCCCAACAATTTAAAGGAGATTCAAACGACATGGAGCATGTACTTGAGAAGACGTCCGACAATGTTGTAGATCTCAACAAGCCATTCCGCTTAAAGGAGCTCACTTCAAGCAATGGAAAGGGAAAATCCTTTTCTATCTCAATCTTCACAAACAAAAACTTAGTTCATCATTTTAGTAGTCTGCACATCAAACGTTCAAAGCACCTTAATGCATTTGCTTCATCAACAAGAAAGGATAATCATGGGGGAGCAAAGATCACTCATTCCTGCTCATCCGGTAACAATGTTCAGCGTCCAAACAAGAAAACCATTATCCTTTTGCCCTTTACGAACATAAATAGAGAAGTGATCACTCATATGCTACCTGCCTGGACAGTGCCCAACTTTTGTATCTATCTAGACACAGCTAGAATATTAAGTTTTGACAAGTGTTCTTGTTTCTCGTAAAACACCAGTATCTTGTCAGTGCGCACTACATTAAGAACTGATATATATATATATATATACGCGGAGGCGTCTTCAAACAGAAAGTCAATAATTCCGGTCCTGAACAAATTGTTCGTTTTCATTCAGGAACTTGGAATCATGCACAAAGTAACTATAGTACTATTAAAAAAGAAATTTTATCTATTGTATTATGCATCTCAAAATTTCAAGATGATTTACTCAATCAAAGATTTTTAGTCAGAGTAGATTGCAAAAGCGCGAAACATGTTTTAGAAAAAGATGTTCAAAACATTGCATCTAAACAGATTTTCGCCCGATGGCAAGCTATATTAAGTATATTTGATTTTGAAATTGAATATATCAAAGGCAGTCAAAATTCTATCCCTGATTTTCTAACCAGAGAGTTCTTACAGGAAAAACAAGATGGGATCTAGATTCCCGCAAAGACCACCACCTAAACAGGAGTCGCCTTCTCCGCAAAAGTCATTAGTCAAACAAGAGTCATCCTCCCAAGGTCTAGTACCTTACAGTCACTCCCCAGTCTCAATCTCAAACAGATTTACCACAATTGGGCAAACCCGCCCCAATTATCAGTCAGCTTTAGTCACCCAGTATGACCCTTTTCAGTCAATTACCCAGTCACAGTCTTATGGTCAACCTTCAACCATTTACCAGAAGTCATCACCATACTTCCCAAAAACTCCCAGTCACCCTCTATTTTACATTGAAGATTGCCTCAGTCATATTAAAAATCCTGGCCAATTAGCCAAAGCTTGTTTTCCCCCAGGATTTCATTATGCCCCATTCCATCCTAGTAAAACACTTGCTTATTTCAGAGATATCCTATTCTCAACCCAGTCAGTCACCATCAAACCAATTTATGATAAAGGAGATCAGCCAAAACTCCTCTATCATTCGATTTACATTCTCAGAGTTATTACCCAGGAACAATGGGACAGTCAACCATTCAAACCCAAGACTCTTTCCGAAGGAGTAGTATACAACTACTATGACTACATGGAGGCTTGGTTCAAAATATTTCTACATCAGAATGAAGCATTCAGCCACTCTTGGTTCATCTGCTTCGACAGTAAATTTAAAAGTCAACTTCCACTATGGTTCCAGAAATGGTGGGCTATGTTCGGACCAACATTTGAGCTCCTACCTCAAGAGCTCCAAGAATCAGTCAAATACTTCTCAGCCCGCTACAGACCCAGTCAACAAAATGCCAGATTTCCGCATTTATTATTATTTGTATCAAAATATAAAATGTCATGGATCATGAAGTGGCAATTCACAGTTAATTCAGGTATTCTTAGCCGATTAATTTCAGTAAAATGGTGGGATAAGTTCAAACACCACCGGATTATTTCACAAGTCAATGAAGAATTCCCGGCAGTACAGCCCAAAGAAGTCAAGCCAGCAACATCACAGTCATCTTCCTCCTCTCTCAGTATTGAAGGAAAGTCAAAATTCAGGTATTCTTAGCCGATTAATTTCAGTAAAATGGTGGGATAAGTTCAAACACCACCGGATTATTTCACAAGTCAATGAAGAATTCCCGGCAGTACAGCCCAAAGAAGTCAAGCCAGCAACATCACAGTCATCTTCCTCCTCTCTCAGTATTGAAGGAAAGTCAAAAGCAGAATTAAAAGAGATGGCAAGCCAATTGCTCCTCCTTGCCAATGAGAAAGAAGAAATCCCAGTCAAAGAAGAAGACTCATCCTCTTCTACAGCAACAGTCACACCGGCTTCCAGCCCGGCAAAGCCATTACGTTGGGCAGATTACCCGGAAGATGATGACCACCAGAGTTATCAAAACTTCCAAGATGCTCAAGATCCCTATGCCGACATTGATCCATTTGACATGGCTGGCTAAAGGAATAGTCACAAAAACATGTGATTCAACAGTCACCAGACAAGTCACTAGTCACCAACAGTAAAAGACCCAGACAAGTCACTATTCATGAATAGTCAAAGATTCCCGCTCTTTCGGTGGGCAATAATGCAAGTCCTGCATCCAGCTTCTATATAAGGAGCCCCGCAGTCACATTGCAAAGGGAGCTCATTCAGAGAGTAAACCCCCAAGCCAAAATTTAGTTAATAGCTCCAAGTAAACCGAGATTAAAAGATTGTTTTAGCATACTTGAGATATCAAACTGTGATATTCATGTATCCTATCTCTTTCAATATATCTCTCTATCCCCCGTAAAACATTGTACCCCAAGTAAGAATTTATCAATACAAGTTATTTCATTAATCCATTTTCAAATTATTATTTTCTGAATCTTCTTCATTACAGTTATCTTCATTATCATTATTTTCAGTAATTTCATTAATTTATTATGACTTCCGCATGCATCATTTCATCAGTCACTATGTTTACCCTTCTGGTATCAGAGCCATAAGTGTTTAGATCCAGTAAACTTTCAGAATTATTGTCTCTATTCAGTTAGCTCATTCCGCCCAAGTGGCTGGTTATCTATCTGTTGATCTATTTGCTGTTTATCTATCTGTTTCTCTATCCTTGTTTATCTTCTGCGTTAGAAGTCTTCCCACACCAAACAGTAAGGCCAGGTCCAAACAATAAGTCCCGAGGAGAGGCGTGAGCGGAGGGCATGAGCGGCGAAGACGACTTCTAGGGTTACCAGGTACCCATGGTAGAAAACGATGATGAATAGTGAGTCAGTCAATTTTTAGATTTCCCTTCTCTTGTCAAGATGTGTCGACTTTTTAGGTCCAACTCTTCTGTTAGTTCTAGATCTAGCCTAGGCCAGATCCCAAACATAGTCAACGAAGAACATATTGAATATCAGTCAGACGAAAACATTGATTTCACGGGTTGGAACATACCCAAAATTCCTAAAGAAAGCATATATCGAAAGAAATGGTCTTTCAATGCTTTCAAAAGTTCACACCAAGTCAAAACCGTAGAACAAGTCTATGCCATTAGTAAAGAACATGAAACCTGCCAGTTATTCAGTCAAGAGTCAATCAAAACCCACAAGAAAGAAGGATACAACTATATCCATATAGGATGTGTCCAAGTTGCAGTCAAACCCCTAACCAGAGGAGGTCTAAATAATTCAGTCCTCTTATGTCTTAGAGATGCCAGATTCACCGACTTTAATGATAGCATCCTTGGAGTTATTGAATCCAGTCTGTATAACGGTCCAATTCATTTTGACTGTTATCCTGATTTCACTGTAAGCATTAATGATCCTCATGTCTTAAAAACTTTAACGTTAAACATTAAGACAGCCGGATACAAAGTCCTCAACGGAGTCCATTCTTTATCACTCATTTATAGAATTTACTATAAATGTACTGGTACCAATTTGAATGTCCAAGCAGTCAACAAAAGTCCAAAAGACCAGACACTCCTCATTCAAAGTAACCAGAGTAATGCCAATATCCGAATTCCCCAAACACTCCGATGGTCAGAAATTAACCTTCCCACAGATTGGTTATTAGTCAATGAAAACCAACCCACAGATATCCAGAATACCCAGTCATCTCTTGATTACATCCAACAATACCTAGACGGTACAGTCAAAATAAACTTTAGAGGTCAGCCTTCTTCTTCCTCTGATCCTAAACCAATTAGCATCCGAACCGTTCCTAGTCAAACAAATCGAATCTTACCGCCAAGACATTCCTTTGCCGAGTCAACAACCACCGAAGGAGTTCTTAGACTCGATCAAGATATCGAAAAAGAATTTAAAAAACTCAAGTTAAAAGAAGTCCAAACCACTTCTCAAGTCACCCATCCCTGCTATACAAACAATGAAGATTCCGAGTCAGACAAACAGTCACCCACAGCTACTGATTTTGAAGTCACTCCCCCCATTAACTCCCAACTCCTAGTCCTCACCAAAGAATTCAAAATTAATTGTCAAATGCTTGACAAGCATTTGACACATGAACAAAACATCCAAAGACGAAACCAGTTTCGCCAACAATTCTCTGAGTCAGAGAGAAAGGAACTGTTTAGTCAATGGAAAAACACAATGATTGAAAACCAAAAAGAAATATTCTTTCTGGATTTCGTAGAACAACTACACAGTAACATCAATGTAGTCACCAAACAAAGCTGGACCAAACCAGACAAATCACATGCGTCTGGCCAGTCATCCTCCAGCAGAAACAATAGTCATCCCACACTTAGAAACATCCATTATTGCCTCCCCTTTCAAAATCCCTGACAAAGATTCTGAAACGAAAAAAGTCATTGAACAAAATAATTACACCAACCAGTGCCTGATTACTATTGGAAAACAGTTAGACAAAATTGAAACCAACATTGATCAGCTTCCCAGTCAGCCCAGTTCTTCCAAAAAAGAAAGCCCATTAGTCAAGTTTGAGTCTAAACCAGGCCCAAGTCTAAAGTCCAAAGATTCCACGTTAGTCAAAATTGAACAAATGTTAAAAGACTTAACGCCAACCAAACCAGGACCTTCAGTCAGCGTAGTAAATGTCTCCCAAACTAGTCAACCATTTGATTCATCAGACTCCGAATCAGATAACATCAGTCAAATTGAAAATGCGTTCAAAAATCTTGAAGTCAAATGAATCACTAACAAAACCCGAGTCAATCCTACCAGTCTTACAAAAAACTGGTATCCAAGGCCAACCCGTCCAGACATGCAGTTTGAAGAAAGAGTGTTCCAAAACCAATTTGCAGTTTCTGCAGACAAGCTTTATGAATGGAACATAGATGGTCTGTCAGAACAAGAATTGTTGAACAAACTTCAACATATGTCGATGGTTGCCAACAGTTACTCCACCACTCATAATCTTAGTCAAATCCAAATCCTTGATTTGCTAGTTACCAGTTTCACCGGCATACTGCTATCTTGGTGGGAAAAACACCTCACTCCAGATTCCAAACAAGCCATTCGGCAAGCAGTCAAACAAGATGAAGATGGATTACCGATCTTCGATGAAACCATCGGACAAGGTATTCCAGACCCCATCAACACACTTCTATTCACAATCATAGAACATTTCATAGGTACTCCTAGTAACATCACTTCCAGAATCCATGACCAACTCAGTAACCTCCGTTGTCCCACTCTCAGTGATTTCAGATGGTATAAAGATATCTTTATATCCAGAGTCATGCTCCGTGAAGACAGTAATCAGCCTTTCTGGAAAGAAAAGTTCATTAACGGTCTTCCGAACCTATTTGCCCACAAAATTAGGCAAGTCCTCAGTAATGAAAACAATGTCATTCCCTACGACAACCTTACATACGACAACATAATCAATACCATTCAGCAAGAAGGTCTGAAGATGTGTATTGATATGAAAATTAGTAAACAAGTCAACAGTGATAGAAAAATTGCCAAATATGAAATGGGAAATTTCTGTGAACAATACGGTCTACCCCCAATAGCCCCCTCCAGAAATACTAAGTCTAGAGAGAAATACCCTAGTCACAAAAGACACTACAAGTACAAAAGATATGAGAAAAACAAACCCGCAAATGATGTATTCTACTCCAAAGCCAAACCAAAACGGCATTGGAAGAAAAATACAAAGCCTAGTCAAAAACACCAGGATAAAAGCAACATTACTTGCTTTAAATGTCAAAAGAAAGGTCACTATGCAAAAGATTGCAGAGTCAAGAAAACAATTAGTCAATTAAAAATCTCAGATCAGGAAAAAGAAGAGCTTCTTAAAATTCTCCAGATCAGAGAAACTAGTAATGACGATTTAGAGTCAAACCCTGAGTCAGAATCAGAGTCTACTTCTGAAGAGTCAAATTCAAGCTCTCCTGATATCAACTTTGGTTGTAAAGACACTTGTTGCAAAACAGTAAGTGTTCTTACAAAACAAGAAGAACAGGAAGAACTTCTAATTGACCTCATCAGTAAACTTGAAAACCCAGAGTTAAAAACAGAATACCTCAAGAAACTCAGAAAAGTCATGCGTCAATCAGAAGACACTCAGCCTAAGACCCCAGAAACAAAAATATGTCTTAGCACCACATCAAAAAAATTTAGTAAACGAAAAGATAAGTTACCAACACTCCAAGACCTCCATTCTGAAGTCAACCAACTCAAATCTGAAGTCAAGATATTGAAACAACAAAACTAAGATTTGAAAACTGGTCAACACATCATCATTCAAGATTTGGAAACCTTCAAGCTTAGACTTCCACAAAAGGTTCCCTCTGAACAAGAAAAATCCAGTTACGACCAAGTCATTTCGTATCTTGAGAAATTACAGATTAGAAATTGGTACTCCAGGATAACAATAGTCATCAATGATTTCAAATTAGAAATCTCAGCCTTAATAGATTCTGGTGCAGATCTGAATTGCATCCAAGAAGGTCTCATTCCTACCCAGTATTATTCCAAAACCAAAGAATCTCTTAAGTCAGCCAATGGTAGCAGAATGGAAATTAATTATGAAATTTCCAAGGCCCACATCTGCCAGAGTCAAGTCTGTTTTAAAACTTCATTCGTTTTAGTCAAAAATATGACAGATCAAGTCATCCTAGGACTTCCTTTTATTGCTCTGTTGTATCCTTTCACAACAGAAAACGATGGCATCACTACCTACCCAATGGGTGAAGAAGTCAAATTCAAATTCTTAAGTCATCCTGAAATTAAAGAAATTCATGCTCTCCAAGCAGACTCCATTTCCAAGTCAGTCAGTTTACTCAGGAGTAAAACCAAACAAATTAATCATCTTAAGAGTGAAATCAAATTCAAAAGAGTTGAAGAACAACTGCTCCATAGTCACTTCATCAAAGAATTTGATGAAAGGAACATTCCTACTAAAGCCCGACCCATTCAGATGAGTCATGAACTCATGGAATTCTGTAAACAAGAAATTACAGACTTAGTCAACAAAGGTATCATTAGGAAAAGTAAATCTCCTTGGTCGTGTGCAGCCTTTTATGTCCAGAAAAACGCTGAGATAGAAAGAGGAGCCCCCAGATTAGTCATCAACTACAAACCTCTCAATAATGTCTTAGAATGGATTAGGTATCCTATTCCCAACAAGAAAGATTTAATTAGCAGACTTAGTCAAGCAGTCATCTTTTCCAAATTTGACATGAAGAGTGGATTTTGGCAAATTCAACTTCATGAACAAGACAAATACAAAACTGCATTTGTCACTCCTTTCGGTCACTACGAATGGAATGTTATGACATTCGGTCTTAAGAATGCCCCTAGTGAATTCCAGAATATTATGAATGAAATATTTAATCCTTTTAGTCACTTCTCGATTGTTTACATTGATGATGTTCTTATTTTCTCTAACTCTTTAGAAGAACATTGGAAACATCTAAAGTCATTCTTTCATGCAGTGAAGACTAACGGTCTAGTGGTCTCAGCCCCTAAGATCAAGTTATTTCAAACCAAAGTCAGATTCCTTGGTTATCACATTCATCAGTCAACTGTTGTCCCCATAGATCGAGTCATCCAATTTGCAGATAAATTCCCAGACAAAATATTAGACAAAACCCAGTTACAAAGATTTTTAGGATCTCTCAATTATATTGCAGAATTCTATCAGAATCTCCAAGTCAAATGCAAACCATTGTTCGATCGGCTCCAAAATAATCCTCCTCCCTGGACCGACAGTCATACTTCCATAGTTAAAGAAATCAAGACATTTGTCAAAACTCTCCCTTGTCTTGGTATTCCTACAATCAATTCTTTCAAGATCGTAGAAACATATATATATATATATATATATATATAGGGTTAGGAATATTTTGACACACCTGGAACATTTCTTTCCTGGATCGTACCATTATCAAGGGCACCACACAAACAAATAACAAAAATTTTGACACACCTATATATATATATATTGAAACATCCTTTCTTGTCCATTGGATCGTATCCAAAAAATATATATATATATAGACTAAATAACATAAAATTATTCACTAAATCACCATATAAAACTTGAAAAATCTAAAATCCTTCATGTTCAGTACTTATCAAATTTAAATGCTGATGATGTTAAAAAAAAAGAGTAATATAACAATGCCATATGTGTACTTCCAGCTATTACAAAACACAAAAAACAATGGTGAAAAAAAATATATATATATAAGAAAGGATGTCATACAAAAACAAAATCGATGGATAAAGTCCCTTAAACCAGATATATATATAGTTGAACATAAAATTTATTCACTAAATCACCATATAAAACTTGAAAAATCTAAAATCCTTCATGTTCAGTACTTATCACATGTTGTATGCAGGTGATGTAAAAAAAGAGTAAGAGTAATATAACAATGCCATACGTGTACTTCACAAGCTAAATTAACAAAAACACAAAAAAGCAATGGTGAAAAAACCAGAGATGCTACCAACAAAAGTCTGAGCAAGTCACGCTGGACTAAAAACAAAATACACGTTTATATATAGGATCCTGAATGGACCATACAGTGATTGCAGGGATGTGATAAGAAATATTTGGCGGCAATCATGTTTCCATTGCACCCTCTGAAACCCTCTGAAAGGGCAATGCATAATGCTTAATAATCATACCAGTAAAGAAAAAAGGTGAAGTATTTGGCGGCAATCTCTTTCCATTGCACTCTGAAAGGGAAATGCATAATGCTTAAAAATCATACCCTATAGCATACAGGAACTCGACGAGAGGACATGTGCATATTACCTGCAGGTTTGAAAATATATACATCCCACACATACAGCCTAATGTCTAACGTCCAAACTTGCCAGTAGGAGCATAGTAGGTAATCTTTGGATTTTACAAAAAGTGGGGTTCTACTCTCTATGCCACTATTTATACCAAACTGATTACCCGTATTAAAAACTGAAATTTACCAACGTATTCAATATTTTGTGGTTGCAATGGTTTGCTTCCCCCGTGAAAGTTTGGTACTGTTTCTGACCTTTGTATTGAAGGTGGGCGGCCTATAGTTGCACTGTCAAGTGGCAAATATGTAGTGTTCAACTATGACTTAACCGGCATGGATTGTGTCAGCTATATAATGATTCAGACCGTCAGTATCGTTGGTGCCAGAGAACATTTGGCACCTAATAAGTTCAGTGTTGGAGCATTAATTTCTCAAGGCTTCGTTATTTACAACATAGTAATGGGCGGAAAGGATTCTAGCCTTCAGAAAGGAAGTGGACAATCAAGTCCTTAATGTCATGGAGTGGCCAGCCGACATAATCAAATTCATAGAATTGATATTCTTATAAGTTAGCTTCACCATTTTAGTATGAGTTTACTACCTACTGTCTTCAACTAGCTCTAAAGTCTAAACAGATAAAAGAAGCACGTCTTTCTCAACTTCACCAATTTGTCCATATCTAAAAATTTCCTGTGGTCTCAAATTGAAAGCCAACAGACTGATCATTTCTATGATTAAAGTTACTTACAGTAAACAAAAGCAATCATACAAATCGGGCTTGAAAACTTCACGTTCAACCCCAAAACCCAAACTTTTCAAAAAAATTTAGGAAAATGTTCCTAACAAGATCATCTTCAGAAGAGATTGAAACCCAAAACTATCCAGGAAAATACGATATTCACAATACCAATTAAACTTGGTAAACTCAATTTCTCCTATCATATCTACAAAGAAATTTCACATCAACATAGAAGTGGACTTGATGATGCCCCTGAAGTTAACACATGCAAGTTACAATTACTTTTTTAGAGGAATACCTCATGAAACTTTCAAATTATCTCATTTTTCTCTATGAAACCCTCAAATTGTCTTGTTTTCCCCTCTGAAACAAAAAACATAACCTCATGAGTATCCTTTACTACATGACTTTCGTTAACTTCGTTTATTTTGATAACTTTGAATTATATGAGATCCATTTTTTCCACCATCCCTTCACTAATCCAGTCCTCTTGCCTCCTCTCGAAGTTCAATCCTACCGTCATCTTCTATCTGCCTACAAATCTCCATCACCAAAAATTAGCAATCTACCACAAGCTTTATTTCTCCATCTACGTAGTCATGGAGGACAAAAACGAAGCATCTAGCTCGCAATTATGAATTTTGTTATCGAAGTTAATTTTTTTTGCTAATCAACACATTTTAATATTTTTTTTTCCATTGTACAGGAATGTTGAATCGATACAGGATGTTTCGTTCGTGTTTTGTAACCGATATCGTTTTTAGAACGCAAAACACGGGATGTTTGGTGTGTCGGTGCTTTATAGGATATTGTCAAAAGACAAAAGTGGATCATATATTCCAATGTAAACAAAATAAATAGAGTTAACAAAAATCAAGCAAAGTGGTTAAAGAAGTGAGTTTAAGGGAGGAATGAGACAATTTGAGAGTTTCGGGAGGCATTTCTCTAAATAAGTAGTTGCAACGTAACAAGTTAACTTACAAGGACCAATGTAGGTGACGAAAGTAAGTTTCATGGGACAAAGTGACCTATTTTGGATTTCAAGGAGAAAATAAGAGAAATTTGAGTTTCAGAGACATTGTTACAAATAATCCAAAAACAATTTACCTACTAAGAGGGGCCCCTTTGTACGTAACCCAAAAGGCTTGGGTTGTCTTCCGCCGAGAGAGTTGTGCATATCATTCAATTGCATTGTCGCGCTACCTAACCATGGTGAATAGGGTGCCCTTTTGTAATCCAAAGGTGCTGGGTCATCCGAGGAGCGCGCCCCTCTCTAACCCGATAGGGGCTGGGGTGTCTTTGTTGAGAGTTCATTTCACATTTCGCATTTCACATAGCAAATATTGGGTGCTATCTACCCGTGGCGGATAGGGTGCCAGGCTCGGCAATTGTAAAGTTTGGGGTAATTGCTTATAAACACCTGGCGATGTGGAATTTTGGCTGTTAACGTGTGCGAGCAAAAGTGCTCTATATACATCCGCTCGCCTTCACATACACTGCTCATGCCATCTGTTCATACCACATACAAACACGACGAAACACAATGGACCATTGAATCTAATCCAATGACAAACAATTAAGAAGTAAGATGATCCTCAATGACCACCATGGTAATATATTAACGCACAAAAGTTCTTAATCACTTTGTTAATATTTTCATCTTTTCAGGTCTTGTATTGTAAGTACAGAGATACATATTTCTAATGTGCTGAAAACGTCTCTTTCAGAGGAGAAATCTTGAGAGCCCTATTTTGTCACCAGTTTTCCGAACATCAATTAGGGTTTGCTGTTTGTACTCCCTCAAAGTGAACTCCTTATAAGCTGCTGGTTCGCCGTGGCATCGGATGACGACGTCGTACGAGGGGCAGTAGAAGTAGGCCACTGAAAACCTCTCAACTTCTTGCTTCATAACAACTCGGTGTTTGATGCTTTTGTAAACACCATTGCTCAAGGCCTACATTTTTATCAGCACTCTAAAAATAGTTATCCTGCAAATTAATTAAAGTACAACATATGGGTACTCGTCCCGCAATATCAACATACCTCAAATAGGTCTCCAACGTTGACAATGAGGGTTTGAGGATTAGGTTTTACACTCAACCATGTTCCATCTTTGAATAACTCCAAACCTCCAACTTGGTCTTGGAAGAGTATGGTTAGGAAATCGGTGTCCGTGTGAGAGATGAGGCCGGAGACTTGGGAAGAAGATGGACATGGAGCATATCTATTTAGTCGGATGTAACTAGCGTCCGGCGGACAGTTGTCTTTGAAATAAACGGAGTCGACGCCCAAAGGCTGTGCCAAAAGTTCAGCTAAGCTTCTAGCTAAACCAGACACAAGCTTTACACATGCTTCAGTTGTTGACCTGCGAGAAGGTAGCGATGACATTATTGAGTAGTGATGCAAGTAAGCACTACTGATTATGCATTTGTTTAGGCCACAAGGAGCCAAAGCGTGTCGGGCAAGACTTTTTGTAACATTACCCGCTCTAATAAAAAGTTGCGTTCGCATTACTTGTGGGGATCGATTCACTAAAGGTTTGCCATTGACGTGAAAAAAATCAATTAGTCTAGTCACGTCATGCGACTTATTAGCCTCTTATCTTATTATCTATGTGGCAATTGCATGATGATTACAAATATCTATATATAATAGGCTGTCTAATATCAGAAGAAAATTAAACTGAGATAAAACTCGAATTTAAAATTTGACACCGTGACTAGCAGATGGGTTTTGTGGAGGGCAAATCTATGCACAATGGCAACATGTACAAAAGCATCCCATATTTGAATATTTCTACATGCCTAAAATGGATCTAATCAGAAATTTCTAGTTTGTCCATACAATTAGCCCTATCAGGAGACCATCTTTTTACAAGACAAGGGATCTGTTTATGGGCCACATCAATTAATGAATTGCAGAATTGTTACAAGTACGTACCTAAGATTGTTATGTTCCTTCATCCTCGGAATATCAGAGATCGATATATGAAAGGCTTCTGACCATGAGAACTGTCGTAGAAAAGTAGCTCCTGGATTACCCCAACGGTAACTATTGGCAGACAAATTCAAAAAGCCCTTGTCAACTTTTGTAGCAAAAGGCTGATGAAACAGCTTCTTTTGCTCACATTGCATTCTCTCCAGGACTTGTCCTGGAATACCATGATTCAAAAGTTGAAAGAAACCCCATTGCTTTGCAGCTCGAACCATCTCATTTACGCACTCGTTTCTCTCTTCCTGGCCTCCGAAATTTAGACGGCTGAGATCGATCAGAGGCAGCTCGCATTCCTCGATAACAGAATCATTGTCATGACGATGATCAAATGCCTCCTGCTCATGGGTGGTGTTTTGTAAGAGTGTCTTGCAGGTTTCTTGGAATGGTGGCTCGAAATCCATGGCCATCGTCAGGAGCTAGAGCGTCGATTCAATGACTCAAATTGCTTGAACCTTGAGAATATAAAGGAAGCCAATCAATATCGCAATTACATTTGCTTTCAAAATATCTATATATTTATTCAATGGTTGGGGCAATTACCGCCACATTCATGTGGAAGTGCAGCAACGGCAGCTTGTGGTTTTAGAATGATGACCGACACCTAACTAATTACAAAATAATCACAAACATAACCAAAAATTGATCCTCTTAATTAGCTTTTACTCGGATTGATGATGCCACAATGCCGTGCTTCCCAACATCAATCATCAACAAAGTTTTTTACTTCAGTATCTCAGATGATCCCTGTGAAAAATGAAAAGTAGAAATTGTTTGCTCATTTGAAGTTCAGATGACCTCAGATCTTTACACATAGAAAGTGACTCAAATTTAAGGCCCAATACTAACGCGGCCTCTAAATTGGAACCTCTTTTTTATAATATAAAAGATACTGGGAATGTGGGAGCACTTGAACCCGAGACCTCGAAAACAAGCTTCTAATGTGGGATTTACAAAGGTATGTTGTTTATGTTAGATTAAGAGCACAACCCTAGTTGAGAACAGATGATGCATTATCTAATGAAGCGTGATGAGATACAATTTACCTGTAAACAACCAATTTGATATGTACTTCTGATTCCTCAGGTGGAGCTAGATTAACTCATTGTCGCTCTCCTCGATCATTGTGACAGAAGATACTAGCGCGCTTGCTAGCTAGGGTTCTTGGAAACTTACCACCATATGACTCTATACTTATTTGTAATAGTAGTATTTATAAGATGGGAGAAATTGTGAAGCTATGGCTGAAATGGAGAACACGCGTTTGAATTTTTCAACATAGAAAATGGAGAGAAAGAGGGAGGTTTTATCATTTTACTTTCTGTCAAAACAAATAACAGAATTCACAATCTAGAAAGTTCTTTCTTGAGGGACCATGAGTCAAAATATCTGGGAAATGGGAAATTTACAATGGTATATGTGTTTCACATAGACTTGAATTATTAAAAACAGTGGCCATTAAACGCTTATGAACATTCATATGATCCACCCATTAACTTTATAGAGTAAAATATTATGTTCAAATATGTTTATCAAAGTGCTTCTCATTGGGGTACATACAATTTTGTGGCCCTTTCGACTATGGTGGCCCTAGGCGGCCCCTTGCCACGGGGTAACATATCAAAGTCACCTCTGCCATAACTCTTTACATGAAAAACGTTTAATTTTTTGTATGATCACATGTCCATGAAAATTTTAATATTATATAATTAAAACTGTAATATTCAAAAATTGACGGACATGATTATGTCTCTTTGTCCATATCAATTTATTATAAGGTTTGAATAAGCTAATTCATGACTCTAATCTAGCTAGTCCTTGAATTAATGCACGAAAATTGACACAAGAATGATACAAGAAAGCCTTTTTTAAAGCATTATTGTACCCTAAACATTCTCGTTCTTTTAAAAAAAAAAAAAAACAAGAAATAGCGGAGTTATTTAGAAAGTGGAGCATAAAACTTCATCCATCCAAACAGAATAGAGACAAAATATCAGCAAACCAAAGTGCCAATATGCGCTGTTCCTTTTCTATTCTTTTTCTCATACCCGGCCTGGTTATAGTGTGAATGGAGGCCACCCCGACCAATGCCATAGGGACTGTATGTATTTATGCTGAAAGTTCGGGCACAGCACAGGGACATTGGTACTTGGATTACGATAGCCTTATCGCTTAGTTAGTCATGTCAAGCATTGCTATCCTTCTATTTGGAAAGTAGATCTTTTTCCAAAATAGAAACTAAATTGGCCATCTTACCTTGCTTCCACCTAAAAGTAGCTCACTTGGAAAGTTGCCAGTTGCAATCGACCAGGTTCCTTAAGTCGACCGCCATGTAGTTGCCATACTTTCCACTTTACAATTAGGAATGATAAGCACACAGGCTTTGGAGTAGTATGAGATCCGAGTTTACTTTTATGGAACAAAGTTGTAAATTTATTTATGTTACGTGACAATTCTAAGTTGTACATTAAAATGAGAATTAGTTAAGATGTGTATGTAAGTTTATTTGTCACATCCTCATTTTAATGTGCAGAAATGCATTTAAGCTGCCAAACTAATGTGGCTTATAAACCCCAAAAAAGTCAGATATGTGCCGCCGGCCCCTTGCTTTAGCTTGGGGTCGGCCGGCCACCATGCTCTCGGCGCCCGCCACCCTCTTCGTGTGCTTGCTTCTCTCTCCTTGTGAGAGTTTTTTGCCCTCTCCTTTGTGAGAGCCACTCCTCCCCACCTTGGGAGCCTAGGCGTCGCCTTCGAATCTTGTGTTGGAAGAGCTGGTTTTCATTTTGTTTCTGTATTTTGTACTTGTTGTTGGCAGGTGTTTGGCTGGGCTGTTGAGCGGCACCCTTCGATTTCTTCATCTACCATGGCCTTCGCTTCGCCTCTGTTGTCTCCCACCGATCCAATCTGGGTCGAGGTTTGCTGTCTTGGAAGCAACCTCTGTCAGTTTTGTTATCAGTTGGCTTGGGCCGCCATCGGCGCAACTGGGCATCTCCATTTCAATCTGATTTCTGTTCCGATTCGATCTGGCATGCAAGAACTTTTCTGTTTAGGCTTCGACTTGTTCAGGATCGCTGTTGTTAGACTTGCTTGGGTATGGAATTGTTTCACTGTAGTTATCCTTTGTTTGTAGGAGTATTGAGTACTCTTTTCCTGATTCAGGATTTAACGAGACCCTATGTCATTCTATGTACTCCTTGTTTGGGTATTTGCCAAACTTATCAAATATATTTCCTTGATATAAAAAAAAAAAAAAAACAAACAAAAACAAAAACAAAAATGTGGCTTATAAACGGTGTGCGAAACTTTTTGCCGATTGATATGGACTACTTTGAAGTCCACTCATCTCCGTTAGCTTTAAGCTACCTGCTGGACACGTGGGTGGCAGATTATGAACTGTTTCCTTTTATATCTCCTTTTGTTGATCTATTGTTGAACTTCCAATAAACGTAACTCTGAAAATATCTCATTTTGCAGCCTTATTATACTCCAAAGAGATTGAAACCATCTGACGGTATGAACTACAAAAAGTTGAAAGGACAGCATGAGCTAAAAAAGTTGCGACACTAGCTCATAGAAAAGTTCGATTGTTCAAAAAGTTCAACTGCTGAAAGGCCATAACTCCAAATCATTGTTACAAATCACAGTTACTAATGGTAACAATCTTTAAAAAAGACATAGCAATACCAAACTACCCCCAAGTGAGGTTACAAATACCACCGCTAAATCAATGTCAATATAGGGAATTTTTTTTTCGGAATTTTTTTCCTTGTTCCCAAGAAAAAGCTGAAAGCTAGGCAAAACTTTGACTTAGTACAGACTACAGTAGTAACAAGAAGCATGAAACTAGCTACTTTAGGTGCTATTTATGCCTGGTTTTCCGCTTTCGAGAAAGCAGATTTGATGATTGTTACCCAATCCAAGCCATGAGAGAAAGGGTTCGGAATCAACAAAGTATGCAAATAGTGGGTAATCCATAATTCACCAGAACGGAAAAAACTAAATGCTGCCGAGTAAATAAAATTCCAGTTTTCTACTCAAAGTTTGCCAATTTGCGTGTACTAATCAAACAGCAAGCTGCTAATATTTGACCTTAAGGGAAAAGGCGGAACACATAATCCTAACTGTTTACATAGGACGCAATCTGGTGCAAGGCTTTTACTCATCATCTTTGTATGGGTACTCTTCTGGAACTTGCTTGAGAAGTTTAACCTGCAACTCGAATGCATCATCACCACGCAGCATATCACGGACCCAACTGATTTCGGTCTTCATCGACACCTGACCAAGGAATCAACATAACAGAAAACCAGTGTAAGGCAAATTATGTACAGCATCATATTAGAGAATAATCATATGGTTCCCTCTCGACTTCCCCCAAAAAAAATCTATATAACCTTCGGGTAAGGACTCAAATAAATAGAGTATGTACATGTATGGCATCCATCAGCCTCCAGCAGCCTTTAACTTCTTAGGTTTTCTATAGCTTTTAAAATGCTGTATTTCCAGCTGAACGTAACTTCTTCTAGCCTTACAACATGTGAATACCCTCAACTACAGTAATATAAGCCATCTTAGATACTTTAAATTGCAGTGCATAAGGAAATAGTAAATACCAATGTTTTCCCGGTACAAAAAGTCAAACTTTCCACCTAATATATTTAAATGGGTGATTAGCCAATTTGCACTTCCCATCTACTATGTTTATATGGGTAATTAGCCAATTTGCTACTTTAACTTCTACGGTACTTTCAATTTGCCCCCTTTACTTGCACATTGAAAAATTAACCTCCTTAACTTTTTTTTTTTAGCCAATTTACCCCCTCTCATCTAAATTAACTGACAGACTATCATTTGACTGTTCAAAAATCTCCTGTGACCTGCACGTGGAAGGCACTCTCGTCAAAATGCTTCTTCTTCTCTTCTTCCTTCAAGCCGTCATCAAGCTTGGGACCTCTCTGTAGCAATACCAACCAGTTCCTTGCCATCTTTCGCATAGGAATTCAGATGCCCGAAAAGCTCAATTTTTTTTTTCAGCGGATTTTGAAACTTAGTGAATAGGAACTCCAAACTTTCAAAATCGCTTAGAATCCCACAACAAATGACTCCCAAATACCAATCCCTCTTCCTCCAAATAACCCCCTACCGCCACCCAAAAACCCAAACTTTCCTTTCCATTCCAGTTTCATAAGTCTTCATTGTCTTCCCCAAAATCTCATTTCTAATCAAAAGATGCTCACCGAAATTATCAAACGCCGGCCACTGCAAATCCCTAAAACCCCAATCCTTCGATCTTGACTCCGAGCACGCTTCCATGGAAGCCATTCCTATGCTCCCAAACGCTGCTGTTACCGCCAACTGCCTGTCCCTCGTCACCATGAAATTGGTGTCTGCTTCTCAAGTTTGACGGAGAGAAGGAAGACAATGAGAAGAAAAAATCTTTTGATGAAAATGCCTTCCAAGCAAAGGTCATGTGAGATTTTCTGGATGGCCATATGGAATCCTATCAAGTTAATTTAGACGGGAGGGGGGAAATGGGCTAAAAAACAAGTTGAGGGGGTTAATTTTCCTATGTGAAAGTAAAGGGGGCAAATCGAAAGTACCGTACAACTTAAGGGGGCGAATTGGCTAATTACCCATGTTCATATTGGAGATGTACTATAACAGAAATCTGTCCCAAGGCTCCAGAAATAAATACAAGGGGTAGTCATGTAAGAAATATAACTCCCCGGGAAAAAATATATAGATAGACACATAGACAAAGAATTAGATAAGGAATGTACTAGCACAAAACTCCTTTCTCGGCCACAGGTTATGTGACTAAGGTATTATGAATACATGACGGTAAACTAAAACCACCAGGGACCATCAGGATAATCAAAGTAAGCCACAATAAAAACCAATACCAATGAAGTATTTGCTAGTATAAGAAGTTCTCTTCTATTATAGATAGCCCTACAATCCACTATATATCCCTACACAAAAGTAATAAAGTGAGCATATATCAAATCAGTGCAATATAAGAGGTTAAGAATTCCAACTTACCATTTCTAAGGCCCCTCTTACAACTCCACTCAAGATATTGCAATAGTACAGACCTTGACAAGTATCTGGAAGCTCTACAAAGTCTACCAGAGGATTGTCCTCCAGAACAATACTGCAACATGTTCCTTCCGCATCCCAATTGGTAACAGATGCAGTGACCCCCAAAAACATTTTAAAGCCAACCTGTAGAAAAATATCATTAGAGCCTTACGATTGAAAGTACTTCATAACTTTGTCAGGAAGTTGTGGCAGAAAATCATAAAGTTAACATCTTCAACCTACTGAAGACTAAAAAGCATGCAACAGTAATTCAGCTCTATAAATTCTTGTAGAAGCCAATGCATGTACTCTAAAACCAACTGGAGAAAATAAAGCAACACTACAACAAGGTAATGCATTCCATTGAGCAACAGGGCAAGAGAAATAATTCAGCTCAATCGTAATACAGCGTACCAAAAAAACTGATGTTCGTAAACAGTTATATTACTTGACTATTCAGATTGGGATCAATTGCATTAGGCCATCTTTAGCAATAGGGCTAAAGTGTTATCATGCTAAATTTTAGCCCTCTAAAAAATAATTTTTTTAGATATAGGGTACCCTTAAATTTTATCATCTTTAGTGGTTTACCGGGGGGGTTTCTTGAGGGCTAGGCAAAATGCATTAAAATTGGGAGTGAGCATGGCTTGTAGAGAGCTAAAGGGCTAGCTAAAGAACTAGAGGTAGCCACACCTCGAGCCCTTTGACAGCATTTGTGACTCTTTGGCCCTTTAACCCCTCATTGCTAAAGATGATTTTTTTCCAAAAAATAGGGGCTAACAGTGGTTAGGGCGTGGCTAAATACAATTGCTAAATATGGTCTTATATGTGGACAAGGATTCAGCATCCTGCCTTTCGACATGTAAAGAAAGACTAGCTAAAATCTAAAGAAAGAGACAATCATATGCGTTTACTACTCAATTAAGTTACTGAAGATTAACTTCTGTTTGTTGCTTTCACTAACTAACTTCCTCCTTTGCTCTCAAGAAGGACAAAGATAGAAAGCGGGAACTGCATTTCTTCCAATGTTTAGTGCAAGACGATAATGTCAATGGGTCAGAACTGCTTTGGGAAGTAACGAAGCTCTCCAATAAATACCGGTGACAAAAGATAGAAATTTGCAACATGCACCATCATTGAGCACAATAGCAACAGTTTATCAGGACACTTGTGTTTAAAAGGAAGTAGACGTTGATGACAAACCTTTGCAATTACTTCAGCTGTCTCTTTAAAGTCAACACACCTTGACACATTAGATTTTGCCAGAAACTCATCGATTAATCGAATCCCGATGTTATATCCCCTGAAATGCAATTAGATTATCACATGATGACCCAAATTACAGTTATTGGCCGTCAATCATCATCGAAAATAATCAATTATTAAACCCATCTCAGTTCAAATCAAGCAGCACCAGAAATCCACAAACCAAGAACCAAATCCTAGGAAATTACGGATGCAGAGACACAAACACAAGTAGATAGATAAAATCGCATAATTCTAAGAAATTACATTTGATCGAGCTGCTTGTTAACCTCTTCGACCTCCTCGAGATCCGTGAGCAGCTGCCGCACGATCGCGCCGTACGTCAAGGTAAACAGCTCCGCATTCTACGACCAATTCAATTTCCGATTTCAAGTAATCGAAATCATGTTTGGATAGAGAGATAATTCGGAAACCAAAGACGGGTGAGGAGTTGGGGGTTTCACTTACCACGCGCTCGACGCTGGCGAAGATCGCGTCGCCGGATCGGGGGCCGACAGGAGGCATGACGATCTGAGCTGAGAGTGCCAACTTCCAAGGGTTTTGCGTGAAATGGAAAAATCACTCCTCGGTTTTTGTGGATTTTGAGTTTCCGAACTGACTTTAGCGAGTGACCTAACTTTTAGCTATTGCAAAAGAACGCCCAAATTTTGCAGGAATTGGCAAATGCCAATGCGTGCGGAAGGATGTAAGTTTTGATTAAGGAACAAAATTTGGCCCGAAACATTGAAATTTTGGGATTTTTGGGGGGGGAAAATTTTACAATTAAGGGTGCTTGAATCGGTTTCAGGGCTTTTTAAGAGTAATTTGGGAAAATATATGCAAGGCACATGATGTTTTTAAACAAAAAAACAAGTAGGTGGACCAATCCACCTGACGGACCGTAGAAAATGCCATTTTGGGGGACCGAAACTTGAATTAGAGTACATATCAATATTAGTAGAAAAATACTAAAATTTTGATAATTTCAATAAATTTCGGTAAATTTCGCGAGTGACCTAACTTTTCGCTATTGCAAAAGAACGGCCAAATTTTGCAGGAATTGGCAAATGCTAATGAGGAAGGATCCTTTTACGTTTTTGGTCTTGGTGGATATTACAGTAGTTTAAACTTAAATCCCTAAATTTCGACATATAGGAGAGATTAGACATATTGCTCGCTGTCCTACTGGTTTGATGGTTGGAAGTGTATGGGTTACAACTCATCTAGGCGAAATATTAACAAGATCATGAATGAATCAGACCTCCAACTTTGATAAAAACATAGACAAATCTTGGAGTTTTGATTAAACACAAAATTATTACATTGTTAACTTTGATAACCATATCCAAAATGATTTCCAATGTGGTTGTTACGGAATGATTGTTATGGGTAACTTTGAAACCGAATAGTTATCAAACAAGATTGCACAGTAAGAATGAAAAAGATGGATGATGAAGGTACAAAAAGAATCCAACTTTCCCAAAAGACAATGGAAAAGATACTGGACATGTTTTAGATTGAAAGAAAACTTAATTTTGTGGGGGAGGGGCCTCTGTCCCCATATGTTTTCTGGGATGGGCTTCAGTAGTGTTAACACTGACAATGTAGGTGGCTGCTATGACCCCCTCTGTTGACTGGGTTACCAAAAACCAGGAAATATATCCATCTGCTGTGACCCCCTCTGTTGCTGTGAACAAAAAAAAAAAAAACTCAATTTGGTATTTACGACCTAACCACGGTGGGTGAAAATTAGTTTGAAGTTTTGAGTTTATAAAGCTAGAGCCGTTTAGGCATACATTTACTTCAACATGTTTTAAAAGCCACCTCTTCTTGTCTGGTCCTCCAAAGTAGGAAATATATCCATCGTTGGAACCTTGAATCATAATCTTTGATCACAAGTTCATGACCCTTAAACCACAAGTGACCTTAGTAGCATCTTCAGAACTCTACTTTTCTTTTATTATTTCACCTATCCAATGAACAAAGTTAAGGTGGAGGAAGAAAGCAAGCAAAACCAGGGCGAGGAAATCAATTAGGGAGAATATAAGTCATATTGCCATGTTCACAAACTCACGAACAATGTTGCCAGCAGTTGGAGGCAGTGCCTGAGCATTGTCGGTGGAAATAGAGCAGTTGAGCCACAAGTAACAACTTATAGATTCTCCTGCCTCGGTAGGAGAAACAAGGATGTTACCGCAGTTGCTCAGTCGGGACAAGAAACATGCTGTTAATACTATGGTGTATTCATAGGGTCCTTTCTGCAAGTAATCTACTTATCAAGTTTAGTGTAGGGACTTGTTGGTAAGTCTTCCAGTGTCTTCATAGAGAAGCTATATACGAGCATATCATACAAAGCAAAGAAGATCTTAACTCACAGCAAACAATAGTCACAGATGATGAAATAAAACGGCAGTTATATTTCAGAATGCAACCAGCAAAGAGACAACAATTGTATAAGACCACCATCATTGATTTAACACAAAGAGTCACGACATAACCCATCCATGGGCAATTCCAGAGTACGAAAAAAGGATGTAAGATAAAATGAAATTAAGCCACTGGTAGATACTCAAACCAGGATGGTTGCACAAGCATCACTTATAGAATTCAGAAACCACCGCGGAGACGAAGAACAAGATGAAGGGTAGACTCCTTCTGAATATTGTAGTCTGCGAGAGTCCTCCCATCCTCCAGCTGCTTACCAGCAAAGATCAGCCTCTGCTGATCCGGGGGGATGCCTTCCTTATCCTGTATCTTGGCTTTAACATTATCTATGGTGTCCGAACTCTCCACCTCCAACGTGATTGTCTTCCCAGTCAACGTCTTCACAAAGATTTGCATCCCACCACGCAGACGGAGAACCAAATGCAGAGTGGACTCCTTCTGAATGTTATAGTCAGCAAGGGTCCGTCCATCCTCGAGCTGTTTACCTGCAAAAATCAATCTCTGCTGGTCTGGGGGGATACCCTCCTTGTCCTGGATTTTGGCCTTGACATTATCAATGGTATCTGAGCTTTCCACCTCCAAAGTAATAGTCTTCCCTGTCAACGTTTTAACAAAGATCTGCATCCCACCACGCAATCGGAGCACCAAATGCAGAGTTGATTCTTTTTGAATATTGTAGTCGGCAAGGGTCCTTCCATCCTCTAGCTGCTTACCAGCAAAGATGAGCCTCTGCTGGTCGGGGGGAATACCCTCCTTGTCCTGAATCTTTGCCTTGACATTGTCAATGGTATCCGAACTCTCAACCTCCAAGGTAATGGTCTTTCCAGTCAATGTCTTGACAAAGATTTGCATGCCACCACGAAGTCGGAGCACCAAGTGGAGGGTGGACTCCTTTTGAATGTTGTAGTCAGCAAGGGTGCGGCCATCCTCGAGCTGCTTCCCAGCGAAAATCAGCCTTTGCTGGTCCGGTGGGATACCTTCTTTGTCTTGGATCTTAGCCTTGACATTGTCAATAGTGTCCGAGCTCTCAACCTCCAAGGTGATGGTCTTTCCAGTGAGAGTCTTGACAAAGATTTGCATACCACCACGAAGTCGGAGCACCAAGTGGAGAGTGGACTCCTTCTGAATGTTGTAGTCGGCTAGGGTACGACCGTCCTCGAGCTGCTTGCCAGCAAAGATGAGCCTTTGCTGGTCCGGAGGAATGCCCTCCTTGTCCTGGATCTTGGCTTTGACATTGTCGATGGTGTCAGAGCTTTCCACCTCAAGGGTGATAGTCTTGCCAGTGAGTGTTTTCACAAAGATCTGCATCTGTTCAGCCAAAACAATACAAAATCAAATTCCCGTCTTGATATTCATAAAGTAACACAAAAAATCGGCTATTATCAACAAGATCTTTGATTCAATCGATCAGTAAATTAGACAACTCAATCAAAACATCTATTTCATTCAGATGTTCAAGATAACCAATACAAATTCAGAAGAACGAACCTAAATCAATATTTAATGTACCAATTTTCAGGATCGAAAGCAAAATCTAGGTCTTAAAATTCATAGAAAATATCTTAACGATTCCATACAAATTCAGACGATCGTGACCATAAACAACAATCGATCCAATAAATTTCGATGACAATTCAAAAATCAAGCAATCAAAATCAATCATCGGAGCTAAAGCATTAAAAAAAGATGAAATCACGAACCTTGAATTGAAGAGCGAGATAGGAATTGGGGTTTCTTTTGTTTTCTGAATCGCAAACGAGCGAGGGTTTGATATCGGGTCAGCCTTCATATAGGATCGGTTGCCGACTTAATCAAGGAATCATTAGAGGGACCTGTACAATGGATGTACGCCACGTGTTAGCATTAGTTGCTTTTCCCTGGCGGACACGCCAAGGTTAAGCTATTATTAGCACATATTTCTTAATTAGAAAGGATTAGGATTAGCCTCCCCTGGCCACACGGGGAAATTTAGGATTTTTAACAATTTTGTTTGGAATTTTCTCTTTGATTTGAACACTTTTTTGCCAAATTTATTGAAAGTAAAAGTAGATTTGGAAACCAATACTGATCGTTTGATTCATTCCAATGTACTCTCCCAATGTACATGCCAATATAGTTTGCCAACATGTTCACAACTCTATAAGAACTATCTTTGAAGTTATTAGTCCCACCACGTTTTCTTATTTGCATATTTTATATTTACACCCCCTTCTAAATTACAAACATCGTTTTTCACCCACTATTATTCTTAAAGTGCCCCTAATTTATCTCTTAAGGCAAATACTCTCTCTACACAAGATTCCCATAAACTACATAGATCGTGAAATCGATTCTCAAAATTGCGCAAGCCATTGAAAAAGAAGAACCAATTTAAGGAATTGATGAATTGAAAAAAAAAAAAAAATTTCGCTTACCTCTTCATTCGAATTGTTCTCTTAAGCATTCATTGTCTTCTTACTTAATCAAAATTAATTGAATGATTTAAGAATCTAATGAATATAAGAGAGGAAATTGTTGAAGGTTTCGGAGGAGTGGAGACATAAGAGACGGATGAGCTTTGTAAGGGAAACGAAAAGACCGCGCAAACATAAAATTTAGGTTTTTTTTTTAATTTGCCATTGTCCTTATCCGTCGTTTCACCATTAGATTACAATTGTAATTAATTATCATGAAATTATGGGTGTGCAAATAAGACAAAATGGTGGAATTAACAGCCCCTAATATATAGGGTGATGTTATTGACACTTTAGAGCATTTCCACCCATTGTCTCAACGCAAGAGGCAAGGGAAATAGGCAAGAGGAAAATGTTTCCCTTGCAAAAATTTGTGTTTCCACCGGTGCAAAAGGCACCTTTTATTGCAGAGATTGAGAGGGCAAGGGTCGGAGCAAAAGGCAGGTTTCTGCCTCTGGGGTTGCCTTGGGGCAAGCTGACGTCAGCATGACGTCAGTGCACTAACTCCTTTTTTTTTTTGTCAGGCGCGTGTAGGAAACGCGCCCGTTGGGCGCGTGAAGCAGGGGTGCTGTCGGCTGCAACGGTAACTTGGGGTAGTGGATGCTGACGTCAGCACTCACGGCTCTTTTGTTTTTGCCAGGACACGTGGCAGAATCCTAGCTTTACTTTTTTGATCCAACGGCTGCGATTATTTAGGACAAAAATTTGAAATTTTTTTTCTATAAATACCCAATCCAATTTTTACACCAAATTTATTCAAACACTAAATTTATTCAAACACCAAATTTATTCAAACTACCAAATTTATTCATCCTATCTTTTTTGCATTAAGAAAAAATAAATTTATAAATAATAATCACCCTTGCCCTTGCTTTTTGCAGGTGGAACAAAAAACGAGGGGCAATTACTATTATGGTGGGCCAACCATAGATAGTGCCCGCTTTTTGGGTATATTCCTTGCCCTTTTCCTCTTGCCTTGAGGCAAAGGGTGGAAATGCTCTTAAGGAAGTCATTGTGCACTACATTAACATATATAAAAAAGTAGTGGAGTGCACAATAACTTTTTTGGAATGCAAATAACAATTTCATATAATAATAATAATTCCTCAATCTATAATTATAATTTATAAACCTACGAGTCCCATCATCTCGAATTCAAAAAATTTAGCCCATCAGTTGGTGCCCTCTAAAAAGGGAATCATGGACCTCTCTTATAAGAATCTTCCCTGACCACCACTAAGACAAATTGACACTTGCCTATTGGAAGTGTTTAAAATCTATATACCTTTAATATATAGTTTTTGTTGTGATATTATTGATGTGAATGGCCTTTATATTATCCTCTTCAGTATCTTGTATTTATTAATGTAATTAGATAATATCTTAGAGCTCTATTTGATGTAAACTTATGGACTAGATGGTCATTTCATATCCATCTTGTTCCTTATAAATATGAGCATAATGAGAAGAGAAGATACACATTTGATTCCTTTATATTTATCTCTTTATTTTTTTACTTTATTTACTAGGGGTGGGCACGGTTCGGTTCGGTAAAAAAAACTATAGATCCACGGCCCTACCCATAATTTTTATACGGTCCGGTCCAATCATGATTTTGTATATAAATTATTTGGATTGGATCAGACTGAACCCATTTCATTGAGGGACAGTCCGGTCTTAAATCTGGGACGCTTCGGGATCATAGTCAATTACATTCAAGAAAAACCGATAATAGATAAAATTATGACATTACAATCTATTATATAAAAAATGGACAATTATTTCATATACAAATATGCATAAATGAATGTAACTGCCACCAATATTACACACAAATAAAAACAATTTAGATAATTCGTTTTACATACACAAATAAAAACAATTTAGACAATTCGTTTTACATATTAAAATCCATAATGAAAAATGACCAACAAAAATAGTTACACAACTATAAAGAGAGCTCAATGTGTATTTATCTTTGCATTTCCCTTTGGCTTAGAACCTAGAGTACTATTACTAGTGCTACATTGAGTTGAAGGCCTTTCATTAACTTTGGAACTTGCCGTAGGCATATCTTGAGCAAAATTAGACGAGCAAGGCATTAGGCAAGCAAAGACTTCAATTTCTACTCACAAACAAACATAATTATATTGAACACAAGAAGCGTAAACAGTTCACAATCATAGTTAGAATTGTGCAGAAAGTAGCAAAATGCATTGCCTAAAATTGTGTAGAAACATATGAATAAAAACTGTGGGTCATGCAGGTCAATGTGGGTTTGAATTAATACGATCTGCGGCCCGGACCACAATTCTTGAGGGACAATTCGGGACGGATGTATGTAAAGATTTTATTGACCCGTCTCGATTCGTTCAATTGCAGGACTATTCGGTCCAAAATTTGCGAGTTTCAGATCACGCAAGCGACTCGTGCCCACCCCTATTATTTACAACAATTTTTTTTATAAGCCCAAGTATTTATAATACTTTGTGCTTCCATAGAAACATTTTCCGTTTCTACGAAGGCACACATGAACACTCTTTGTTTCCAGAAAAACACTATATAAACACAGAAACACTTTGATTCCACAAAAGCTCCCCCTCATTGTTGCCAAGGCTTGTCGCGAACTCACCCGTCACCCGTCACGTGCCACCACCACCACATTCTCGACGGAGGTATTCAACAATGAGGTCGTCATGTCCGCTCTCGCCTCCATCGATGCCATCCTTCAGTAATTAGTATAAGGGGACCGGTGATAGCAATTGGAAATTGAATTAATGTATGATGTTCTCCAATCATCCTTACCGCCTACCTTCTGCCTAATTTTTTAAGAACCTTGGTTATTACTGATATTTTGATGGCCTCTTGATGTTTTGCTCTTGTTGTTTGCTTGTAGGGCTCAGCAATGGGCCGGCTCTGGCTTCTTGGGCTTGGGTATGGCTGAGCTAGGTTTAATTTGAAATTAAATATTCGTGGGCTGGACCGGGCCAAGCCCATCTGTGATCCATGGGTTTAATGGGTTGGGCCTATATGGGTCGGCCCAAAGGCCGACTATTTTTCTTGGATTCTATAAATTTTATATAATAACACACAAAAAATTCATATTCATAAAAAAGTAAATAAATTAGCATAAAAGTTTAATGTTATCTCCAAAAGATAATATTCAATGTCCAAAAGATTATTTTCATAAGAGGTGGGGAGACTAGAAGATTTTAATAAGGGCTGCCATAATTTTTTTTTTATAGCAACTATGGGAGGATTATTGTTGGTAAAGAAAGATAGATGAGAAGCCTGTGAGAGAGGGAGAAAAGATCGAGAGACAGAGGAAAAAAAAAAAGGTAGAAAAGAGGGGCTAACTAAAGGAAGGGAAAAATATTTTTGGGTTAGGATTTATATGGGCTGAGCTGGGCCGACTTATGGCCGGACCGAACTTTTAACCCCCTATCCAAGCTATGTTCTAGTAAATAATGGGTCGGGTCAGGCCATGACCCATAATGAGCCACGCCGAGCTTGGGCCTTGTGGGTCGGTGGGCATTTTCCCATGGGCCCTCCAGGCAAAACGATGACCCCTACTTGCTTGTGCTCCTTTGCTGCACTACCAAATCTCGATGGCAAATTCTAAATGGCTCCTCAACCAATATTTGGTTAGATAAGTGGATTCCGGGCATCCATGGGGGTTTCCTCGATCCCCTTGCACCGATCCCCGCTGGTTGTCCGAAATTGGTCTCATCATTAATTGATTGGGATTTACGGTCTTGGAATCTGATTCCTATCTCCCATCTCATCAGTAATGCTGAGAGTGCTGCTATTCTTTCCATATCGATTGGTGGAGCTGAGTCTGCGGACCGTCTTATTTGGCCTGATGGGAAGAATGGTGATTATACTGTTAAAACAGGTTATAAGTGGTTGGTAAATCATATTGAGCATCCGTTATCACCACCGCATCCTCACTATTCTCACATGGTTAACGATAAAGTCTGGAAAATCATTTGGGGATCCGTACTCTTCCAAAGATCAAGCACTTTCTTTGGCAAGCAGTCACTGGTTCTCTTCTTACTTTGGCGAATTAGTTTTATCGTAAGCAAGCACTCAATCCTCTATGCCCGATTTGTCTTATTGCCCCTTAATCGATCGAGCATATTCTTCTTCTTTGTCCCTGGACTCGTGGAGTGTGGTTTGGGGGTGCGGTTGGTTACTCTGTCCCATTACAATCGATTTCTATGTTGGATACTTGGTTGTGCTCTTTAATGGGGGATGGCTCTTTATCTAAATTTGAAATGGAGTCTATCTTGACAGTGGTCGCTTTCAAATGTTGGCAGATTTGGAAATCCCGGTGCAAGTTTGTTTATGACCATGTGCCGATTGTTCCAGAGTTGACAACGATGATATCTTCTGCGGCGATTGTGGAGTTCACATCTCAAGCATCATCGACTGCGAATTGCTATTCCTCTGTGGTGCCTGGATTGCAATCCCATACACCCCTCACATTGGATGCCACCTCCTCCTAATGTGATCAAGATCAACATTTACGCTTCTTGGGTGTCTGCCGAAGAGGTTTCTAGTTTAGGAGTTGTCTGTCGGAATTCTTTTGCTCTTTGTTTGGGTGGAATGGCTTTGCAGGAACTATCACCATCTGTTCTTGCAGCGGAATTGGGTGCTATCAGGGGAGGTTTATTGCTAGCTCGTGATCTTGAATTGAACAACATCATATTGGAATCTGATTCCATCACTGCGATCAAGTATGCCAAAGGGTTGACCCGCTCTTCTCCCTGGGTATTGTATCCTATTCTCATGGATATTTGGCACCATTCATCTCTTTTTGCCACAATTCATTAGGCTTGGACTCCACGTAAAGCGAATCGGTCTTCGGATGCCGGTGCCTCGCTTGCTCGTAGGGGGATGTAGTTGGGATCATGGTATGACCACCCACCATATGCCTTGGTTCATGTATTGAATTTTGATGGTGTACCTGGGGATTGATGGTCTTACGCTGAGGAGTTTTGGGAGAATGCGTTGTTTTCTCCCCATCTCTTCTTCTACTTTTGGCATTTTTATTTCCCGGATGTATTTTCTTTTGCTTAAGCTGGAGGAGGGAAGTTAGTTCTCTCCTAATCTTGTTTGTACTTGGGTTATAGCCCCCTTCTGGGCTCTGCTTTGTTTATGACTATGTTTCTACGACCAAAAAAAAAAAATCTAATTATTTATATAGATAATGTGAAAATAGCCCACCAACATAACATATTTTGTGAACAACCCTCCATATTTTAGAAAGAAGCCTTTTTTTATAATAATTTTCAAATTAATTTTTTTTCACAAAAATAAAACTATAACTTTGCCCTTTCTCATTTATTTCTTTAGTGATATTACTTTTATAGGCTTATGACATTTTAATTTATACTCTCTTTTGAAGGTACACAATTTTTTTTCCTTCATATGCTCTACCTCTTTTAAAGGTATGATTTTTCGTTTTCATTCTTGTTCTCTCTCAAAGGTGTTGACATAATTTTCTTCTTCCTCATTCAAAGGTATTTTTCTTTTCCTTTTCCCATTACTTTTTCTATTTTGAAGGTATGCGACATGTGTAATTTTATTCTTACTCTTTCGAAGGTATACTAGATATATACATCTTGTTTTTCCTCTTACGAAGGTATACTATACAAATGCAATTTTTCTTCTTCCTGTTTCGAAGGTATGCTTTTTTCCATTGTTCTTTACTTTTTTTTTATTTTAATTTTACAATTTGCAGATTTCAAAATTCAAATCTAAAAAGAATATGTATAAATTAGGCATTCCAATTAATTCATATAACTTAATTGAAGGGCAGATTTGACATGGAAATAAGAAATACAACATTAACTCATTAAAAGATTAATTTGGGCTACTCTTAAAAGATTGGTTTAGTAGTGGGCTGAAATCACAATGCCTCTATATTCCTTTTAATTAAAAAAAGGAAACTAATAACCAAAAGTATAAGAAGGCTTATTTTAAATCCCCTTAACCTCTTGTCCCCCCCCACAACCCTCCCCCTTCCAACCCTCCCCTCTTTTTTTTTCTTCTTTTTTTTTTTCTGAACCAACTTTTCCAAAAAAACAAAACAAATAAAACAAATAACATTACAAAAACAAACAACGGGGCGCGCCCCGGGCGGCCCGGAACCACGAGGAATCAACCCCACGCCCCGCCGGCCGCACCACTACAACACCCCAAACCCTCCCTTCCTCTCTTCTTTTCTTTCTCTCTCACCCCTGCACTCAACCCACCCCTTATCACTTTTACTCAATTGCTCCAGTCAGTTTCTATTTTTTTAATAATTTTTTTTTTAATTTTTAATTTTTTTTTTGATTATTTTTTTTGTATTTTTTCTTTGTGGCACAATAGTAGATTTCCGTCCCTTCCCTTTTCTCTTACTCATTCTGTTTGAGTGGCGGCGCCCGCCGCGGCGGCGAGACGGATCCTCTTATCTGCGGTGGTAGGGTGGGGGATGGGGGTTTGGGGTGGTACGTCGTGTTTCCGCTTTGTCTTTTTTCTTTTTTTTTTTTTTTTTTTTTTTTTTTTTTTTTTTTATTTTTTTTTTTTTTTCTAATTTTGTTTTTTTTGCAACTTATACAAGCCATAGAATACTTTATTACTTTGTTTTAGAAAGGCAAAATAGCTCAGTTTCAAAAGCAACCGTCTTACCGGGCTTTATCAGCGCGTATGAGCGGATGAAAACGTTTGCGCGTGCAATAGAACCGACATTTATTTATTTATTAATTACGTGATTTGTTAATAATAATATCTCTTCTCTAGCAAATTTCTCTTCACTTCCCACTTTCGTGCCTTCTCGCCCGAACAGCTATCGAGAGAGCTCAGGCTTGTCTGATACTTGGGGTTAGGGTTTTCAACGCTATTCGATTCGCCAATTCCTAAACCCTAATTATCCGATCAGGTAATTTTGCTCTTTGATTCCCATGATTTTTCGTTCGTCTCTGTTTTTAGGGTTTCTATGGTTAAATTTCTGGTCTGAGATTTAGGGGTTTTGTAGATAAATTGTAGATCGCTTGCGAACCCTCATATTCTGGTCTGATGAATTGCATATTTGATCAATTTGAAGCCGAAAGTTTGTTTCTTTGTCCTCAATTTGTAATTTTAACTAGGTAGTGAAGGCATAAACTTAAATGATTATTGCTCCTTTTGAAATTGAATTTAATCTGTGTATTCTTATGTGATTTCCATTTTGATTTATTTTATTGGGAATATAGCATGATGATTGATAATTAATATGATGAGCCAGGCCTGAGCATTCTGGTTAGCAGGCTTCTTAGTTGAATCAGCCGAAGTTCATGTCTGAGACTGACGTTCAGATTCCCACTGCCTTTGGTATGTTCAGTCTTAATTCATAAGTTCATACATTTAGGTTTGTGTGTGTGTATGCGCGATTGAAATCATGCTCAAATAATGCGAATGCGCCATGCTTGTGAATATTAAGTCGGTCAAAGTACAAGTAAAAACTTCACCGAAGATTTTGGAGGGAGTTTTAGTTTCTCAGTGGGGGGAACAAAATGGGTGCTGCATTTGGCAGGACTAATCAGTATCCTTCCTCTCTGGTTTTCTTGATTCTTGCACGAGTTAGTTGGTGCTTGTAGACGTGAATATCTGCCCTCCATGCTCCACCAATCATATGTCCATGACAAGATTAAGTTGTTGCGAGACTATAGCTCTCTAATTGAACCATTTTAGCTGTAAAATCTTTGCACGGAATTTGGAGGAGTCCATTGGGTAAAAAAAATGCTCTATATGCTTGTGTATCTAGTTTTTCAAAAAAGTGCTAGAGTAAGTAAGGTTCCATGTCTTCAGTATCTGTCTGAATCTTGGAATAGTGCTGTATTCCCCTTTAACCTTACCAGATATGAGCAGATACTTTTATTTTTTTGAGACTTTTTTTTTTTTGGATATACACTGCTTTTCCTTGCTTGTCTGCCATACTTTGTATGCCTCCCTCCATACCATTCATCTAATTAGAAATCTGATGCTTGGGTTCAGATCCCTTTGCCGAGGCAACTGCTGAGGACTCGGGTGCTGGGACAAAAGAGTATGTGCACATCCGTATACAGCAAAGGAATGGGAGGAAAAGCCTGACTACTGTGCAGGGTTTGAAGAAGGAGTTTAGCTACAACAAGATTCTCAAAGACCTAAAGAAAGAATTTTGCTGCAATGGAACAGTGGTCCAGGACCCAGAACAAGGACAGGTGTGTGCCCAACTGTAGCATCTGTACGTTAATTCCTATTTTGACACCCTATAATTGTTGTATTGTTGTTTGTCTACAGGTCATCCAACTTCAAGGTGATCAGCGAAAGAATGTATCTACCTTTCTAGTCCAGGTGCCCACTCGATAATGGTTTATATGATGTTATGTGTATTGCCAATACTTGATTGATTATGCATCAGACATCTCAATTCCATTAGATGGCCTTGAAATGCAAACAATTTGGATGCATTTGTTCCTGATTCTCGTTTTCTTTTTACAGGCTGGGGTTGTGAAGAAAGACAATATAAAGATTCATGGTTTCTGAGCCCTTACAGCAACTTACTACTCTGCAGAATGCATCTCACTCTGCCTGAGTTAGGAGAGTCGATTATCTAGATACTGGATCGATGTTTATGTAAAATTCTGGGAAAACGTCAATGACTGCTGATCAGTTAGTGTGCTATGTGGATTCTATTTCTGGTTTGTTCTAACTTTTAAGCAACTGTGCAATGTGGTGAACAAATACGGAATGTATGGCAACTTCTGGTTTTAAATTCAATTCCTATATAGATGATGAGAGAGCTCCATGCTCCTTGTCCAGGTCTCACTTGCAAATTCGTTTTTTATGAATGAAAACAGTCTGTTTTATTTGTGTCCTCCTTGCCCAGATGGAAAATCTTCTTGTTCCCCGCAAGAATCGAATGTGCGATTCTTGAATCAATGGGGACATTGACACCGTAGTCATCTTGTAAAATGGCAGTGGACAATGACAGGAAATTGTAAACATACTTAATTAAAAAAAAATTGTCGTACATTTGATGAGTAAAAACACTATATAGGAGGTCCCAAGCGTGCTTTATTAAAAATGTTTTTCATACATTTGATTGTACATTTGTGAAATATACTTTATTGATTCCCCATACTTTGAACGAAAACAATCTGCGAAAATGGGGGCTGCATTGAAATTGATCAATGGAGTCCCTGTCGAACAAAATAGTAACAATAATGCGATTACAGTTTTTCTCGGTTGGTTCGGTAGAAAGTAAAAAGAGGCTTTAGAGAGGAAAAACTGAACTTCTATTTTGAGCTGTTGGATTTGATCCAAGGATTGTGAGAAAACTTGGTGGGGTCCACAGTGGACCGTCCACTGAAAAAAGAGAGACAGATTTCTCTTCCTCATCGTATTGCCGCCAGCGTAGTCATCGCGGAACGCGCTCCAACCATTCCAGCAGAAGATTGTCCTCTCTAAGCAAGGCCGAAGAATTCCTGCATTTACTATTCATTTTTTTGGGTCAATTAAATATTACTACATAAGTCTAAAGTATTACATAGTAATAATAAATTAGCCCAAAAAATAAATAGTGGGTGTATATAACTCTAATATGGAAAAGTTTTCAGCTAAAAATCTAAAACCTCCCATCGCGCCTTGTCAAAGAAAAGGGAAAAATTGAGAAATATTCTATTTTTGCATGCAAACAAAAGGGAAATCATCAACGACGCATATCCACACCATATGCAAAGATATTATTTGTTTAAAATGCGTATATCTCATTGATATGACAAAAGCACTGCAAAAAGTATCAGAAATGGCACACCCCACATGAAAAAAGAAGACAACGAAGTACAAATACATACCATCCTCTGGTGGATTGCTTCATGTGTGCCACTTGTATCAGAGCTAGCTAATATCTCCAGCATATTCTAGACCCTTCAAATCCTATCTTCTTCTTTCGTGTTCTATAATTACGTGTTATATCTCATTCATTTAGTTTAATAACTTTTTAATATTATTGATAATTACGTGTTATATATAACTTCATATCTTTCTGATGTATCCACTACAGCCTATGCTACATATTGTTTATGTGTAATAGTAAGATTTGATATATCGCTCATTTACGTATTATGATATAATCGGAAATCTCTTAATATTTCTTAGATAGGAAAAATTATAAATAAATTTCTGAATATAATAACATGCTGATTAATTATGATACGTGGCCACTACCCGACAATACCAAAGTGCATGTTTACTCCTAATTTGAAAGTGATGGTGAGGTTTACCACCTATTGACGGAGTGAGTTTCCTATGGTTGAAGTAATCATTTCTCCAATTTCACAGATATCTCACCACCTGGCTCCTCTTTAAATACCTGCCACTCCTCACTCCTCACCTCCAATTCCAAACCCTAAACCCCAAATTCCATCTTATCATCTCTCAGTCCCTACGAATTCAATGGCATCCATGGCCTCCACACTCACCTCCTCCTCCATCTCCGCCAAGCTCCAGAAGCCCTCCCTCCTCGACTCCTCCTCCTTCCATGGAACCCCAATCGTCCGGGCTCAGCCGTTGAAGGCGGCCAACAACCACGGCGGCCTCTCCGTCTCCATGTCCGCCGCCAACGGCTTGACCCCCGCGTACGACCTGAACGCCTTCAAGTTCGACTCCATCAAGGAATCGATCGTTTCTCGCGAGATGACCAGGCGGTACATGACCGACATGATCACCTACGCTGATACCGACGTGGTCGTCGTCGGAGCTGGCTCCGCCGGGCTGTCCTGCGCCTACGAGCTCAGCAAGAACCCCAACGTTCAGGTCGCCATTATCGAGCAGTCCGTCAGCCCCGGCGGTGGTGCATGGCTCGGTGGCCAGCTCTTCTCCGCTATGGTAATTAACTGCTTTCAATTCCAGCTCAGTTGATTTTTGGTGTCATTATTCAGTAATTATCAGTGGCGCTTAGTATATTTGTTTTCTAATTTGAAAATTTTAATTGTTTCCGTAAATGTAGACTGTTTGACACGTGTCTCGCATGCCCCGCCCTGTTCGGATAACTTGACATTTTCTCTCGTTGTGGACGTTACTTTTTCTTGGAAATTGTTTAAGTTTTGGATAGTGTGGAAATAAATTTGCTAGGTGGTGGTTGTCAGCACTACATTGTTTACCGTTGGATTTAGTTTGAGATTCGTAAAGTCAGTTTATCTAACGGTCCAAAACATTTTCCCTTACAAAATCCAAATGATTCAACTTACACTGTTAAAAAAATCCAAATGAATTTGGTTCTTAATCAGTAAAAAAAAAATAAAAAATTTATACTGTTATACATTAGGTTACTTCAATTATGTATTTTGAGAGGGAAAAAACCAATGAATTTGGTTAGATGTTGTGACTGATTAAGAACTTCATATATGTGTTTGAAACAGGTAGTGCGTAAACCAGCCCATCTCTTCCTAAATGAGCTCGGCATTGACTACGACGAGCAAGACACCTACGTTGTCATCAAGCACGCCGCTCTGTTCACCTCCACCATCATGAGCAAGCTCCTTGCCCGCCCCAACGTGAAGCTCTTCAACGCTGTGGCTGCCGAGGACTTGATCATCAAGGGTGGCAGAGTTGGAGGAGTTGTGACCAACTGGGCCTTGGTTTCAATGAACCACGACACACAGTCGTGCATGGACCCCAACGTCATGGAGGCCAAGGTTGTCGTGAGCTCTTGCGGTCATGACGGTCCCATGGGAGCCACCGGCGTGAAGAGGTTGAGGAGCGTTGGGATGATTGACAGCGTGCCCGGGATGAAGGCTTTGGACATGAACGCAGCTGAAGATGCTATTGTGAGGCTAACAAGGGAAATCGTGCCAGGAATGATTGTTACTGGCATGGAAGTTGCTGAGATCGATGGATCCCCAAGAATGGTACATTTCTATCCCATTTGTTTACTCTTGATACACCATGCTCTAGCATGAATCCTTTGTTTGACTGGTTAGCAAGTTTACAAAACTACTTTCTGATTGGTAAAGGACTAAGTTACCTTTGATGTCTTATACTAATGTAAGTCGTCCTGACCAAATTGGTCAAGATTGTGGCCTTTGCTTAGGCAATTCGGGTAAGATATTAAGGATAATTTGATACTTCCTAGGAAAGTACTTGTCTTTGCATGGCTATCTTAGTTTTGGATCATTTGGAGGCAAATCATAACTTTATCAAGCATAATTATAGTCAAGTTCTGTTAATTGGTGATTTGATAGTTAGGTCATACATTTTCGGTCTTAGATAGTTTGATAAGCAACTCCAAAAATTTGATTTCCCAGAAGAGTCGTTTGTGCTCCTTGATATTTTTTGTAGTTTTGATCATGTTTGGTGCTTTACATGAGTGTGAATTTTCAATGTGACGAAACTTTAGCATTAACATGGAAATACCTGCCCGTCTAATCATGAAAGTTAGAGAACACCAACCTAGTATAAGTATATGGATCCTCAATAATAGAAGGGAAGGATCCAAACCGATACCATTTGCTAGAATATCTTAATTAATAATGACCTATACAATGGCCTCTATAGGGAGACCTTTACCACTATGTCTTGTTCCTTGGTGGGACTCTGCACTTAATTTCATGACAATAGTACAGGAGGAGGGCGCTTACTTAAGGGTCAATTTACAGATGGTGAGTTTAGAGATATACGGGTCCAAAAGCTTTTCCCTTGTTGTTTTGCTCTTTTATGTTTGGAACAGTTCCATCACTTCATTGTGATTGTGGTCCCAATGAGAGTGACTTAAAAACTGATTTGCATTATTGACCAAAAAAAGTAATTTAGCTTGTATTTTATGTTTGGAAAAGTTGCATTATCTCTCCACTTGATTATATAGGTGTTTTTATTGGCACTTTACAAGAGTCATCTTCCACTTCTACAAGAAAATGCACTTAGGATTGCATGATGATTTCTTTCGAGTGTGAATAACCGTACTGTATATTGGGGGTTTTCTGTTTTCGTTACTTGTTTATGGATGTGGTCCTGTGACTTGACATAATTTGCATTTTGTGCATTATTGATGCAGGGACCTACCTTTGGAGCTATGATGATCTCAGGGCAAAAGGCAGCCCACTTGGCATTGAAGGCATTGGGACTTCCCAACGCTCTTGATGGATCATGTGTGGGAGGCATCCCCTCAGAGCTGATCCTAGCTGCTGCAGATTCTGCTGAGATTGCAGAAGCTTAAGTGTGGTTGCCTTAGATGTTAATAAGCATGGGAAGAAGAGACAAATTAAGCCGGAAATAATAGCGCTGTTAGGACTGAGTTTGTGGTCGCTTAGTGATGGTGTGGATATTTGATGCGTGACTATGTGGTGAGTTTTGTTAATAATGTTTGGATGTCACTCTCTGCTTGAAATTTGCTCAGACTTTGCTGGAAATGAAATGGTTGCATCACTTGCTTCCCTATAATCTTCTATGCTTCTTTATCCTATTTATTTCTTTCTGTTTGCATGATGAGTAAACAGATTGAACAAAGTCTCCATCTGCAAGTTTTCTCTAGCTGTCAATGGTGGATAATGTTACAAATGAACAAACCTAAACTTGACAATCATGATTTAAAACCTCAAAAAGCAATTTGATCTTGACACGAATATAAGCACAAATCAACATATTTCGGTTGTTTCTGTTGAATGTCAGTTCATGTTCTGTTTAAGTCGGAGTAACCGCTCCGCTCACTGGTCTCAGTGAAGTGCTAGTAGCTTTCTCCTCAATCTTCGTTTCTCGTTTGCCCATTATACGATACCTACTTCACGATGGAAACTATCAATTTTATAAAAAAAGAACCCTTTAGGGACAAATATTTACAATAAATGTAGAAATGGAATGGGACAGCTAATTGACGGAAAAGGTCGAAAAGAGAATGTTGATGGAATATCCCTTTGTAGCAAAGGAATATTGCTACTGGGCCAGTTTAATTGGCAAGACCCGATCCACTTGCTTTAATGAGCTACTGGGCTCAGTGATTACATCTGCAGCTATAGGTTTTCGTTTGGGAAATTATCTAAAATAGGCCAATCGGCCAAATCATGTTCTAAAATGTTCGGTCAGGCAAATTCATTCTAAAATGTTGAAAGTATTGCCTATTTGCAAAAGAAGGCCCTCTGCCATTTTTGCACACAGAGCCTCCTTCTTCCTCGCCGTCGCTAATTTTCCGGCCACTTTCTCCGTTCGGAACCACTTGGAATAGTTTCCCAACATCCCCGAGTACACTCCCACGAAGTTTCAACCCCAAATCCCAAGCGGTTTGCCGCCGGCGAATGAAAACTGTTTTCTCTGTTTTTTGCCAAAAACCGTCTGACAAACCTCCCTCCGTTCTCTCTTTTCCGGGCATAGATCGAGGATGACCTGAACTACAAAAAGTTCCCTCTCAACTTCAAGAATATATCCGCAAAATTTCAGAGCCAAAGACAGCGTGGAACGCCGCCGGTGAAACCAAACGCAAAACAGAGCCGCCGGAGTTCTTGCCGCCGTCGCTAATTTTCCGGCCACTTTCTCCGTTCGGAAAACCTGGAATAGCTTCCCAACATCCACGAGCACACTCCCACGAAGTTTCAACCCCAAATTCCAAGCGGTTTGCCGTCGGTGAACGAAAACGTTTTGATCTGTTTTTTGCCAAAAACCGTCCGAAAAACCTCCCTCCGTTCTACGTTTTCCGGTCACCGATTGACGACGACACCAACTACAAAAAGTTCCCTCTCGACCTCAAGAATATATCCCCAAAGTTTCAACCCCAAATTCCCAGCGGTTTGTCACCGGCAAACAAAAACGTCTTCGGTGGAGTTCGGAGAAGAAGCAGAGGGACTATGGGGCACTATGGGTGCACTATGAGGCACTATGAGGGACTATAAACGCATTGATGAATTACAACGATTCTGTACTCGAAAGACTATGAGGCACTATGAGGGACTATGAGGCACTATGAGGGACTATGAGACACTACTATGGGTGCACTATGAGGCACTATGGCCGCACTATAACCCCAGGGATTTAATTGCAAAGTTACTGTAGGATTTTGCCTAGTGAAGAATTGCCCGTTGCCCTCTACCTATTTTGGAACACAAATTGGCCGGTTGGCCTATTTTAGATAATTTCCCTTTTCGTTTTGCGTCATTTTGTCAATGAAGATCCCTTGATTTTTCCATGTATTTTTTGTGTAGTTTTTCTCATTTTGAATTTTTTTTTTTAAACAATGCATCATATTAAGAAAGCCCGAAGCCCGAAGGCTAAGAAGAGAGCCCAAACCCATACAATCCAAAATCCTGAAGGCAGGCTTCGGAAGGGAGCCCAAACCCATACAATCCGAGAGACCTAAAGCCTATTGCCTAGTATTGACTACTAGCTAAAAGAGTATCTAAGAGAAAAAAATGCTAGAGTCTCCTAAAAATGCTAGAGTCTCCTAAAAAAAGAGTATTGCCTAGTATTGACAATACCATCCCCATCTCCAATACCCATCCCCGCCCCATCCCCTATTTGTATGATTCGGGGATTCCCCATCCCCGTTCCTGCCGAGGAGCACTCTCCCATCCCCGCCCCCATCCCCATGTTTTTTTAATTTCATATAAGTAAAATTAACAAAAGAAAAACTTTATCATCTCAATCTATGAAGATTGAAAGAAATTTAAAGAAGAAGAGGCAGTCGCACGTAAGAATAGAAAAAGTTTTCAATTAGGTGTTGTTTTGTAGTTAGGTTATAGTAAAACTTATCTTTTATACTAATATTTATTAGCTTAAATTAATATATATTTATTTATTAATAATTATTATATAGGGGCGGGTTCGGGGATGGGGATGACAATACCATCCCCGCCCCATCCCCACCGGGGAATTTTACTTTTTGGGGACGGGGATCCCCGTTCCCCGTTGCACCGGGGATTTTCCCCCCGTTTGGGGCGGGTCCCCACAGGGTACCCAACCCGTTGGGTATTTCTGCCATCCCTACTAAAAACCGAACAAAATAAAAAGGGCAAATTACAATTTCGTACCCTGTGGTTTTGGTCAAATTTCAAAATGATACCTATGTTTTTTTATTTTGCATTTTTGTACCCTATACTTTCAAAGAGTTGCAAACATGTTCCACCGTTAGAAAATCGTTAATGGACTGTTAACTGCTAATGTGGCTATATGGGGCCCACCAAATTAACATTAACAAACCGTAAATAAAGGGGATTAAAACCACTAAAACAATCGGCCCCAATCTCCGATCAGACCCCAATCAAACCGCCGTACCCCAATTCTCTCTGTTGAGTTCTGATAACCCTGAAAACTCGGAAATCAAATTTCAAATTCCCAAAACACCAGAGAACAATAGCAACCAACGGCGACTAGGTCCAGCCCAAACCAGTGGTCACCGACGAGGTCCACAAGGTGTTCAAGAGCTTCGATGTCAACAGAGATGGCAAGATCTCGACCTCCTACCTCGGCAACGTCCTCAAGGCCCTCGGCTCCGACATCTCCACCGTCGAGCTCTAGCCCGTCATGCTCGACCTCGATGGCTTCATCTCGCTCGACGAGTTCAACGCCTTCTAGGCCGCCGGCGCCAACGACGGCAGCGGTGGCGCCGAGCTCAAGGACGCCTTCGATCTCTATGACCAGGACAAAAACGACCTCATCTCCGCCGAGGAGCTCCACCTCGTGCTCAATCGCCTCCAAATGAGCTGCTCGGTCGACGATTGCCACCGGATGATCAAGTTTGTCGATTCAGACGGTGACGAGAATGTGAATTTCGAGGAGTTCAAGAAGATGATGGGCAGCACCACCGCCGCCACTAACGCCACCAACGCCACTGCCTAGTTAGGTGATGATCTCAGATCTGAAAATCTCGATCGAAGTTAAAATGGTAGGGTTAACTTCAGATTTTAGGTTAGTAATTTGGGGAACGGGTTCCGACGGCGACCTCTGCGAGCTGGGCTGCTTCCTACTGCTTATGGAGATTAGTAGCTGCCCCAATCGGCGGTTTGATTGGGGTCTGAGCGGAGATTGGGGCTGATTGTTTTGGTGGGTTTAACCCCTTTATTTACGGTTTGTTTGTTAATGTTAATTTTGTTGGGTTGTGGAACAGATTTCCACGTGTGCGGAAGTGTGGCGTGACACGTATGCAATAATAAAATTTATAATTCAATCGTACACATACATGGTTGGCGGAACGTTGGATTCCATTAATCATATTAATTAATTTGCGTGCATGGTTAATCGACATGCCATGTGATTCTTAGCATACCAATAAGATCACTCGTAATCTAAAAGAAGATTAGAGTTACCAACCTTTGCTTGCCATGATGATGATGATGAAGTCCTAGACGTTCAAGTGTCCGTCCTCTACAAGTATCGACACGAATGGTATTCGGTTGATGAGGCAGAGAGAGGATGTATCAGCTAGAAGCATCAAACTCCGACGGACGATGACGAGCACCACTAATAACTGCGGCAAGGCTGAGGATTTGCGGCACATAAGGGTTTCAGAGAAACAATTTTTCTGACTTTATATTTTAGTAAAGAATGTATTCTCAACACATGAGATTCTTTACTGATATGTGAGTTCACAACCTCTGTTAGGTCAATACCCAACAAGCCTTTTTTTTTAGAGAACCTTTTTCTAACAGGCTTGGACTCTTATTTAACAATTAAACAACAATCCTTGTCTCACAAGGAATAGGGTGCGGCAACTCTGGGAGAAACACTAGAGTTGCCGTTCCTAATGGTGCCGCACCTTTTAGTGGGCTTAGCCCACTAATGTGTCATCAATCCTAATTTATTTAATTGGTCAATTCCAAATTGTATTGGGCTAATATTAATACCAAGCCCAAAAAACTTGTATTTATTTATTCAAGCCCAATCACCAACTTAAATAAATTTACTATTTAACATAAACTAATTCATGTTAAACACCCTCATCAATTTACCCGAAGGCATGCGTTCTTGTGTGTCTGACCTCGGTAGGTTCCGATAAAGTTGGCAGTAAACAATCTTATTTTTCCGAATATGGAAATTACCAATATTCAACCTTATAGGGAAGATCATTCACAAACCGAGTAGTAACATCTAGCTATGGCTCTCGGCTATCCAGATTATCAAGAATGTGTTTCAAACTTCTTCATCACACATCGAGCAGAACCATTAGTTATGGTTACAGTGCAATAAGGTTCATTCGTCTCCTATATTCCGATCAAATCATTTAGGGCATGGAAACTCATTGTCAACCCCTAATGCATTAGTGTGCTGATATGATCGCCTTGATGTATCTCTTTACTTATATGCTTCGGCCAAAGACTTAGAGATAGATCTTCAAGGGGCTCTTGGAATATCAACCTTCACTGATTACCTAGAAGGTGACGAATCCCATTTTGCGCATTCACAAATCTCCATGCTTGAATCCATGCACCCAATCCTCACCTACTTGGCCCAAATCATTCTTGATGAACCGTGAGATTAGGGCTGGGTTCGGGACAATCTTGGCCAATCCCGGTCCCGTCCCGATCCCGTCTCGATCCCGATTTTGAGGTATTTTCGATCCCGATCCCGATCCAGGAAAACCGGGATCCCGGAGTTTCGGGATCCCGATTTTTCGGGATCGGGATCGGGATCCCGAATTTATCCGGAAATGGGCAGCAACTTTGTCCTTGTCGTTGAAAACACCAGTAACTCAACAACAAAGTCCAACCTTGCCCCGTGGGATCTCCTATGGGTACTGCAATAGAACAAGCAAATACACCAGTAGACTCAACTAAACCCAATCTGTATTCCACTTGCTTAATCAGCATAAACAATTGTCCGAACTACAAACCCAAAGCTATTTAGATTGAGAAAAATCATGTGTCCCCAAACTCGGGCCACCTAATCTGAGTCACCGACGACAACCCCCACCATCCAATTGCCGATCTCGAAACGAATCATACCCAATAGTAAACGGTTCCAATTGCCCATCCAATTTGTAATCCGGTGAGCATAAAAGTACCTAAGGCTGAATCGAATCCGTGGAAGGAGGATTGAAGCTGATGTTGTAGGGATCGGCGGCGGTGGGAACGGTGTGCGGCGGCGGGGAGGATCGGGTCGGCGGAGGGCTCAGCGCCGTGGGCGACACTGGAATCGAAGGCGACGGCGCGGAGAAGAGGAAGATCCGACGAGCGAGATGACGTCGTCGCGCTGAAGTCGCTGATGCTGGTCCACCGGCTGCTTAACGACGGCGACCCGATGTTCGGCGGTGTGTCTTGGGACGGTGTGCAGTGCGGAGTGTTTGTGGGCAGAGAGAAAAATTGCAGTGGGCATTTCACAGAGAGATTAGAAATGGGGATGGGTGGGTATTGGGCAAGAAAAAGATTAGAATTGGGCTTATATAAATCTGGAATTGGGCTTATAAAATCAAGAATTGGGCTTGGAGATTTCCACTTCCGGGATTCCGCCGGGATCCCAGATTTTTTCAAAATGAATCCCGATCCTGGATTTCCGGGACGGGACAACAATCCCGGTTTTCCGGAACGGGATGGCTTCGAGACGGGATTTCCGGGACGGGACCGGGCGGGATCGGGATTTCGGGATTAAAATGCCAGCCCTACGTGAGATTGAGGTCAAACTTCAAGTCTCCCAACACGAGATATCCGGTGAAGCCTCAGGTCTAAGAACTAGTTTGCACTCATAACTAGCCAGAACGTTTGTACGATTAACAGTAGGTAAATTTCCATTTGTACGCTCTGTGGTTGGTCAGTGTTCAGTGAACTCGTATCTATATACGAGTACCTTCATGCCTATTTCATATCACTATATGCTTAGACTGAGATCGACTACCAAATACGACATGAATCGGCCTTAACGGATAACCAACAGCCCTAGCTGGATATCCTATGGCTAGGAACGTTCTTTAGAAGTCGAGGACAGTAGGAAACGTATCTCAAATCACAACTTTTTTGTGATTCATCCCTACACTCAATATTCTCCTAGGACTCACCCTGGCATTCGACCACGAGCCTCCCTAATACACTTATTAGGTTACACGCTCCGTCGAGGGTGTCTATATTTGCCCTTGCTGTTGATTTCTCAACTTTGGATTGACACGTGTCTCCCGTCACGTATTGCCACGTCAATGCCTTAATGGGCACAATCCAACAAATTTGGTGGGCCCCACATAGCCACATCAGCAGTTGACAGCCCATTAAGGATTTTTCTGACGGTGGAACACGTTTGCAACTCTTTGAAATAATAGGGTACGAAAATGCAAAATAAAAACATAAGTATCATTTTGAAATTTGACCCAAACCACAGGGTGCGAAATTGTAATTTGCCCAAATAAAAAAAACTAGGGAGGACACGTCAGACAATTAGGGCAAAAAATATGAACTAGAACAGATAGATAGCAATCCTTCAAGATTCCCAAATACATCCCTTTTTTCTAGATAACGAGACAATCATATCAGCTACCATATTCACTTTGCGAGAAATCCTACTCCATTCCAAAATGTGAAAAGAATACTTCATCTCCCAAATCCATTGAATTATAGGGAATATAGTCCATGAGCAAGATGAAACATGATTCAATACTTGCAGAACCGAATATGTAAGGATTTTTGAGGCATTTGGTGAATTGGACTAACAACTTTAATGAAACTGGACGCAATACCCGCGATACTTGCGGGCGAACATGAATCAAATTTGAGAGTATGAAGCAACTTCTCATGTATGTGGATTTTTTGAGATTGAATTGAAATGTAGTTGTAGTTATGAAAGGCTTATCCAAACTAAATCTGACGGTTTCAATTGACATTGAAAGCGAAGATTCGAAACTAAGAGAATTGAATCTTATCTCAAGTGGAAACCCAAATGTCCAAAACCACAAATCTCAAGCACAAAGAATTCACAAAAAATTAATAAAGAAAACCCATTGAACTTTTCCCTCCAATGACTGCAAATTCATCACTGGGCTTCCGCCGATTGGATACGTCTGATTGCCGCCTTGAGTCAGAGAGGGAAATGGCAAGAGAAAATTGAGAGAATGCGAAAGGGGACGGAAATATGTCAACAAAATATGTTCTAGTTATGATATTTTTTTTGATTCAAGGTTATTTTTGTCCATGGCAAAATGAAGCTTTTTATGTTGGACTAAAATACCCTATTAATATTTTTGCATTGTAAATGAGTGAAATTTGGTTTTTTATGTAATAAAAATGGAGCATGAGGGTATTCTGGTAAAATTTGTGAACATTGAAAAAACCCCATTTGCTTTATAATAGTAATAAGCAAATAGCACACCCGCTATGCGCGTGCGATAAGAAACCGTATTTTTGTGCGTTGTGGAAGAGTTACTAGGGTAAAAAAAACTAGCGAGAACAGTACCTGGATGGTAATCTACCGATTTACCCTTATGTATTAATCAAAATTTTAAAAGTTTCTAAAGTTGAAAGGGCAAAGGGGTCATTTTCCCACACAAAGACTGTTCATGAACAGTACACTGAGCAGTAAAACAGTGGCGAGAACAGTACCCGGATGGTAATCTACCAATTCACCCTTATGTATTAATCAAAATTCTTAAAGTTTCTAAAGTTGAAAGGGCAAAGGGGTCATTTTCCCCAAGGAACAAAATTTTGGTTTTGATGGAAATTTCGGTAGTCAAAATTTATGGAAATTTCGGTTTGAAAAAAAAAAGACGAAAAACATATTAGAAACCCTATAATTAATATTTCTACTTTCTCTAGGCTTTAAAAGCAACAAGTAATGCAATTTAACATTTAAGCTATATAGCATTGTCCATATGGATTAACTTTTATATACATAAGGGAGAAGAGTTCGTGTTTTGTATTCCACTAATCTATCAATCAACACAATATCTTAAGGTGAGACTCATGAAACATACATTAACCATACATTAATATTACAATATTACAATAACATACATTAACCATACATTAATCGTTCAATGTATGTGAGAAAGCCAAAAGAGAAAATAACCATATTAAAGAAGGCAAAAAAACACAAAGAAAGTTGTCAGGATTCAAGAATATTGAAGGTAAAGAAGCCAACTCTTTGACAAGCTATATAAAGCATTCCCGAAATTTCGGAAATTTCGAGCGTTTTTAGCTTCCGAGACACTATATTTCCGAAATTTAACCGAAACTATCGAAATTACCGAAATTTCAGTATTTTTCTACTGATATTGAGACGTACCCTGATTCAAATTTCGGTATTTCGGTCGAAATTTTGTTCCTTGATTTTCCCACATAAAACTGTTCATGAACAGTACCAAACAGTAAAAAACCCAATTTCCTTTATAATATTAGAGATGAAACTACAAAGGCCAAATGCAAGGTTTAAAATTTCGGTCGAAATTTCGGGTTTTTTTGGGTACCGAAGTTAGAAACGGGGGACGTTTCGATATCACCGGAAAAAGCCGAAATTTCGATGATTTCAGTGATTTCGGTTGAGTTTCGGTGAAATTTCGGTAGTTTTGAAACAATTTCAGTGAAAATAGTTGATGATTTTGAAGTGCAGTGGCGTGGTTGGCGGGCAGCGACGTGTTTTAGCACTGTGGCGAAGTATTGGGGAAGAAGATGGCAATTTTGTAGTTTACCCCAATATTTTGGTCACTTTGGTCATTTTCTTACTTAAACTTCTCTTTTATAAAAGGACAAAAACGTGTTTGATGGTTGGGGTTTTTCTGGATTGTTCAAGCCCATAAAGTCCAACTTCCTTTTTATATCATATTACACACCAATTATATCAAAATGCCTATACATGAAATTACTCTAAAGAAATTAAAAAAGAAAAAAAAATTACTCTAGATAAGAAAAATAATGTTGTATTTATAATTTCATTTCTTATTATTAAGTTCAGTAGCATATAAAATGCCAATTTTTATAGGTTTTTAAGCATAGAGAAAGTTGAGGCAGACCTTACTTATTAACTAGGTACATTACTAGTTAATTTTGAAAGCTATAAAATCTGCAAAGAATTCAAAGGTATGTACCGTGTTTCATAAGACTCACCTTAAGCATTTTACAATACTTTGGTTACCCATGCCAAGGGTAAGTATGCTTTGTTGATGAAATTATTTCTTTTGATAAACAATAGCATTTAAGATATTGTATTAATTGACAGCTTAGTGGAATGCAAAACACAGATTCTTCTCCTTTATGTACATAAAAGTTAATTTATATGGACAATGTTGCATAGCTTAAATGTTAAATTGCATTATTTGTTGATTTTAAAGCCTATAGAAAGTAGAGATATTAATTTATAGGTTTTCTAGCATGTTTTTCATGTTTTTATTTTTTTTACTGAAATCGAAACTTTTTCCAAAATTTTTATAAATTTCAGCGACCAAAATTTCAACCGAAACCGAAATTTTGATTTTTGGCCAAATGCAATAAACCACAAAACGGAAGTGAACCTTGAGAACAACATAAGTTATCCGTGCAATTAATTTAAGATTGGGGGACCAAGCATTTCACACGCTAAAATAATCAGAGCATCCTTTCAGAAACAAACGAACCTAAAAAAACACGTAGCAGCAGTACGCCGTCGTTTTGCTGGTGTAAATCCTTGCTTTCTCTGAAACGGTAGAATCGGGCCGGGTCTTCAACTTCAACCCGGGAGTGGAATCAATCGAATTACCTCTTCCGCCATTGATTCTCCGAACCCTAACCGCCTTGAAGGTATGTTCTCTCCCTAACTTTCTGTTTGATTTCCCAGAAAGCGTCCGATTTTTGTAGAGGCTTATTTTCTCTGTGGTGTTGTTGGCAGTTTAAAATTGAGAAAAAAACATGGAGGAAATGTTGGCTATAGTTCTTTCTATGCTTCTCGTTCTGGGATTGATTCCACTCTATCTATGGAAACGCCGTCAAGATTCTCGAGCGCCTCATCAGCACGAGGAAGAGCCTCAGGTTTGATTTTTCTAAACCTGATTCTAGTAAAATGTAATTCGTGTTTCGGATTAATGTTTATATTTTTGTTTTGTTGTTTGTTGTTAATTTAGGTTCCTCAGAGGGAGGCCGTGGTACGTGCAGCTGGTCCTCGGCGGATGCGTCGGAGGCCAGCTTCTAGAGCCAGCACATCGTCAGCTGCTGCACCAGTTGTTGAAGGTTTGTGGTCTGCTGTTTTATTCTCTACATTTGATATTTTATGAGTAAGAGAGTGAAGTACGTTCTGCGTTATCGGAATAGGTGAAATCTACTCTACATGCTTAATCTGAGAGGTGCTGTGTTGTTCATGAATTATGATTGGAATAGATAGCAATTTGGATATGATTTTGTTTTTGCTTTAGGGTGGGAAATGTCTGTCAGGGGTAAGACTCTGAATCGCCAAATTTTAAATAAATGGGTCTGTGAGAGATGGAGGTCTGATCAAATGACAATTAAGAGCAATGTTTGTGCCTGAGTATTAAGGGTTTTTCACTCATGACTACAAAAATGAGGCTGCAACAAAGGATGGAAAAAACATTCAATGGAGATTTAAAGTTGATTTATCTGCTGTTCAGTGCAAATTAGTTAACTTATACCATTGGCTAGCTTTAAGTGCTTATGATATTAACCGAAACTTTTTTTTCCCTTGTGCACTCTGTATAAGTTGAAAAGAAATATTTCTGTCTTTTGACGGATAATCTATGATTCTAATTACAGAAAATGTGGATGAAAGTGATGAAGAAGCTCTTGAGGGCGAGTATGAGGCAAAAGCATCAAAGAAAAGGGAAAAGAAGCGTCAGGAGAGGGAAGCACAACGACAGGTATTGTACATTTAAGTAAATCTGTCCTATTATGAAAACCCAACAGCCCTCAAGTTTTCTTGCGTTTTCTAGATATCCAAAGATCAAACTTTAGTATAAAGGACATGAAACTAGTTTGTATTCACTGAGGTGTAGGAAATGGTTAGAAGTTTGATTCGACATCATTCTATGGATATAAATTATTGAAATAACTGAAAAATGCATATGACTTCTGCATCTGATTGACCCGGGTCCTTGATTGGTTATAATGGTTTATTTTGGCTTCTATTTGTTTAGTGGCTGTTTGGCATGGCTTCTATTGAAACAAACCCTTAATTTTCTTCCAGCCCTTGCAATTCAAGCACCGCTAATTTCTTTTATTTTCTTTCTTCTGATTTTGTGAAGGCTGAACAAGCTGCACGAGAATCAAAGGCAACGAAACAAGATCGCTACGCTGAAATGCGGAGGAGAAAAGATGAGGAGCGTGAGGCACAGGAGCGTCTGCTGGTGTGTTGATGTCCCTTTTTTTGTCTGTGTTGAACAATTAGGATGCCTATGTGTGGGTGGTTGGATTACTGGCTGAAGAAATGTCTTTTGTTTTATAGGAGGAAGAAGCCAAGGCTCAGAAGGCTAGGGAGGAGGAAGCTGCTGCATTAGAGTTTGAGAAGTGGAAAGGTGAATTTTCAATAGATGCTGAAGGTACTACAGAGAATGAAGTTCAGGGTGGACATCAGGATTTGCTTTCTGATTTTGTGGAATACATAAAGGTAGTTCAGTTAACTCACTGAGAGATATTTATCCATACTTTTCCTCAGATATCTCCGTTTGGTTGGGATCATAGTAGGGATGGAAATGAACTACTGAGATAGGGGGTTAAGGTTGGGTTGTACTTTGTCTAACTTGTCCAACCTGGTCATAGAGTTATTTGCTAAACATTTTAAGCCTAATCCTTTTTGGTCGAACTTGATTTGAACTTGCCCTGTTGCCTGAATGAATGAACCATAGTGGGGAACTGACATGGACAATTCCAATTCCTTTTGTTTGGTTCCCAGCTTTACTGTTTTCCTGCAGAGGAAAAAAAGATGGCTTTGCTGTTGAAAGTTATTGCATCTTCAAATGTTTATATGTGTCATTTTATTTCCATATGAGACTTTAAGAGGATCAATGTTTGAGGCGTTTGAGTTGAGGTTGTGATTTTATTATTAAGACTATTGTTAATGCTGATGTTGCAGAAACAGAAATGCATTCCCTTGGAAGATCTTGCTGCTGAATTTAGGTTACGAACTCAGGTAATATCTCTTCATTCTTTTCATTGAATAAATGCCTCCTACTGTACCTCAAACTGAAGTATTAGACATAGTTATCACTTGAACGCAATAATGGAAATATATTTTCTAAGTGATTAATCAACTTGGTGTTACTCTTTTACAAAGTAAATACTTGCTTAATGTGAGACTCTGCTATAGAGAGAAAGTTATTATTCTTCCTTTAATTATCAAGCTGCATGGTTTGAACTTATGCTAGGTTCGGTTTACTAATGTTTGCAATGAAATTCATGCAGGAATGCATTAATCGGATTGCCTCTCTTGAGAGTATGGGTATGTTAGGCCCTATTTCCTCATTGAATTGTGTGTCACCTAGTCAGCAATACCTTGCTTCAGAAGTCTTGTTACACTTTCTTGATGAAAATGTTGTATTTGTATGTGTTAGGACGACTTTCTGGTGTCATGGACGACAGAGGGAAATACATATACATCTCCCAAGAAGAGATGCAAGCTGTGGCAGACTATATTAAGCGTCAGGGAAGGGTAAGCATTGCACATCTTGCTAGCAAGTCCAACCAGTTCATAGACTTGGAGCCAAAATCGCAGTTTGTTGAAGAAGTCAGTACTGGACCGGAGATAACTGTTGCTTGATTTGGTTAATCAAATGTAAATGACAATGACTACAGTGTAGGGAAAATCATGCACATTGCATCAAGGATATGCAACTAAAAGAAGGTGTAGGGCGTAGTGTTTCGGTTTGAAGTAGTTTTATGTCCTTGTTGATATAAGAAAAACGCTATCTTGGAGAAATCCTCGTGCTTGTTAGTGGTAGTAAGACTGAATGGAGGGCCTCGGGCACAGATCTATATGGACCATTCTCCTCCCTCCCGTATTGTAGGCCTAACGATTGGGCCCAAAAGTATGCAACATAGCAAACACTGGCCCAACAGAATTGTATTGGTGCAATATATGAACATCGGCCCATGTATTTTGTTTTGGAAGGAATATTGCTCATCTACACACGTCTATTACATCATCATCATCTGGTCTAGTGAAAGCTTGAGATCCTCACCACATTATGACATCATGGAATATGATTTACACAACTATCACGGTAAGTAATAAGCTTGTTTTGTGTGTTCACTTAAAATACAAGTTCTAAGACAGTACGTATCAGTCACATATATTACAATCTCACTTATATTATAGAGTACAGACCATTACATCGATGTGACCACTTGATTTGCATAACGTTACACCACTTGATTTGCTATAATAACCACTAAAAATAACCAGCAAGCAAAACTGATGTGACCAAAACTAGTCGAATTCATGTGACAGTTTTGCCAGCTCAAAGTAGTTGGAATTCTTGTGGAAAAGAAAAGAAACGAAGACCGGGAACGAACCGCAGCGTTTCTTAAGACCCAAGCTATTTACAAGAGTTCCGTACAAATAATGTGTACCAGAAAAGAAACAAACAAACCAAAACAGAACAGACACATTCCCTTATATTCTGTTGCATTGCATGGGACAATATAAGCTTCCGAAGCTGCCGGGTGAAACTAGCGGAAGAAAATAGAGGAAGACTGAGTCTTTTAATGTTGGCTTCTCTTTTCTTTATCTCAACCCAATCTTTCTCTCCCCTGGGGTTTTACACAGACTCCCAAGGGCCTCTACATTCTCCCACCCGCCGCGTTCTCGCGCGGCCCGTCTCTCTTTAGATCCTCTACCTCTCTCTCTGTCCCTCCCAAGCACAACGCACAAACAATCCCTCAACCTCTGCAAAAACCCAGAAAAGAAAAGACTAAATATTCAATTGATAATTTAATAAAGCAAAGCGTGAGAGCCATCAAATTATGATGGGAACACTAGGCATGAAAATACCTTGGTTTCATGCAATATTGCTGGTGGTGTTTTTGGTGTTTTCATGCTTTAGGGTTGAGATTTGTTATGCACAAGACGGCGGCAGCAGCGACGATGTCACGGTGGCCGCCCCTCCTCCCGAGCAGGAAGACTGCGATGGCATTTTCTTGTCGTACACGTTTACCTCTCGGGAGAAGGAGCTTCCCCACACGAAGAACGTGTCGGCGCAGGCTTGGGCGTTCAAGTCTGAGGCGACGATCTTGAATGCCGGGTCCACCGAGCTCAAGGCGTGGAAGATGTACGTAGGGTTTCAGCATCAGGAGATCTTGGTGGCGGCAGAAGGGGCTGTGATCGTCGACGGTGAAGATCTGCCAGCAGCGGTCGGGACCAAAGGGGCCTACTTTGCGGGGAATCCGATGACCGATTTGAAGACCATGATCGAGACCGCCGGAGACTATACCCAGATTCAGGCCAAGATCTCGTTCAAGGGGACGCAATTCGGGCTCGGAACCAAGGCCACTCCAATGCCAAAGACCATCCGCCTCGTCAACGATGGCTGGAAGTGCCCTAATGCTCGTGTCAAAGGTAATTTAATTGATTACCTACTAATCTGTTCGCAGATCGATGATCTATATTAAAACTTGTCTGAAATGGATCATGAAATGATTGTTGTTAATCACATGATTGCTAATCTTTTGATCGAAAGTCAAAAGTTAATTTGAGAAATCAAATTGACTAATCAACATGGTTTTTGCTCTGTCTGGCATGTAACATGTTTGCTCTGTCTGGCATGTAGCATGTTATGTTGTCATATTATGCTTCAAAATAATCTTCATTTTGATGATATAACAGGCAAATAAAAATAAAAATAATTATACAATATTCTATATTAAATACCTAACATTGCTCTATGTACTATTTGCGTTTGTTGATGCAGGAAAGAGTGCAATGTCTGTGTGCTGCAAAAGGGACCCGAAATTCAAGGCGAAGAAATTGGATAAAACCAAGTTCATGCCACGTCAGAACGGCGATCTGTCAATCACGTACGATATCATCCAAACCTACGCAATGAACTACCTGGCCCAAGTGACCATGGACAACCTCCACCCGCTGGGCCGCCTCGACCACTGGAACCTAACCTGGGAGTGGCAGCGTGGCGAGTTCATCAACACCATGAGAGGCGCCTACACCCCGAAAAAGGACCCCAACGACTGCCTCTACGGCCAGGCCGGAAAGTTCTACTCCGATCTGGACTTCTCCCAAGTCCAAAACTGCGAAAAGAGGCCCATTATCACAGACCTCCCCCCGGACCGAAAGGACGACCCCAAGGTCGGAAAGCTGCCCCAGTGCTGCCGCAACGGAACCCTCTTGCCCGCCACCATGAACAAGACCGAGTCCCAGGCCATGTTCCAGTTGCAAGTCTTCAAGCTCCCACCTGATGACAACCGAACAGCTATCACCCCACCCCAACACTGGAAGATCAGCGGTGTTCTCAACCCTACTTACAAATGTGGGCCTCCGATCCGAGTCGACCCCACCGAATTCCCAGACCCGAGCGGCCTCAACTCCAAGCAAGCCGCCATCGCCAGCTGGCAAGTGGTGTGCAACATCACCAAGCCCAAGGTCCCGAGATGCTGCGTCTCGTTCTCCGCCTACTATGGTGACTCCGTCGTGCCATGCAGCACGTGCGCATGCGGTTGTAACGTCGCAGACACTGACAAATGCAACCCTAGAGCCCCTGCGATGCTTCTGCCCGCAGAGGCTCTGTTGGTTCCGTTTGCCAACAGGACAGAGAAGGCAAAAGCCTGGGCCAAAATCAAACACTACGATGTGCCCAAAAAGCTGCCATGCCCGGACAACTGCCAGGCCAGCATAAACTGGCACATCGATTCGGACTACAGCAACGGATGGACCGCGAGGATGACCCTCTTCAACTGGGGACCCGAACCGTTCCAAGATTGGTACACCGCAGTGAAAATGGGCAAGGCTTTCGAGGACTACGAAAACGTCTACTCGTTCAACGGGACGAAGATGGGCAAGGAGGTCAACAACACCATCTTGTTCACGGGGCTCAAGGGCTTGAACTACTTGATCGGGATTACAAACGGGACAGATCCGGCCAAGAACCCCATGGTGCCCGGAAAGCAGCAGTCGGTGATTTCGTTCAAGAAGAAGCACTTCCACAACATTGACATCAAGGCAGGTGAAGGTTTCCCCAAAAGAGTGTTGTTCAATGGAGAAGAGTGCGCCCTTCCCAAGCTTTTCCCCAAGAGCGGCGCCGAGCATCTCAACGCACGTAGTGATGTCGTTTTGGCCTTATGTATAGCTATCGTCACCTTCTTGTTCATGACTGATGTACGATTCCACTGATGACCTGCAAGAGGCTAAATATTTCTGCAGGTAAATCAATTGATTTATGAATTATGTTGGGTATATGATAGCGTACTAGATAGTACTATTATTATATCTCAGTTGTTTACTGGTTAGAAATAAATGAAATGTTGTCACATCATCATTTGTCTTTAAGATTATTGATATGTATCAAAGCTGAAGTACTAGACTTTTGTAATATTGGATTCATGCTCCCCGATATCGCTTGTAAAATACGCACACGTACTAACATTGTTCATGATGATCAGCTGCAAGAAGATATGGGAGCTTATGCACCCCCAGGGTGATGACGAACTATGTATGAGTGATGCTAAAGTGATTTCGAGGGATGTGGAAACTCCTACTCGAGACCCATAAGCAGATGAGGAGAATGTAAACAAGTTAAAAAAAAATGAAAAGACGTACGTTATGATAAATTTGTATAAGATTTTTAACTGCAAGTAGTTATTTATATACAAATGAGGACGGATTAACATGGTCTTTTTGTTTACTAGCTTTTTTGTTCTGTTCTTCGGAAATTAAGCTGTAGTTTAATGTTTGTGTAAGATCAAAGTTTTAGTCATGCAAGAAATGCTAATGAAAGTGTTTTCGATGAATAATGAAATAGTAATCAAATGGCCAGTAATATGTACGAATCAACCAATCGAAAGAATGATTACTACAGTGCAATTCCCTCCCAACTTCCGAAGTGTGTAGTTAGCTCTCAAGTTGCGAGTTTGGGTGGTAGTAGGACGACTGCGAGATAAACTGTAAGCCAAAATTAATAGCGATTGGTAGTGTTGGAGGAGGACCAAAATAACTTTTGGGAAGAAGCACCTCTCATGTGCATCTCCTTATAATCTTTGCTGTGGAGAAGTGAAGTCTTTATTTATTGTATGAAGAAACACGGACATAAAAGGTGATCTCCGCAAAAATAATTTTGGCCCTCCCATAATCACAGGCAAACGGGCTTCCTATCTCCTTTATATTAGCAGATGATACCTATAAGGATGCACATCTCACATTGATAAATGTAGATAATGGCTGAGGTTATTTTAATCATTGAGAGACAGCTATATTAGTTAACAAAGTCGGTTGTCTAATTATCAATGAATAGATAGTCTTATTTCTCTCTCAAATAGTTTCTCTTCTTCACCATAGCTATGGCTTCTCCGTGTTTCAATTTGATCAGTAATAGATCCGATTGTCATTATTGCCAAAATGTTAGTCGGAGGATTAAATCTAGTAACCTCGTGACCAACACCAGTTTGAGACCCTTTAAGGCATGTACTTCTTGCTGACTACGTACCCTTTATATAATGGCTGAAGCTGATTTAGAGATCTTCGTGGACTTCCTTCTTTCAACAATTCAGTTTCTCCATGTCCTTAGAGAAGTTAATTAAGTCGATCTCAAGGGCGGAGCTACACTTGGACTAAGGTGTGCTCCAGCGCAGAGCAAATTGCAAAAATGTCAAACTATTACACATAATTCCCTCTAATCCTTGCAATTTTTTCCTTGATTTTTAAGTTTTTTTTTTCAGCCTACTTTATAAACTTAGCGAAAAAGTCTAATCTAGCCTAGTCCAATAAAAAAATCCTGGCTCTGCCCTTCTCAGATTCTGCAAGAAAGTTTGAATTCATTTCTGGCCTAGTGGTGTTGGGTCGTGCTGACTTTCAACTTTGATCTGTTACGATTGTGTTGCAGTCGTGACTTCTCGATGTAATTTCAGGGGATCGTGGCACACTGTTTATTTGTGCATGGAAGGTGTTCATACTTCCGAGGTTCTTCATGTTGAGTAGATTGACAACCAAACCCATTTTTCAGAAGGCCTCCCTGCCTGTCTCCGAGGATTTCCCCAGTTAACACCCACTTGATGAAATTCAGAGACCATTTAGAATTTAGATGATGAAAGTTTTGATTTTGATTGTACATACTGAACAGCCAAGTAATCGGAGGAATAAGGGAGTGCTAGAATCATTTTCAAAAGGAAAACTGCAATTAATTTCATTGATCAGGGCTCGATTACTGCATAAACATTAAGCTTTTTCCCCCGCTCTGTATATATTGACGTATGGTCATACAAAATATAGGCCTCGTTTATAAACAGAAAGCACAGGCCTATAAAGAATGTTTTGAATATACAAATAATTGAGGGCTAATTTTACAAACAATTGCACTTGTGGAAATATTTGCAGGTTGGACCAATTGTGCAGCTCTCTAAAATACACTGAGCCAAGATTATGCGGAAGTTATTCTTCCCTTAAAGAATGAAGAGATCGTCGTATTACTTCTTGGGTGGCCAAAAAAAAAATCATGTGCAAGTCGATGCTAAGGCTTCTTGGCCTGCAGTAACGAACCAGTGAATGATGATATACAATACATAAAACTGCACAAACATACACTTGAAATCTAGTCGTCATTATGTACACAATACTGCTCTAGAAGAAAGGAATAAGTACCTTTTTCAGATATTTTTTGTGAAGTTTCATGGCCCCGGTGCAAGCTTTTTTCGCATCTAAATTTCCAGTTATGTCATTCAATATCTGGGGAGAATTAGAGAGAGCTTGGTAAACAGACAGGTACGAGTTGTAAAGTTCATTCCAAGACAACCAACTAGAAAATTGATAATTCTTAGGGGCAGTTTATTTATTTTTCTTTTTCAGTTTTTGTTTATGTCATTCAAAGTTGAAGGTGCTTCACCAATGTCCGACTACTGTGGAGATTTTCTTTCTTCCTTAGGAATTCAGAAATAGAAAAAGGGGCGCTTCAGTCCTGGTAGTTTGCTAGGGCTTCCAACGCCGCCTTTCTTTACAGTGCGTAATCATACCACAGTAGTTATTAGGGGTCAAGCCAAAATCGTAACAATTATCACTTTCAAGTTTTTTCTCCAGAGACTGGCAACTTGCTGACATTTTTAAGCCTAATGGTTCTGTGATACAGGAAGGGAAAATTCCTAGTCCAATCCCTTAAAAAAACAGAGATGAAGATCTGATCATGACCAAGGTTTATGATCAAGGTTTTGGTAATTATTGCAACGAAATGAAAGGCGAAGTAGTTATGGCACAGCTTTAAACTACAGGGATATAATTAGAAACCGAACAAACTACATGGACTCAAAATGATCTTTAGGCTTTAGAAAATACAATTATCATTCTGTGAGAGAACTCAACCATAGCGTTACTTTCTACTCCAAACCATAATTGAAACTGCACAGGAGATCAACTGTTTCAAGAAAAGGGTTTGGATGATAGAACTCAATGTGCCACAATCATCTTCTTTTTCATCACATTTCAGATATAAATTATAATATAACTGAAATCCTCCCTGCCTTATGGACTAGTTTGGCAATTACCCAGTGGCTTCTTAGATTAGTATGTTTGTTTATTTTTTTTTTTACTTCTTTTAGCCAACTTAAAATGGATGCTTGAGAAGTAGGTGACTATATCAGCAGGGTTTCCTCATATGCTGTCCACATAAGTAGAAAATTGAAGGCTTATAGAGAATTGGAAACCATGAACTGATAATGCTAACCTTGACAACATCATCGAGACCCCGAGCTTCTGTAAGTAGCTTTGTACTCTTATCTTTCAGGACACTGGCAACAAGGAAAACAGATATTGGAAGCGGAGCTTCTGAACTCTTTGCTCCACTTTTCATATTCTCCCGTTCATACTTGCCACACTGACGTAATGACTTTGCTCTTCCTTTAGATCCCTCGGCTTTTTCATTATCAGTATCAGATTCTTCGTACACATAAAACAAGTCAGGGTCGTATTCTAGAGCCCACATCATCTGTCAAAGTTTAAATGAAATGAATTACCAGGTATAATACATAATACAGAAACTCTGCAGAAGTAGCAAAATCAAAGGAAACTAGAAATAAGTGGAATGGAAGAGGAAAGTTTGATAATTGAAAGCCGATTCCCAGAAGTAATTTCAAGGATTTCCAAAAGCATTTCACAGTACAGTAATTTGATATAGAAAGTGAAAATATCCAAAAGGCAGAATAGAAAATATCTGGGATAATAGAAACTTAATCTTACCTCCCAAAGGTATAAAGAATCACAAAAAGAGAATTCCCGACGGAACAAAACCATAAGCATCCGGAAAGCAAATAAATAGTCACCTCCTCCTAATGTCTCTGCACTCCAAATTTGCACAAATCTGTTACTACCTTCTTTGAGCATTACATTGAAAGATGTAAAGGGAATATGAAACATATGTACTCGCAGATAATTCATTCTCACAACTAGCAGCTAATTCATTCTCTGACCTTTGGATTGAAGTCTAACCTTGGAAAGTCATATTGGAGTTCAAACCCTACTAATGTCACTCAATGAGTAATATTGATAATAAACTTATAAATGCAGTCATCAAATTTTACCCAAATTCTTCGAGAGTAGGTTTTATGAGCATGCCTGAAGAGAAGATTATGACTCTTACAGAATAATTATTCCAATACCAAAAACATACGATATTTCCATACATTTCACCCCCAAGAAAAAAAGAGGCAAAGAAGGATAATCTGGACATCAGATGGATAATTACAATGATTCTGTACAAGAAACGATTTCTCAAGGGCTTAAATTTGCATGTTGTCCTCTTTATTGTTATGCTGCTTTTTAGTGAAATTATCTTTATCCCAGTCAATTGCTCTTTCACCCTCCAAAACAACCCATACCAAACTATCCCACCAACCAAATTGAGGAATCTGTATGACACCGAAGGCATTACAAGAGGAGGATGTCTCATTTCAGTTTTTCATGGAAATTCATGTTCTCTAAGAAAGAAAATAGCAGTGACTTGAGAACTACAAATCATTTGATGTAACACGAATTTGGCAAGGAGACATGCTTTGTGTGTTGAACTTTTGACATAACTATATTCTGGGGTAATACCTAAGTGCTGATGAAGCTTTGGATCAATGACTTGAGTAATTGAAGCTAGATTACTTAGTTGTGCCTCCACCCCCACCGAGCTATCGGTACATCTGAAGTTTCCTCGCTTTAAATTTCAAGTAACAAACAAGTCATAAGGAACTGAAATCAAGTTAGATAAGACAAAAAAACTGGAATTAATCAAGAAACTAAACCATTATTAATATATGAATTGAAATTGCACATCTCCTCCTGTAATTTAGGAAACCTAAGCTAGTTTCTAGATGCACACGGCAGGACTAAGCAAAAAGAAAGAGAGTGCACACACATATGACAACTGATTTTAAGCATGTTAAATGATCAACAGATGCTATGGAACACCAGGTAATGATAGAAATTGGAAGACTTAGTTCATCACTTTACCAGTCTGCGCATCAAGCGTTCAAAGCACCAAAATGCATCTGCTTCATCATCAAGAAGTATAATCATGGGGGAGCAAAGATCACTCATTCCTGTTCATCAGGTAACAATTTTCAGAGTCCACACCAGCATTTTGTTTCAAAATCAAAATAACCAATATCCTTTTTCCCTGTACCACTATAAAATCTAATTTGTAGATATGCGTATAATATGCATATTATACACGTTCGTATGTAATTTCAAAAATACTCCCCTTTGCAGTCTTGAAATGCTGGTAAATTATGTGTATTTTTAACTTGGGACATATTATATGCCAATTGTAGATTTATTTATGTATTTTTTGATGCATAATACACGTAGTTTTCAGAAACTTAACAATAATACACATAATATTCATGTATTTTACCCGTATTTTCATGTATTTATAAAAACATAAATTAGAACAAATTTAATAATATTATAACTGGCCGAATTTTTCGACGTATTATTTCAAGAAAGTTACCGAATAATACACGTACATACTTTTAACGTACTATACCCATCTTGTATTTTACTAACTAGGCTATAAATACAAAAATGATCACTCATATGCTACCTACCTTGACAGTAGCCAACATCTGTATCTATCCAGGCATAAACAGCTAAAATATCCCAAAGTTTTGACAAGTTTTCTTGTTTCTCGTAAAACACCAGTGTCCTGTCAGTGCGCACTACATCCAGACCTGATATAAATAGAGTCAAACAGAAGTTATTCACCAAATTACTGCATAAATCGAAAAAAAATCTACAATCCTTCATGTTCAGTACTTGTCACGTGTTGTATGCAGGTGATGTAATAAGTACTTCACAGGCTAAATTACAAGCAATGGTGAAACCAGAGATTCAATCAACAAGAAGTCTGAGCAAGTCATGCAGGACTACAACTATAGAAACAAAAAGTTTAAGAAGTAGAAGACGTTTTTTTAAATGTATCTACATACATGCAGGAAATATCACGAACCTATTTGATGTAGAGTAAGCATCCACTGGATTACTTTTTTGTCCATCACTGGCTCCACATAAGATTGGTTATTTGCCTTGCCTGGATTTATTTGTGAAAGTACTATTGGATCCTGAATGGGCTGACCATCTCCAGTGATTATAGGGGCTGTGATAAACCTACCACTTCCAACAACAGGAAACATTTGGCGGCAATCCTCTTTCCATCTAGCATATCGCACTCTGAAAGGGCAATACAAAATGCTTAAAAAGAGCAAACCCAATAAAAGAACAGGAGAAGCCCAGCATGCAGGACCCAGGCAAGACAATGTTATCCTATGCATATTGCCTGCAGGTTTGGAAATATATAAATTCTATACAAAGTGAGGATGTTGTATCCCTACTTCATGCCAAGGGAACCACTAGTTCTTTGCTAGCATGTTTCCACATTATATTGTTCTTGTCAAATTGTTTACTTGTATACACTGAAGGTTTTACACCAACCATTCATTGCCCCAAAGATTATCTTATTATAAAACATAAACAATAAGATAAAGTACTTTTAAAATACATGAACACTTATATATAAGCCATCTTCATGTTTTCCATATATACTCCATTTAAAAAGTTTATAAGGCTCAAATTCAAGTAACACAAGGCACGAAATAATAAATACCTTCGACGTTGCCGGATCTGCTCTCTTTCTTCAAATGTGCTCTTAGGTTCATAACAACCAAGTAGAAATTCCCAAACTTCTCCTCTAATTGATGGATGGATTCCCTGATTGATAAAGTTAATACAATATGAGACTAAGCCGAGGATGAGCTTTGCAGATTTTTTTTTAATCCATGAAGAAAACGGTATATGAGAGAAATTGTTGTAGGAATCCACAAAGTGGAAAACGAAACTACTTTTGCCCTTAAGAAGAATTGTAAGGTCATAAAAGGAAGGATAAACATTATTACTCAGACAAATACTTAAAAGAGAATTAAATTATATTTTAGCTTTTTACTAAACCAATGGCTCAGTGAAAAGCTTAGCCTAATTTTGTAGATATCCAGTATGATGCACGCAACCTAATGACTAATGTTCAAACTTGTCACATAGTAGGTATTCATTTGATTTTGGGTTATACCCTTTATGTCACCACTCATACCAAACAGATTTGGACATGCATTCATTAGGTTTCTCGAGACTTTTGAACTATCTGATTATACTACATCACTGACAGCTAGTAGTTACCTGAAATAAAAAAACTGAAATTTACTAACGTAAATAATAATAAGCACACTTCGGGGGAGCTATATAATGATCCACTCACCCCACGATGGATTCGACTTAATGTCTTGCTTATATCCAGATACCCTTCAGGAGAAAATGCGGCATGCCATTTCCGTACACTTAGGGTTTTACCTGCCTGCACAAGAAAACAAAAACAAGGAGTTGAAATTGAAGAATATGAAGTAATAGGATATTAGAAAAAAAAATTCCTTTCCCAGCATAAAACAATGCATCTTTAAATGAAATTGTCTATTGTTTGCGAATTTAATTGAGACTGAAATGAACCAAGATCACTAAGCCAACACCTTAAATGAATACAACTCCAATCAAAATACATTCACAACCTTTTGGTTGTTTACAAACGGCAAACTAAACAAATCACTTCTCATTCGCAGTACTTTGTTCATCCAGACAAAACTGGTGTAACAAACTTACATGCCATATGGGGATGACGAAAGACATAAATGTCAAAAGTTCAGAGAACTTGTGAATAAAAGATTCTCATATGCTGGAGTTGGATGCAAATTTGGTGCAGATATAGCTATATATACCCTCAGATGACTGGAATTTGACTATTTCATTTGTATTTAGGTAAGTGTTTATGCAATTTATGCCTGAATATGACGATGTAAAGTTCTGCTGCTGAACCAATCTAAAATGTGTGAAAAACCACAAACCCAAACATCCAGCCAACTATCCCAATAAATTCTGTAGGAGTAGGAACCTAGTAGGAGCTAATAGATTCCTGGATCCCTTCTGAGAACCCACGTTATCGTGCTAGTTATGATTCTAATCACCAAAATAATAACTTATCGATTATCATCCTTCCAATATTCAATAAGGTAAACAGGGCCATATTACATGTACCATTTTCTTCTGAATTCCCTAATCCACATTACTGTGTGATCCATATTAATATTCAGTCATGATCTTAATTCCAATCTAGCATTAACCAAAATCAAATCTGATGCATTACGAAAATCTTGGCTTTCAAATTAGAAATGATCCAAATTAAGATAATGGGTATCTAAAGTAGAAACATTTGTATAAACTCATTGCACACAGACAAAGAACAGGAAAAAAAAGCACTAACCTTGATTTTGAAGCGGGTTCTGGGTACATCAGTACACTCGGGGCGGATTTCATAGAAAGAATCAGCAGGAGTTCCAGCGTCCCTCCACATTCCAATGCAGCAAACCCAGCAGATTCACAGACCCAAAAACACAAACTTTTCTTCTTCTTCTCCCAGAACCAACAAAAATGGCTTTAACCAGCACGCAGAGCTGGAGCACCGAACCAAAAGATGAACCAAAACCCAGAAAAATTAAACCTCTTCAGACACTTTGGAGCATGATTTAAAAGGTACCCAGATGAGCCGGTTGGCCGAGAACACGATCCAGCTCCAGATACAAGCTCCAAACCAAAAACCCCCCACAACAAAACAAGGTCCTTTTTTGGTTATGTTTTTTGGGTTTTTCTGTTTTTTGTTTTGTTTTGTTTTCTTTGTAATGGTGTATAAAATTAGGTGGTGGTGTGGGGTTTATGATGATGGAAGACGGTGGTAATATTCTGTCAAAGTCGTGACGGGACGGCTGCCATCGCACCACACCAGAAAACCCCCCACACAAAAATGAATTAAACTTTTATTTCTTCTTTTTAACCACAATTACCGTACATTCTTCAAGGTTTTGTAAACATGTACATATTTGGTAAATTTACTAGTTTTGTTTGTGGAATTCTCGTTACTTTTGTAGGAGGCAGGGGTAGGGTAGGAAGACGTAAGTTAATTAGGAGAATTTGACCGGGCTTAATTGTTAAAATGCCCCCCCAAACTCACTTTCGGTAAAAATTTGCCCCTCCAAAGTCCGAAATGCCATATTTCGCCCCCCCTAACTCAATTCTGTTAAACCGTTGCCCCCTTTGGCATTTTTCCGTCCAATTTGGCTGAGGTGGCAGCCACATCCTCAAAAAATGGAGCCCACCCTTGTCCAAATAAGCAAAAACGTATTAATTTCAAAAAAATACAAAAGCAAACCTGCAGAGCGAATCGTTGGTGTGGTGGTGCGTTGATTGTGCTTTGCGTACCCGCCGGCGAAGATGCTCTTTACTCAGTTGGTATGGTGGTAGTATACTGTTGAATCGTTGAGGCTTAACAGTAAAACGAAACTCGACCCCCAAATTTCGGAGAGATTGACAAAGTAACGCAGATCTAGCGAGTCGAGGCAAATTCCCCTTCAACGCAAGTCGTCGACCTCCGCTCTCCGCCGTTGCATCGTCCACCGTCATCGCAGAGAGGAAGTGGGTCTCTTTCTTTGTTCAATCTCACTTTGTTTGATTGTGGTGTTCTTTTGGCAGTTTGTTTTGTGGGTTAATGTGATTGTTCGGCGGCTAATTTGAAGGAATCAAATACTGGGTTTAATCAAATTACGAACCCCCATCGAAAACTTAATCGAATTAGTGAAGATCGGATTGAAATTTGAAGCAATTTTGGGACATTCAACTTACGGAGGCAGCCAATTCCTTTTGGTTCTCATTCGAAAACAACCGTCTTGGGACGGCAAAGAGGTTTTCTGGGACCAATTAAAGTACCTGAAGATTAGCAGTGGGTGGGCGTCGGCGTCAAGCAGCGGTGGAGAACCGCGGTGAAGTAATTATATATGGCGTTAGGGACGCCGCTGCTGCCCTCGTCGCCGCCGCCGGCTAAAACGCCGCGCGTGCAACAAAATCCCATATTCGAATCCTTAAAACCGGACCCACCACCGATGTCGCCGGATTACAACGACTGGATGGAGGCCTGGGGTCAATTACGGAGCGGCGGAAGCGGTTGCTGCAAGGGATGGGGCTCACGAGTTGTCGGCGAGGTCCAAGGATTTTGATTGCAGAAAAGAATTTTTATCTTGATTTGGTTTTTTTATTTTTTGAATTGTTTTAGTTTTTTTGTAGTTGGATTTTAATGGGTCCCAAGTTTTGGAACACATCATTGCCATCTCAGCAAAATTAGACGGAAAAGATGAAAAGGGGGCAACGGTTTAACAGAATTGAGTTAGGGGGGGCGAAATATGGCATTTCGAACTTTGGAGGGCGAATTTTTACCGAAAGTGAGTTTGGGGGGGCATTTTAACAATTAAGCCATTTGACCGGGTGGTTGAGAGATTTCCATGGCCATCACTTTCGCTGGAACATTGAAGACATCCGTAGCAATTTGGGACCGGGTCAATTCAAAAGCATAGGGTGGTAGACCGTGCATGGTTTAGGAGCAAGTCAACATGTGTAGTAGTCCACTTTTGTTTTTTTTTTTTGTTCTTTCCAAAAGTCCACTTTGTTTTCACTTCCATGAGACATGTTTTAATGAGGTACAAGGTCCAGCGCACCTTTCAGAACGGAGAAAGGCTGATTTACTTTGATTAAAGTTTTGTTATTAGTAGATGACGGATAATTCTAGGCTGAAGGATAGGGTGCAGCAGCCAGTTGCTGGTCAGCCGTTTTGGAATCCTCATTAACACTCTTGGTTAAATAAAGAAACAAAATTAGAGAATATTCAATTCTCATGAGTTAAATTTTGGTTGCAAGAGTTACATTTTTTTTAATCAAAGAAATTATATTGATAGATAAAAGAGTAAAAAAAAAAAATCAGGCTCTCAACAAAATGAGTGTCTCATACTCCACGAGAATATACATCACGTAATACTGCAACAAGGCAGATAAAAACAATCCTATTAAAAGAGAACCAAACCCACTCAAGCGAACGAGGGAAATCCAAATTTTGACGAGGATCTCCGACTGGCTAGCTGTAGATGACAACTCTCTACCGACGTGAATTAGACTCCATAGAACCAGCATCAAAGCACCAAACTACACTGGAACCAACTCCAAAGAACGTCTAAGCAAAAGCAACTAGAAAAACACTCAACTGACAAAACCGGCAAGGCATGGTAGAACCGAAACCCGAAGCCCATCAAGCGATCAAAATCGGAAAAATGCACTAGCCGCCACTAGATCGGGTCAATAGACAAAACCGGCCAGGCATGGCAGAACCGAAACACGAAGCCCAACAAGCGATCAGAATTAGAAAACTGCACCAGCCGCCACTAGCAGGTCAAATCTGAACCCGCCAAATCTGAAACCTGAAAAATAAAACAAAACAAAATAAGAGACAACTCATCGCAACTCAGCAATGGAGGCCAATCTTTTCAACTTTTCAACTTTGATGGGCTCTCACAAGGAGAGAGGGGCGGCAGAGCAACTAGGGATTAAATACTCAGCAATGGAGGCTAATCTTTTCAACTTTTCAACTTTGATGGGCTCTCACAAGGAGAGAGGGGCGGCAGAGCAACTAGGGATTAAATCTAAAGGGGTCGGTGGCGGTGATGTGGGAAGTTTGGGGTTTTTAAGAGAGAGAGGGAGGGAGAGAGCGGCTATGGCAACTAACTATGTAGTTACAATTTAGTTATTATGATATGTTTTGATTGGATTCTATTCGGGCCACACAAAGGTTAAAAATTTGTAAATATATAGTGTTTCCAACTTTTCCTACTTTTTTTTTTTAGCCAAATTAAAATTTATAGAGAGCAAGAAGAGAACAATAAAAAAGGTGGGACATGAAACCGAAACCCCTAAAAAATAAAACCAAACACAAAAGCAAAAAACCACAACCGAAGCTAACAAAACCTATAACAAGGAAGCTGCTCAAGGTTACGCACATAAGCAGAAGCTGGGCAAGGAGGGCAAGAATCCTAGGGTTATCAACAACAAAGTTAGCTAAGCAATCAACTACTTGGTTGCCTTTCCTAATGTTCTACAAATTAAATCTACACTTTGTGCCCTCTGTTAAACAAAGAACTAAAGTAGAGAATGTTCAATTTTCATGGAGTTACACTTTGGTATCAAGAGTTACAATCTAGTAATTATGGTCAATTTTGATTGGATCTATTCAAGTTACCGAAGTTAATGGACCACATGTATGTGAATCTGCAAACTTCTATTATAATGACAATAGGATACAGTTACATAGGTGCGAGAGGAGATATAAACATTTGGGATCCAAGAGTTGAAGGAGCAGATGAGTTCACTACTACTCAGATGTGGATGAAGAATGCACCTGACTCTTTCGAAAGTGTTGAATCTGGCTAGGTACTCATGTAATTGGTGTTTCCTTTTCAACTATCAATTCCTCAAAATCACATTGCATACATGTAACCAGTATTTCCTTTTTCTTTTCTTTTGTGTTTGGACAGGTTAATACAAAGCTATACTGTGCACTCAATCGGGCTTTTTGTATAGTAGACAGACAGTACTTCATTTCAAAATGATCACAAGATACTAAAGAACTAATCAGGAAAATGTCATTAGTACTAAGACATGCTTTGGTTGGTTTGATCTCACTCGGATGCATACAAATCAAAAGGTTGCTCTGATCTCACATGTCCTGGATTTGTGCAAATTAACAAAGGCATAACCCTTGGCATGGCCCATGAACCAATCTCATCTGAAAGAGGACATCAATACCAGACCATCGTTAGCATCACACCTAGTCAATTAGAGAAGCCACACGAATGAAACAAATATAAAATTAGAAGAAACTCACTTAGAGCATAGCCAATTGTTTTCGTCTTAAAATAAAAATCCATTTATATATTTGAGATAAGTCAACAAAAGTGACAAATAAGCAACACAAGTATTTTACACTAATAAGTGACCTTCATATCCTATGTTTCCCTTTAACATGGCCGTCATTTGCCTTGTTATTCTCATTTAGAAAGAGCATTAATATCAAATGCAATGTGGATTTTCTGAAATTAGTATGTACCCACTATTTCCTCTTACTTTTAAATTGCCTTGTAGACCCAACAAGTAACATTAATTAACATCATAACTAAGAGTAAAACTGTGGGTTAATTAAAAACAAGATGAAAACATTACGGTTAGGCCAAAAGAATCGTCATTGCCACTATATGGTGAATCTAGTGTGTACTGGTGCTCACCAAGGCCAAACCATCATTATTGCCGCTACATGTATGTAAGGAGGCATGGAGCGTGGTATAAAATACCTACAACCATAAAACAAATGCAACACTAAAAAATTAGCTTTCGCCAAATTGCGAACTTAAGCTGGATATCAAGTGTAGGAAAAGAAGTTTATGCACTACCCAACTTACACCATAAAGCATATTGAAACCAAAAACAGATTATCAGGAGACAAAACACACCATGAGGACAAACTCGAGAAGAGTTTAAAAGATAGGGTGGAGAAGCGAGAATGAGAGGGAACCATGGTGAGGGCACCATTTGTATAGCTTTGAGAGGAAATGGGAAGCTCACCTTATCTTTTATGGTTGTGATCCCCATAGAATATTTAATCCATTGTACCACTTGTTATATTACACTCAAATAAACACATAATTTGTTCACTTTTACCATTGTTGATAATTTATGAGACCTTTAGGTTTTTTTTTTGCCCTACTTTTAACCTCAAGAGGCCACTTCTAATTCAAATAACACTTTATATAAAGTCAATTGATGAAGAAGATCTCAAACTATCCTCCTTTCATAGTGCTTTTTTGCTCACTACATCATTCATTGTTGAGTGAGCTTGATTTTCGGGATCCGTGAAGTGACAAGCTTATATAAATTTGCATGATGCAGTCGTGAGCAAAAATGAATCCCGCCTTCTAAACTTAAAAGAAATATAAAAAAGAGCATTGCCTTCAATGTGTTACTGCACATTTTAGCTAATAGGTGTCAGAGGAGATATAAACATTTGGGATCTCTTCACAACATTTGGGACCTCTATTTTGATGTTGGTTTCAAGAATGTTGAATTCAATTATATTGACAATAGGATATAGTTACATTACATAGGTGGCAGAGGAGAAATAAACATATGCAATCCAAGAGTTGAAGGAGCAGATGACCTCAATCATAAATACTAACACATACTTTGGTTGGTTTGACCTCAATCGGATGCATACAAATCAAAAGGTTGCTCTTCAATGGCGGAACTACACACAAGGCCAAGGTGCGTTGTATCCCAGTGAAAGTTTGATCAAATTTACCTTTTAATCTCATATATTTATAAATTAGCTCAGTAAAAAATTTAATATATAGTTTGTATAACTCAGCCTAACTTTTTACCTAAATCCATAAATAACTCACTTAGCCTACTACTTCCAACCAAAAACCTATTCTATCCTATAGAATCACAAACAAATAATCTTTTATTAAATGTGTATCCGATTACTACATTTTCTTTCTTATATATATTTGACTTTTTTATGTTGAACGTTGTTGAAAATTTAGTAATGGATATTCAAGAACACGTTTTGGTTACAAAATTATAATTAAAGGTTATATTCTATGAAGATTATAGTGAATGTTGGTATACATAAAAATAAAAAATTGAACGTTAAGATTCAAGCTAACAGTTTTAGGTAGCCCCCCTGAAAAAAATTTATGATTCCGCCCTTGTTGCTCTTATCTCACCTATCTTGGATTTGTTCAAAGGCATAGCCCTTGACATGGCCCGTGAACCAATCTCATCTAAAAGAGGACATCAATATCAGGCCATAGTTAGCATCACCCCTAGTCAATTAGAGAAGCCACATGAATGAAACAAATATAAAATTAGAAGAAACTCACTTAGAACATAGCCAATCATTTTTTTTTGCATCTCAAAATAAAAATCCAGTTATATATTTGAGATAAGTCGAAAAAACTGATAAATAAGCAACAAAGAATTTTACACTAATAAGTGACCTTCATATCCTATGTTTCCCTTTGACAAGGCCGTCATTTTCCTTGTTATTCTCATTGAGAAAGAGCATTAATATCAAATCCAATGTGGATTTTCTGAAATTAGTATGTACCCACTATTTTACGCCTCTTACATCTAAATTGCCTTCTAGACCCAACAAGTAACAATTAACATCATAACTAAAAGTAAAACTGTTGCTTAATTAAAAACAAGATGCAAACATTACGGTTATGCCAAAAAATCATCATTGAAACATCTTGTTCTTTCTTCAACAATTTCTTATCTCTAGTGGACCTCTCAGTAGGATTCGAACCCAGATGAAGTTCTGACCATCTGTCAGAGAAATGGCATGCTCAATTATCTATTAACCTAGCTATGTTAGGATCTCTAACCATTGTTTTAGCTCACCATATGTGTTCGATGCCCCCTTATCCATATCTAGCTACTGACTATGGTACAAAACTTTCATTGTTCACACATCACATGTGGATTGGTGGATTTCTCATAGTTGGTGTTGCTGCGCATGCAGCCATTTTTATGGTAAGAGACTATGTTCCAACAACTCGATACAACGATCTATTAGATCGTGTCCTTAGGCATCACGATGCAAGGCGCTGATGAGCACATTGAACTATCCATGTGGCTGAGAGCCCTCACAGCCCAGGCACAACGACGCAATTATCAGGGGCGCGCTCTACCACTGAGCTAATAGCCCGCCGTGCGGGCCCCCAGCGGGAGGCCCGCTATGCCAAAAGCGAGAGAAACCCCATCCCTCTTTTTCCTTTCCCCCCCCCCCCCCCCCCCGGGGGGGGGGGGGGGGGGGGGAAAAAAAGGAATCAACCATTCGTATGATTCTTTGATAGAAATAAATCCCAAAAATGGTATGTTGCTGCCATTTTGAAACGATTTAAAGATCACCGAAGTAATGTCTAAACCCAATGATTCAAGGCAAAGATAAAGATCCTGGAACAAGTAAATACCCTTTTCAATTGTCTCAACAACTAGATCAGAATGAAGAATAAAAATAGATTCTAAAGGAGACAGACAAAAAGGGGTTAGAGACCACTCAATAAATGAAATACCTAAAAGGTTTTTTTGAGTTATTTTAGCGTGATATTGGTGTGCACCAAAGCTTAACCATCATTATTGCCACTACATGTGTGTAAGGAGGCATAGAGCGCGGTTTAAAATGCCTGCAACCATAAAACAAATGCAACACCAAAGAATTAGCTTTTGCCTATTTGGAATTAAGTGAAAAAAATTCCCAAAAAAAATTTTTTCAATTAATAACTTTCAACAAAAAAACCACCCCCAAAAAAAAAAAAAAAATCACTTTATACAAATAAAAAAAAAATTTTTTTTTTATAAAAAAATTTTAAAATAACTTAAAGTTTCAAACATAAAAAGTTTCATTAACAAAAAATTAAAAACAAAATAAAAACATTTACCACTATTTTGTAAGCTACTGCAAAAGATAAAACTTAAAAAAAAATAATATGGGTGATGGTTGGTGCGCGGAAGATCATATAAGTATAATTAATGAATATGATTTTGAGTGAAGCGAATTATATCAACGGTTATAAGTAAACATGGAAAAATCATGTGGACATAGATAAAGATATGATTAAAACCAAAAAAAAGAAGAAGATAAAGATATATTTAAATTTTATAGGGGCTGAAATTGATTGACGGGCTTGAGAGCCTGGCCTAGTTGGGCCAAGTCGGGTGTCAAACACATTACTTGGGTGGGCCTCCATGGGTCAGGCCTATGGGTCAAGTCGGGTGTTAAACACATGAGCCTAAGCCCAACCCTTCAAATAATGGGTTGGATTGACCCATCGTCCGTACGGGCCAGGTTGGGCTTTTTGGCTCATGGAACGAGCTCGTCCCCATCAGCCTATGAACTCGCTGGCGAAATGGTGACCCCTATATATATGGGTTAGGATCATGGAACACACTATTTTGACACACCATTTGAAACATCCCTTCTTGTCCATTGATTTTGCAATTTTTTGTGGGACCCATTGATAATGGATCCAATCCAATGGACAAGAAGGATACGTTTCAAATCAAGCGTGTGCCCCTATAATACCATATATATATATATATATATATATATATATATATATATATATATATATATATATATATATATGGGTGGCTATATGGAGAACCGCTAGTGGAAACAATCTTCTCCAAGCTATATATATATGGGTGGCTATATGGAGAACCGCTTGCCTCGAGTGGAAACAATAATCTTCTCCAAGCCATTGCTTTTGAGACAAGCACTTATTTTCATCCATATTAGAAGCAGATGGCATTTCCTATATATCATCCTCGTGTGAGGCAGGTTCACTTGTGCAAAAGTCTTTGTCCGCGGATGCGTCTTCTTGTTCCTCTGTGGGACCTCTACTCTTTGATATTCGCCATTTACTTGCTCTATGCCCTTATGTACGGCTGAATATTGTTAGTCAGTCTCTCAGCCAATCAAACCGCTGAGCGTCTAGCCCATTCTTCAGCTTCTTTTACTGAACGACGGATGTTGCCCCAACTATCCTCCTTGACTTATTTCAAGAGGATTGTAATCTTGTGGCTATTGTTTACTCTAAAAAAACCAATATTTTGACAGAAACAACATTGCTTTGCAGGATGGGAGAGACTTTATGCTTGAGATTTCTTCCAAAAATTGATAAAACAAGTGTAAAACAATGCCGTTAGACCAAATGCTTATATGGTTGATGTACTACATTTTGTAATTCTAGCTACGTATTGTTGTTTTTAATATTTCATCATAAACATATCTATTCTTTTAGTAAGCCTGCAAAAAGATGAGGGCTGGCCTTAATCCATTTATACACAATCGAGAAACAAATGTTTAAATTTTACTGAACGTGATTTCAACCCCATCAACAGGTTTTGGATATGCAAGATAAGACACCTGAGCATTTGGATTCAGCAATTCCCACCTGACATTCACATCAACCAAAACTTAGCAGTACTACTAAATATATGATATGTATCTATCAAGCATATAAATTGAGGTAAAATTAAACAACGTTCATGTCCACTAAACCTAGCTGTATATCAAATGATTTTGCTTACTTGTATCCTGTGCACAAGTGATGTAAGAAAATTGCAAGTTCCATCCGAGCAAGCATGTTTCCTGTACATATTCTTACCCCACCACCAAACACTTGGAACGTTCCAGGCTTAGCTGATTCCTAGTTAAGAGATGAAAGGTAAACTCATTGGGTAAAAAATTGAGTTATTATAATTGTGTTAGCAATTAGTCTCACATTCCATCTATCTGGATTAAAGCACATGGGATCGTCAAAATTTTCTGAATCTGTGTGAATATACCGAAGCCAGAGAATCACTTGCCAACCCTTGGGAATTGTATAACCTGCAGCAAAGAGATTTATATATCAACTTTAGTACAATATTATTAAAAGGGATCAGATCAGACCAAGACTTTCTAATCACCTTGCATCTGGTTTTGACTTTAATATGGCTAGATTAGCTGGGGAAGAGACATTGGGTCTGTTTATAAAAGAATTGGGTAATTCTGAATAACCAATTGATTTTCGGGTGGAACCTCGTTCTTCCCTAAAATTAAAGCCTCAAGGCAGTTGTACACTAGAATACCTTTGTATTCAGCTTCCTTGATAGCCAATCGGAAGATACATACTGCAATGTTAGCCATTCTTAATGTTTCTTCCACCACCTGCATCAATGTATTATTAGTAAGTCAAACAAAGTTTAGCTCGTCTTGAATGTGGTGAAACTGCAGCATCTCCCTTTGAATGTGATAACGTCTCTCTAACAGCCTTCATACTAATAGTTCCCTGTAAAATTTATATATATATATATATATATATATATATATATATATATATATATATATATATATATATATATATGAAGTACCTTGTTTGTGTATTTCATTTTTGAGACATCTTCACTGGTAATAAGTTCCCCTGTGGTCTTATTATGCCTTATGGCCAAATTCTCCTCCTGTACAATTTCATTGCCTTAATAACTTTTTGGAGGAACTCGGCACTGCAAAATAGTCATTGAACATATTGGGGAACTTGGAACATGATTTATCTCATACCCGAAGCTTTTCCAGGACAGTTGGGAATTTGGCAAGATAATATACAGCCCACATTGACACAAGGGAAGTAGATGAATATCCACCAGCAACAAGGCTGACAATGTTATCGATCACCTCTCGGTCACTTAATTTTTCACCTTTATCATCTGTGATTTGCATTAGCCCATCCATTAGATCATTCGTCACTCCGTTCTTCTGTTTCTTTTTCTTCTCCAACTCCAACCCGAAAAACGCCTCAAGCTTCTTCCTACACTGCACATTCATTACTCATTGATTTCAAACTACGAATGAGTGGAAAATTAACCTTTGGATTTTACAAATTTACCTTACGAGCATGGTGAAAAGAAGTTCCGGGAACATTATATGGTAGAGCTCTTAATCCATCAATCAATCCACAAAACAATTTGTCGAAGGTATCTAGCAGAGGTCCAGCCTCCAAACTTAGAAACAACTTTCCGATATTTTCCAACGTCATCTGCAAATTAACATGTGCAATTTTATCAGTTGTATAACATAACTGATCATGTAGTAATGCTTTTAATTATCTTACCTTCTTCATTTCATCATACGCTTTAACTCTACCCTTTTGAGCCCACGATTGGAGTCCGGCGATCATGCCAGGTTGGACAAGGGGAGCAATGCGTCGGAGAGCGTTTGGCTGATTGATTGCTTTTGTGATGTAGCTTGTAAGCCGTTCATGGGACTTTCCGTGAACTGCAAACAACGAATTATGGCCCAGAAGATCATTACTGGGCCAAATTAGGTGGAAGGTATCCGATGTCTGGAATACAAACTTGTTGACCGCAGGAAAGCACGTTATGATGGACGGTGATCCAAATAGGTGCGTTCTATACATTCCTACTCCATCCCCGTACCTGATCCAGTTTATGTTTATCTCATTGTACATACTAAAAGATTCAAGTGCAAGACTTGTCTACTCAATGATGACTACGAGGTTCCTCCTCAATTTTGTTTTTTCTTTCCGTTGTTATATCATCATAGAAATGGTTCATGTGATAACTTATCTAGTATAGATAATTTTTTTGTATTCAATTAACTTTGAAATCATTTTGGTCATGACGGTTCGTTTAGCCATGAAATTGTACCATTTATGTATTTTACACACTTTATTGACCAAACAATTAGTGGTTTTTGAGAAGGAAAATAGTATTTACTAGATAAGCTATGAGATGAACGATTCTCGTTATGGTATAACAACGTACAATTGAAAGGAAGGAATTGAGGAGGAACTCCTACTTGTCATTGAGTAGGCAAGCAATTTCTAGAATGTATAGAGGAAAAACGAGAAAGTAATGCGTACTTGGTCCGTTTGGCGGTGATAAAAGCATCAGGACGGCGAACAATTTTGAAGTACCAAAGAAAGGTAAGGAGTTCACCGACAAACGGGAACCCCATGTGACCGGGAGGAAGTATGGCACCGGTGTGCGAATGTCGGAGTTTGAGAGGAAGGGCATACCAAAGCTCATTCCACCACCACAGGAGCAACCCCAACAGTGGCAAACCTCCCGAGACCAAAGCCAACCAAACCCCTACAGATATTTCCATGCGTAAAGCCACACACAGAGCCGCACTATTCCTTGTACTTGTCTTTATAGAATGGTTGAGTCCGTGCTCGTTATTCGTCTGACCATCCGGAGAGCAAACCCACAAGCGAAACGGAACACGTTTTGTTTGAAGGTTCAACAAAACAAAGAGTACAAAAAAACAGTGGGAGTGCTCTAATAGGGTTCCACCCCTAGCCAAGAGGCAGAGCATCGGCTGTTAATTTTGGCTCATAATTGAACCAACAAGTGGAAGTGGTAGCTTGAGAGGTGTAGTGGTAGCTTTGTTGACTTTTGTGTACAAGTGGAAATGGAGTGTTTAGCACTAACTTGGCAGCATGGTTTTTCATTGCAAGAGTAGGTTGCATTGAATGCAGATTGAAGACTTTGCTTAATTGGATGCCCACTTTGTTTTGCTGTACAAGAGAGAAAGTCTCTCTTTCTATAATAACAAGGCAAGCAAAAAGGAGGAGAGAAAGAAGCTAAAAAAGGAGTTTCATATGTAACATACCTTTGAAGGAGGTAGAAGAAAAATAAAAAATAAAAAAATAAAAAAATAAAAAAATAATAAAAAAGGAACATATATACCTCTCAAATATGAAGAAGTAAAAATCAACCTTCAAAATAGGAAGAAATATGAATTCAAAAGATGAAGATGAATGTGATATTATACCTGAAACAAAAGAAGACAATAAATATTTCTAGCTATTTTTCTTCCACGGAGAGGTATTGCATGGATGAGGACAAGAAAGAAGAAAAAGGGGAGAGGAGTTCACGAGAGACGAGTTTCATGAGATAAGGGATATTGTTTAAAAGGAAAGAAGGCATTAAAGAAAATTAAAACATTCATAAGATACTATGAGTAAAGTTGGCTTCAAATCTTCTGTCCCCTCTTTCCCTATCCCTCTTGCATGCCTCTCTTACATGATGACACGTGGCAATGCTATTAATTGCCCATTTAACCTCATTTTGACCTTACTAACAGCGTTAACTGAAGAAATTTAACTCCGCAATTAATAGCATTGCCACGTGTCATCATGTAAGAGAGGCATGCAAGAGGGATAGGGAAAGAGGGGACAGAAGATTTGAAGCCAGTAAAGTTGGTATTAGAGTAAAAAGAAGACACAATGAATATAGGAGAATGGGCTTAAATTAAAAATATCAAGACTTTTGCTAAAATGTATAATTTTCAAGGACCAATGTCGCGTTACCTATAGTTCATAACACAAGGGAGAAGAACCTACGAAAACCACACACGTGGCAATTTTTTATTGGAAAATGGCAATTTTTGATTGGCTCTTTGGCGATTCCAAACCCACTCACCCATGAATTTTTCCTCTCCCTTTCGTCTTCTTCATTGAGATCATCATTTTCTCTCACCTCCTCTGTTTCTTCTCTCTCTCCACTATCTTTGTCAATTTCTCAAATCGGATTCAGCAGTGATGTTGTCGACGACCTCACAAATCCGCTACTGTCTCCAGGCGTAGTTTCATTCCAATCAAATTCACAATTTTGATTTTTGAGATGAAATTGAAATGAATTAAAAACTTTGAAACGCTTAAATTTGATTTAGTTTTTGGATATTTTGTGTATAAGTAGATAGAGCTTTGATGCAGAACTTCAAGTCTTATGATGCTTGCTATCATAGAAAATGAGTGCTGAGATTTAAAGATATTGGAGGTGAAGAAAGCTGGAAATTTCATTGCTTGCTTCTCTTTAGTTGTAAGCTGATTATCGCCTTTATGTGTCCACTTTTGGATGTGAAAGAAGGCTTTGAGCCCTCATTTAATTGAATTTGGGTTTTGGGGTTTACACAAAATTAGTCGACGTAATAACTAGTGGAAAATTTTTCCATTGTAGAAAGAGGTCATGGGCGCTTCTGGAGTGTGATGAATGATGGAGAACTATTTGTGTTGGAAATGAGTTATACAATGGTTTTAAGTTCTTGTATATATTAAGTTAGCACTATTGCAAAATCGGTGTTCCTGCAAAACAGTGTTCTTGCAAAAACAACATGTGTCCTTCAAAAAATTATAAAGTGTTCCTGCAAAATTATAAGTATTCTTTCAGGAATTATTGGAGAAATTTGCATAAACAATTCTATAATTTGCAGGAACTATTGGAGAATTTGCAGCAACGATTGGAGCATTCTGCAGGAACAGTTGTGAAATTTGCAGATACAGTTGGCGTGTGTTTCACAAGAGCCCGTGGTTGAATTGTGCATCCGCGCGCGGATGGTGGTCCTCTATGCCAGCTGTTGGGAGTAAATGGTAATATTATGATATTTTGGTAAGAATAAAAAATGACGTATGTATTTTTTTAAGCTTTATTTATTAGCATAAACCATTTTTTTTTTTGGATTATGTTTGATATAAAATATTTGACATTATAAAAAAGTTGGTTTTCCTACCTTTTTTTAATTGTTTTTTACGATCTGGTTTATTATTAATTTGGTTTCCATTACAGTCAAATTGATCATCTCGTTCTATATTGGGTACAGTTAGGGGTGCAATTTGGATTGGAAAATCCGATTCCGACCGAATCCGATCCAAATATTTCCGAGAAAATCCGATTCCGATAAGTTCAAAATTCGAAGATTCCGATATCCGAAAATTCCGAAAAAAATTGGAACGGAATTGAAATGCAGTTTTATATTCCGAACATTCCGAAATTCCAATTCGAAAAATTCCGAAGTGTTCCGAAACATTCCAATCGAAATTTTTTATACAAAAAGAAAGGGAATATTTGGTGGCCCTATTTAATTGGTCATAACTCAAAAATTCTATTGGCTTAGTATACACCTGCATACACCAAATCATATCACTTATTCTAATCCTAATATAATAATGACCACCACCACTTCGTCTTCTCCACTGCTCTGCAACTTCATCTGCTCCTTCACAACCAATCATCGTCTCCTTCACAGCCAACATCGCTCGTCGCTCCACCAAACCTGTCAAAATTCTTTTATTTTAACTTTTTTCTACAATATTTCTCATCGTTTTCCTTGGATCTACTGTTGTTATCATCTTGAAATGAGATTTCTTTCTCCGGTTTTGTTATCTAAACATGATTTTATCTTAATTCTTCTCATCTGTGTTGTGTCTTCCATAAATGAACATCTACATTGGACTTTATGAACTGCATATGTTATGTTCCGAAAACCTGCCGATTAGGCCGACGATTCCGACTTTTCCGAATCGGAATTGAAATTGGTTTCCGAAAATTTTCGGATCGGAATTCGGAAGAGAAAGTGGCCGCCGAAAAGTTTCGGATTGGAAATCGAAACTGCTGTTTCCGATCCGTTCCAGCCGAAAATCAGGCCTAGGTACAATACAATTCATCGTAAGGTTCGGTTCCATGTCTGAGGTCCAGTAAGGGTTCTGTTCGGGTTCATCGTACAGATCGGTCCATGTTCAAGGTCCAGTATCGTAAGGGTCCAAGTTCCAAGTAAGGGTTCGGTCGTGTTCGTAATGGGTTGGAAGTAAGGGTCCAATGTCCAAGTTAAGTCCATGTCGATTTTCAAGTCGCGCGCAAAGGGTCCACGCAGTGGTGAATGGCGCGCGTATGCAGAATACGTTGGTCATGTCCCACGAGGGACGCTCTGTTTTTGCAGGTAGCGCTTAATAAACCGCATATCTTACCCGATATTCTCCTATGTGGGATTGTTGGAATTTTGTGATAAACGAGAGTGGATTTGAGCAGAATCTCCAGGTCCAAAATGAAGCTCAATAAAGCTTTTTCGAGCTTCATTTTGGACAACGGCATCCAAGGCTTCACCTAGCTGCTGCTTCTCCCTACACTAGTAAAAATGTTGGCAAAGGTAACCAATTATTAGTTACCTAGAGAGGGGTTACTATTGCCCTTTAGTAATCAATATTGGTGACTATTGCCCCCTTTAGTAACCAATTTTTTTTTTGTTGGTTACTAACCAATAAGGTGTTGGTAGTAACCAAAAAGGTGTTGGTAACCTAGAGAGGGGTTACTAAAGGGTTTTAGTAACCCATTCGTTTTGGTTACTAAAGGGTATTAGTAACCAATATTGGTTACTATTAATGTAATTATTAGTGGTATTCCTAACCATTCTTTTATTGGTTACCAATTAGTAACAAATTAGTAACCAATATTGGTTACCTTTGCCAACATTTTTACTAGTGCTAAGCCTTTCAGTTATTTTTCTCGACGTCTTTCTCTCTCTAAGTGCATCAAAACTCAGCCTTAATTCTGTCACTAATGGAAGGTTTTCTTGCTCCGCATGAACTATGAAGGGACACAATGCTTCATTCTTTTGCTTTCCCTTCTCCTACTTTGGGTCCCTTTTGCAATTTCTTCCAGGTGGACCAACATAATTGCATGAACCGGTCTGTAATTTCATGTCGTTGAGAATATCTCAGCTTTTCTGCATCGAATGGCTAATGGTTCCGAAAGTGACTACTACAAAGAACAATGGCTCTGCTGCCGACAAGGAAAAATGGATCCGCCACTGACCACCACGGGTTAACAACCCTACTTGGTTCACGTCACTTGTTCAGGTTGGGAGATCCTGCAAGCTCCGGACCCAAAGCACCGCCCTCTCACCACCGCTCCGGCATCACCCATCAGCTGATACGGCCCAATCCGAGTCTGGTTTATTGCAGTTTTAAAAAAAAAAAAAAAAAATTTTTTTTAATCAATAATGGACATAGTTACTTAGTTACTAATGTTTTCCTTAATTTTATATAGTGGCTCTACTCTACTATATAGGGTTAATAGATAACAACAAACCAAAAATCCAACATATCGAATTCCAAGACCTTTTCTTGTTTGCTTGGTCATCATCATCACTTCGTTCTAGTTCTACTCCACCATGTTACAACAACTGCCGTGCGCTCCACCCCACTATCCTAGCCAAGACCAGAAATCCTTCGTTGCCTGCACTTATATTTATTCACGTTGATTAAACAAGAGCTTCGACTAAGCCTTGTGGTGGGGGCATGAATATTTTGGGTTTATATTACATTTACTCTTTTAATAATTACTAGTAGATAATCCGGACTTTGTGTCTGCTCAATTGTAATCTTTGATGATGCAATTCTGTAATCCGTACGACGTTGTCCAAAAGAAAAGAGAGACCTCAATGTTTTCTTATGAATTTCATGGAATTTCGGTAAATTTGTCTCATTAACACATAATAATAATGCTTCGAGCGTGGACTTCAATTTGATCACAAGCAGACAAATAGAAGACACATGATTGTCTTGATGGTGGACTTTAGGCCATCTCCAGTCGAAAAGGGCTACAATGTAGCCATACTATATTGTAACCGTTCAAAATATAATTTTTTAAAAGAATAGTGGTATGTTACATTTTGCCATCTCCAAATGAGGCAAGCTACATTCTAGCCATTTTAATATTTTATTAATTTTTAATATATTATTTGAGTTTATTGTGTAGCGGAAAGGTGAATGGACTTCCCATTTACCCATTTAAATCAGTTTTTTGTAGTGGTTTTCGCTGACTAGACATCCCACTAATCCATTTAAATCAGTTTGGGCATGTGGGTGGGGCCTTTGGCTTCCTTTGGTTTTTGTAGACCGGTCAAGCAAGGGGGTTGGATGCAACCCCCATTCTATCATTCTAGCACTTTGATTTTTGTAACCCAAATTGTAGACCTCTCCTTTGAAGATGGTTTTGAACCAATTTTGGTGGCTACAATAAGTGTAGCCAGCCCCCATGATCTCGGCTGGAAATGGCCTTAAAGGCTTAAGTGCATAAAAAAAAAACAACCCGAACTTAAGCATCCTTTTCAAGTTTATACACATTCTTTTGAAAGCCTACAATACAAACTGCCTCCTCCGTCTGTGAAGCCATTAACTTGGACATAAAACTTTGACAGCTCAGCTAGGTAGGCCCTTTTTGGCTTATGTAATATTATAAAATTGGTTTTGGATACCCAATTTTTTAATATTGTCGAGAAATTATCTAAAATAGGCCAACTGGCCAAATCATGTTCCAAAATAGGCAAAGGGCAGCGGGCAATTCTTCACTAGGCAAAATGCTACAGTGACTTTGCAATTAAATCCCTGGGGTTATAGTGCGGCCATAGTGCCTCATAGTCTCTCATAGTCCCTTATAGTGCCTCATAGTTTTTCAAGTACAGAATCGTTGTAATTCATCAACGCGTTCATATTCCCTCATAGTGCACCCATGGTGCGGCCATAGTTCCTCATAGTCCCTCATAGTCTTTCGCTTACAGATTAAATCCTTGGGTACCCAAAGTGTGGTTGTAGTCCACCATAGTGTGGTCATAGTCTACTGTAGTGATGTCATAGTCCAGCATAGTCCCTTATAGTGTCTTATAGTACGCATATAGTATTCACATTGTCCCCTTTGCTTCTTCTCCGAACTCCACAGATGATGTTTTCGTTTGCCGGTGGCAAACTGCTGGGAATTTGGGGTTGAAACTTTGGGGATATATTCTTGAGGTCGAGAGGGAACTTTTTGTAGTTAGAGTCATTGTCAATCGGTGACCGGAAAAGGTAGAATGGAGGGAGGTTTGTCGGATGGTTTTTGGCGAAAAACACATCTAAACGTTTTCGTTCGCTAGCGGCAAACCGCTTGGAATTTGGGGTTGAAACTTCGTGGGAGTGTGCTCAGGGATGTTGGGAAGCTAGTCCAGGTGGTTTCGAACGGAGAAAGTGGCTGGAAAATTAGCGACGGCAACGAGGAAGAAGGAGGCTCTGTGTGCAAAAATGGCAGAGGGCCTTCTTTTGCAAATAACCAATACTTTTAACATTTTAGAATGAATTTCCCTGACCGAACATTTTAGAACATGATTTGGCCGGTTGGCCTATTTTAGATCATTTCCAAATATTGTCCGTGCAAGCAAAAAGGGCCAACCGAGCTGGGCCATGTCGGAACTTGACTGCTAAACTAACTAGTTGGATGGCGGCATAGGTAACTTGTATGGTTTTCATGAAACCGTTCAAAAGAACATGTATTAACTTGAAAATGACCCTTAAGTTAGGATAGGAATAGTTTATGTAGTTAAACCTTAATGTATAAAGGATCATTGCTTAAATGATTTATTAAAGAGATCAAAACAATATTATATCAGAAGAACTTGGATTAATTACATATAATTACTCAAACTGCAGAGTCAATTTCAAGTTGATGCACAATTTATTGACTTTCTAAAAACACATACTCCAAAAAAGTAATTACTAATCACAATTTTAAAAAATAGACATTTACAATTACAACTTGGTGATCGATTAGGTTATGGGCAAAAAAGTTCATACTTTGGTGAAAAGTTTAAGTGATAGAAAGTAACAAAGACAATCTTTTCTTCCACAAACTAACAATTGTTATGCAAGACTTGAAGGGAGTGGTGAGTATTTTGCAATCGTCGGATTCGTATTTCATTAATCAATAAGTTGGTTTAACCCAAAACACAAGCCATGAATATTCTTGGCAATGGTCAAGCAAAGGATATATAAACCCACATAACAAGTCATATGAAGTTCCAAAATCTAAAGTGCCCAAGAACAGCCTATAATATACTAACTCTTTAAATGTGTACTAATTTCAAAGTGCACATATGCTTTGCACTGTAATCTAAGAAACCTGCAAGCCAAAAAAGGAATAAGAAAAAGTTGCAAAAGCTTCACTGACGCAGAGAGCATGTCAAGTATTCCCCTGCAAAAATTGGCGTATAAAAACCCCATTCCAGACACAATTCACATCACCCCTTTTGCTCAATCTTCATTTGAAACGAAGAAACTCGAGCGTTTTGTTCAAAACCCAAATTTTACTTCAATGGCTAGCCCCAACATTCTTGGATTGAACTACAAGAGCAATGCATTTCATGTGGTAGTGGGCCTTCTATGTGTAATGGTGTTGATAGAGAAGAGTGGCGCAACTGATTTCGCAATCGCATGGAGTGTTCCATCTGATCCTTCTGTAACTCACTTTAATCAATGGGCAGAAAACACCAGATTTCAAATTGGAGACGCCATAGGTAATATTTTCTGTTAATTTCCTTAATTACTCGGGGTGACGTGACGTGTATATACATTCAGATTCACATTCTATCAACACAGAATGTCAAGTATGTATATAATAGTAGCGTACTTATAACAATGCATAGGGGCTTGCCAGAGCTCGACTCCGTCTCCTCTATCCTTTAATAATGCGACATTACTAATTTACGTGTGCAACTTCAACTGCAGTGTTCAACTACCCTCCTGGCCAAGACTCAGTGCTAAGAGTAAGCCAAGATGAGTACACCAATTGCAACACTAATTCTTCTACAGCTGAGAAGTTTACCGATGGCCACACCGTCTACAAGTTCACCCAATCCGGGCCCTTTTATTTCATCAGTGGAAACAAAGATAACTGTCTCAAAAATGAGAAGGTGGTAGTGATTGTCTTGGCAGATAGAACCAACAGAAATGCAGCAAGCCCCCCTTCTCCAGCTCCTTCCAGTGCAGACTCTCCACCTCCTGCCCCGTCAGGGTCGGCAGAGACTCCATCTCCTGAAAGCAGTATCCCTCCTCCACCTCCCAGCGCAGCTTCTTCAGTTTTCGTGAGTTTGGTCGGGTCCATTATTGGAGCATTTGCTGCATCCTCGACACTCTTACTACTCTAGTTGGACTGGAACAAAGTTTGTTTCTCCTTTGAGAATATCCCTCTTGTTTTTCTTTCTTTTGTGTGTTGTGGTTTTCTTTTTTCCCTTGAGCTCAGTACATACTTTTGGAGTGGTAATTGCTATTCGTTTGTTGCGATTGTGGAATAAGGACAGGGTAATTATTGATACCCAATTGTAGTGTGCTTGTAAGAGTCCACAATAAAGGCGTGTAATGTAACTACACGAAGAAATAAACTGACTTTCTACACTGCATCCAAGATTCTTATTCTGTGTTTGAAATTGAATAAGAGGTTCCTCATAACTTGTTGGCTCTGTTGTTTAAATAAATATGAACATGCTTTGAGGTGGACTGGTGTCTCATTCGTGATGAAATAAAAGGCAAGTGCCGGCAAATTGTGCTTCATGAATCATACCCCTAGATTAAACTGCTTTTAGTTTTGAGCCATAAGACCAATTAGCTTGGATTGGAAGTTTACGATGAAAGCTCGCAAAGTTTGAAGTGGTTTAGATTGAATCAAGTCAATCTGGGACTCGGGAAATTAAACATCCATGTCTAGATTAAGAGACTAAAGAGATCATCGATCTGTCAGCCAACATCTGTTTTGACAAGCCAGAGCATTCCACTGATTACATTATTCGTCAAATTATTTCCGAACCGAAAAGTAAACTAAACGTAAATTGCCAGTGAGTTTGAAGCATAGAAATCTCCAGGTCTAGTATTGGCAACTCTCTCTAACCGGAAAAAGTGCACTTCTCATTTGGCATATATATTACTTTTTGGTAAATGGAATATGTAGTCGTACCAAAAACAGTCCTCACTAAGTCAAGTGTGGCAAATATATAATTCCTTGTACACTAACGAAATTTCACTTAGGTATCAAAAGTTTTTGCCTAGTTCAACCTTTTTCATCATTCTAATTGTGTTGTGTAGAATCGAATCCACTATTCCGGCTACCTGGAACACAAAGGCAAGGAATATATTAGAAAGCATTATGCAGAGAAGTAAAGAAACACAAATACAAGATACTAACCGTGAAAACGCCTCCAATAATAGCGCACACGTTTGTGATAAAATGTGAAAAGGATTTCTGATTTTCTGTTATTAAAACCTGGTTACACAAGGCAAAGACAGAACAAAAAAATTCTCTATTCAATTTCATTTTTCTAATTAAATGAAAGACAGAACAAAAAGATGAGAAGCGGGAAACCAAATACTATATACTGATAGATATTAAACCTGCATGGGCGAGAGTTCGAAATGGAACTTTGCGACCGGTATTTGGAGACTTTGCACCAAGCTGCTGTGGGCCGTGTACTCATATTCCTCAATCAATTTATGAGATCTTCCTGTTATGACTTCCGACTTAACGACTTGAAGGTAATGCTCAATCTGCAGATATAATTACAGCAAATGTATATGAACATAGCTGAGACCTAACATTAGAAATTCTTCAAAAAGACAATACATTCAAAACTTCCAAATATTATACTGGAGACAGATACGAAGGATCATTCAAAAAAGAATTTGGACTAAGGGCAATATCTAGAATGAATAAAATGCTTTCAGTGCACTGATATCCAGACAAATACTAATATACCTAGCTTACCCATGCACACAGAGCATATTAGACAAGCGTAGAACAATAGAAAAGCATACAGAACAGCACTATAGAAATAACCATGTATAACAAATAGCACACTTACAGTGACATTAGCTCCTACATCACGGTGATTTATGAAAGAACGACCATTCAACCTATCATGGCTTCCACCAAGATAAGGTACCAATCGCTTGACATCACTCATCACCTTAGGGGCAATCATCCTACCGAATGAAAAATGTGATATGACGTGAGACAAGTTCATCTGAGAAGCATCGAAAGAATGGGCTCCTGAATGAGCGGAAATGACAAGATTTCCTGGAACCTGCACAGCACAGAAAGTCACAACTAAATTCCAACTGGCTAATATCAGTTAAGATTTTCGTTCAAGGTTCAATTATCAGGTCAAAGAAATAATCAGAATTGTGATAATATATTGCATTTTACTAATACAATAGGTTTTGTTTCTTGTTCATTTTAACCAGAGATTACAAGAATGTAAATGGTAGGCCAGGTAAGTTGCTACCAATTACAGAAACTGTAGCACAATTGCTAATGCAACCAAAATTTTACATGAAGAACTCAAGGTCAGTTGCAGCTGTCATGATTGCCCATGAGGCTACTAAGTGCAACGGCCGGTCATGTGTGCATTAAGCAATGGTAAGAAAATTATGCAGTCACAAATGCCCATCACGTGTCTCTTTATTCATAAAAAATAACAGCAGGTGAAGCATAAGGAATGCTTTAGACAAAGAAAGAAGGAAAAAAAGTTGTTCAAAGTACCCTTATCTTTTCTCCTTTTTAATCACATAGTTAAGCATGTGAAGCACCTCAAGGCATGTTTTTTGAAGCAGAGAAAGAAAACAAGTTCGGTGGGAGTAAAACAACGTTCCTATTAATTTCAATTTCAATCAGAAGCTCACCTTCTTCACACGCACATATCCTTCAATTCTACACCCGCCAGTCAATGGTGCTGGTCTTTTCGCATTCTCGGTCCCATTTTCAGATTTACCATCCAACGAGAGTTTTTCAGATTGCACAGGAATAGGTGCAACCAATTCTTCCATTGTCTGCATGGATGGGACAGTAACTTTCGATTAGATGGATTTAAAATCTCGAATGGGGCATTGAACTAAAATTCTATATCTATTTCAAAGGCAAATTTAAACATGGGATATAGTAGGGCACATATTCTTATGAATCCTTTGTACCTTAACCAGGCTCTCTGTATCTCGATCTCCATAATAAGATTCATGATCATGGTGTCCATGGTCATCCCTGTGACAGAATCCCGGAAACCACAAATAAGCAAACTATGCACACATCTACATAACTTAAGTACCAGAAATGTGTAGATAACAAATAATTAACTCAAAGGCCAACACCATGAATAACATGTAAATAAAGAGTTATGTATGGAATTAAATCTGCATGTACTTGACTATTAAAAATAATAGCATCTCTCTATATCGCTTGACTACAAAACTTTCTTTAAAAATATATCGAAACCCTACTCTCTTTTTTTTTCTTTTTTTCTTTTTTTACATTTGACACAAACAAATCAAACCAAAAAGTCAAAACTCAATCTCGAATTTAAATCTGCATGTTGAACCGGAGTGCATAGAAAAATTGTAAACCTCAAGTGCTGTTTAAAAAAAGGCAGGTAAAATGCACACACAAGAATAAAAACATTTGCAAAATTTCTTAATATTTACCTCACATCACTTCCTTTACGAAAAATACGAATAGATGGATATCCTTGAATGTGATTCCTGAACATTATGGGGAAGCATTGTCAGTAAATCGCAAAAATAGGAAGATATTGGTGCCTTAAGTAAACTTGAGAGGTAGTAAGGAAGGGTACAACAATGTTGTATCTGGGGCAATGTTTGCAACAATGAAGTATGACAAGGTGAGAGATGGAAAATAAACGCAAATTGTTGGAAAAAAAAGTTCAGATGGTGGTTCAATTCTAGGATGCAAAGTGTGATGGCTTAACATACAGGAATACCATGTAAAAATGCATAGGACACAGGCAGATTAAAACAAGAGCTTATCCATGTTCTCACACGCAGGTGAATAGTTCTCCTTTTAAACGGAAAAGACAGTCATGGTTATCTGTAAACATGATGCTATATAGATAAGAGTACTGAACTTAGGAGGAAATCTAGAGCGCCAACTGACATTTGAGGAAACTAGGTCCTAGTACTGTTATTGGAAAACCACCCCCGGTATGGTACTGGTAGGCAGCTTAGAGTACTTGTTTACAATCATCCATCAGACCTCGGTTCCATTTTCACTGTTGAGTCTTGAACACTTTCTTAATTAAGATGAGACACCACCCTAATCTTTTTAAGTTAAACTTGTGAAAAATTTATTGATGCTATATTGATGCTAAATAAAATCTGATATGTGCAAATATACAATCACAGTTTATTAAGTGTCTGGGTTAATTTGTATGTCTAGGATGCCTTCTCTCAGTACAACATACGATCAATTTATATTCCACACAAAATCAAGTGGAAAGGAGGAATAACCAATCTAAGATATACCTCCTACACAAGTCACCTTCTTCAGTACAGTCCACTTTCGCCAAAAGAATACGCCCATCTATTTCAGGATCATATCTGTTAAGCACGGGACACAAGAGAGAGAGATGAATTGTGACTTTCTGTTCAGAATATTACACAGTAAACAGAATATTTACAGTACCATTAGAAAATTCTTATTATTTGGAAGAAAACAGTAAAATTTTCAAAGTGAAGAACCTTTCTCTTATTATTTTCGCTGCCTTCTCCCATGAAGGTTTCTGAAAGAAAAAAGGTTACCATGAATCAAGAAACAATATAAGAGAAAGAAACAGACACAGCAAGAAGGACGAGTCTTTAGATGGCTCAAACTCAACTGTTCAAGTAAACCAACGAAACGATTAATGCAAGCTAAGATCTTGTGACTCATCTTAAAATAATGTACGCACACAAGCACACAATATGATCCAGAGAGTGAAATGGGCATAATCAATCAAAATAGTAAATGATAGTAACACACATATCCAGAACCCAAGAGCAAGGAATGTAAGAAGGCAGATGAAAGAAGACATATATCACAACCTTAAAACTAATTTTATTCTAAGCAAAACTTAAAAGGATTTAAATATGTTGAAAAACTCCTCAGCTACTATCATTTCAAATCAAAACTGTAACTCAGCAAGTATTCCTATCATGATTTCATTCTTGTCCTATACATGAGCTAACCTCTTACTTCTGGCCTTCTAGCCTTAAGATAGATTTGTAATTTCTCTTCCATAATCCCATAATGATATAATTTGCGTACAAAAGTATATAACAGATTACTGAATTGATTTGTAAATTCTCCGCCATCATCCCATAATTATATTTGCATACACAAGTATATAACAGACTACTGAAATTGATTAAGATCATTGGACCTTTAATCATTAGACATTGAAGAAATATGTAAAGCTAATCATTTTACCAGGCGATTGCTCCAGTAGCACCAAGGTGCAAAAAAGTTAACAACCAAAATTGGATGCCTGCGAAGTAATTGTTTAATACAGCATTAGAAAGGTATCAATCAGTTTGCAGCATGAGGACCGAAGTCTCCCACACACCATTTAATAAAAAATTTAGAACTAAAAGTTGGCCCACTTACTGGTGAGTAAACTTTTCAAAATTTTGAGCAGTAAGTGAAACAGAGCCATCACCAGAATATTCATCTCCATCCCCATGCTTAATGTCATGTAAAGCGGGTCCTGAGCGGAACTCAGCGCCAGTCGGCCTTAAATCTGGACTTATAGAGAACTTGCGAATGGTTTTCGTTATATTCAATCTGTTCTGAAAATAAGAGGATGCCGATTTAGGCGAGATGGGTGCCACATCAAGCATATAAAAATTAAGTAACAAAGGAACATTAGCAGTGGGGCTAAACAATCAAGAACAAAGTAGACGATAAAACAAAATGAGGGAAAAACTTACAGTTCCCAACACATCACTCACGTCAAGGGATGCAAATTCACAAGAGAGTGCAGGAAAACTACATGGAGACAGATAAATTAGTCCATCAGCCAAGAAAAACAAAAGAGAGGCAGGTGAAAGGGAGGCTACAAAGTTATAATACAGAAATGATTATCCAACGCGAAAGGCCAAGAGTTTTCAGCGAGTAAAATTTACATCAGATAGGTGAAATTGCCAAATTTTCCATGGGAAAGAGAGGGGGTACCCTGTTAGCTTAATGCTTGCACAACTGAATTGCCTCTTTAGAGCTGAGAAAAGCATTGCCTACATTCCCCTCTAATGCACCTAAAATCATTTGAACCTATAAAGCATGCAAATGGATAATGGAACCAGCCATTACTTTATCCACTCAACCATCATACATATAATACTAACAGTTCGCTACATATGGTTAAGCAGTAACACATCAAACTGGTATCATTAAGTCCTAACCATGTGTTCATATTTAGGATCTGATTGTGTACCATCATTGCGTTTAGATAGTGTAGAACTTCAAAATGAGGGTTTTAAAAAGCTATCTTTGAACAACATTTCAATACCGTCCAGATATTCTTTCAGTGACATTCTAAAATCATGAAATCTACAACTGCATTAAGCTCAAAAAAAATTACTAAGGTAAAGTTATAACTTTATTATCATCAAAAACAATCGATGCAAGCTCAGAAACTTTACCTTATATTGAATTCAATGCGTAAGAAATCCCCGTCAGCACTCTTGTCAACAATAACAGATGTAGAGGTGCTGAAGGTCAAATAATTATTCAGTTCCTGCAAAATACGCATCAACAGTTCCATCACCAGGTGAAGAAATGTCATTGTTAATAAATTTAGTAGACCGGAAAAGAAACGAATACGAGCTGCTGTTTACCATTCCAAATAAAAACATCATGGCCAGGGCGGCTATTAAAGATAATCCTGCACCCGATAACGATGCTTCCGTCAAGTCCCTTGGAATTTTCCTGTACATAACATTTGCAGTGTCACTATAGATTTATACTGTACCAGACAACAGAGTTCACCATTTTCAACAAAATGTGAAACAACGTAAAACTAACACAAATCACTAGATAAATAATCAATTCCGATTAAAACCCAACATTTACATAAATTCGATTCGTGCATCGCAACCATTCCATTCGACAATAGCAACATAATTAACAATCCATCCGCAGCAAAGCAATCAGGCAATAAATTTTCCATTTCCAGATTCAAATTACAGACACAGGAGCGATGCGTAGTGAACGGGAGTGAAGGAAATGCGAGAGATCCGATACCTGTAAAAGTCGACGGACTTGATCTTGCCGGTGGAAATCATGGCGGAGGCGGATTTCAGAGCGACGGAGAGCTCCAATCCCAATTTCCGAGCAAACCAAATCGGATGAGCTCCGCCTTTGCTTCTCTTTTGCTCTCTCACTTGGCTTTTTTACTGATCACGTGTGCGACGGTGCACTGTACTAGCTGCGGAGACAAGATATCTCACCCTCTCTATGTAGGACCGGACCAGATCTGGCGTACGATCAAGAATGAAGGTTTTCCTTTTCTAATTGTTTTTGGGTGTGTCTGAGATTCTATTACTTTAATTTATTGTGCCTAAATAGGTCGGTAGTTGACTATTTTATTTTGTTTTATTTTATTCGCTATAGAACTTCTCCTTTTTTGAGTCAAGATTCCCTACCAAACAATTTGAGACCAGTCCAAAAAAAAAAGAACAATTTGAGTGTTTTTGCACATTTCACTCTTCATACCTCAGACTACCTCAGACTAGGGGTGGGCATTTGGACCGAAACTTCGGATTGTACCGACACCTAAAAATACCGATTGACCAAAAAGCAAACGAAATTGGGACAGAAACCAAATCATATTGGCCTGTTTCGGGTCGGGATCGGTTCTTGGAATGTGGAACCAACGGGAGGACTGGATCAGACCGAATGGGAAAAATGAATAATTAATTATATTTTTTATTTTTATACCCCTCAAAAACCCTAATTCTTCCCCACCCCCTTCATTTTTCTCTGCGCCGCTCCTTCATTTGTCTTTTCCGCTCCTCTCATTCATTTTCTCTTTCATTTTGTTCCCCACCCGAACCCTCCGGCGTCCTCTTTCTCCCTCACCGCATAACCTTCATCACCCTTCGTCTTCTTCCTGCACACCAATTGAAACCCGTTGGAGTCCAAAGTCGCCGAACTTATCGGGGCGATTTGGTTTAGTCGAGCCCAAACTACCGCCACTGTCTCCGGCGTCGGTGCCGTCATGACTGCTGAGAAGTTGAAGAAGATTGGTCTCATCGAAGGGGGATCCGAACGAGTTCGATCTCTACGATTTGTGTTGGAATTGTGTTGGATTTGTGTTGGTTAATTGAATTGGATTTGTGTTGATTTGTATTGGAATTGTGTTTGTGTTGGTTAATTGAATTTGATTTGTGTTGGATTTATCGGCGTTTCTTGTTTTCGGTAAACTGCTGCTCTCGGACCGTCCCGTCCTGAAAATCGGGATCCCGAAACTCGGGTACCCCAAGATCATGGTCTAGTGCTGCCTCTCAATTTTCTCATACCTGATCAATCGGTCAGGGACTTGGGAAAGGGCTCACTCTGACTGTACCGGACCGAGCCCACCCCTACCTCAGACTAAAGGTCATTTTTCTTTTTCTTTTTTGAAGAAAGTGTAGTTTTATTAGAATAATTAACAAACATAAATACCAAAAATTTAAAGGGAAATTTATTTACACCCCAATTTTTAGTGAATACATCACAATTTGGTTTTTAATATGAAATTTCTATTTTAGCCTTATCAAAAATTACCAATAAGGACATAATAGTTTTGTACCTCAAAAATTATTTACCAATAATTCCTATGTCATTCAATTTTCTTTTAAGTTCATCTTCTTCAATTCCTCAAACTCTAACTAGTAAACTTATAGATAATCACTCTTTGATGATATTATTGCAATTCCAATTTAAGCTACTACAGAAGAAATAGAACTCAAAGCAAGAAATATAAATCCCCCCAAATTTTGTTTTTCATATGCGGCTGCCCCCTCCCCAAATTCATTAAAACCCAAAAACACCCCAAATAAAAACCCAAAACCACACCCACCCACCCACCCACATCCTACAGTTCTGAAGTGATCCCCCACCCAAAATCCGAAAAACCCGTTGTACATATGCAGCTACCCAAAACCACCTCGCCCAAAATATTGTTGCATGAAGAATTCATTTTAGAGAATTCATTTTAGCCAACATCTCCACTGCTCGTTCAGGTGCTAGAAGCCTCTTTCGATGAGTATGAGAAGTCATCTTCCCCCAACCCAATCAGTTAATTCATAATAAGGTAGGGGAAATTTATAATAGGGAGAGTGTATTCAATATTTAATTTAAGGTTTTTATCATGAATGGTGCCTGAAGATTCACTAACCGAACTTCATAGTGCCTGAACTTTAAAAGTGATCAATTTGGTACCCAGACTTTCAAAAACCGAACTTCATAGTGCCTGAACTTTAAAAGTGATCAATTTGGTACCCAGACTTTCAAAAAGAGGACTATGTGGTACCTCAGTCAATTTTTTGTCAAAGTTTTCTTTAAAATAAATGATAATATGGTCTTTTGATATAATTTTTTTTGTAAAATACTATTTTTTACCTCTCAACATATATATAAATATGTATTATGGTGTTTCAAAAAATATATATGCATATGCCTATTGCAAAACAATAGATAAATTGATGAATAAAAATATACTTGAACATGAAAAAATATTTCTAACATAAATTGAGTAATAGAAAAAAGTCTACTATTCGAGTATATTTTCATTAATAAATTTATTTATTATTCTAAAATAGCTTTGTGTCGAAACACCATAATACACATTTATGTAGAGGTTGAGAGGTAAAAAAATAGTATTTTACATAAAAATTAATATCAAAAGACCATTTTATAATTCATTTTAAAGAAAACTTTGACAAAAAATTGACTGAGGTACCACATAGTCCTCTTTTTGAAATTCTGGATACCAAATTGATCACTTTTAAAGTTCATGCACTATGAAGTCCGGTTTTTGAAAGTCTGGGTACCAAATTGATCACTTTTAAAGTTCAGGCACTATGAAATCCGATTGATAAAAGTTCAGGCACCATTTATGATAAAAACCCTTTAATTTATTTTATCATTGAGAGTAGCATGGGTAACATATAGGGTATATTAAGATATTTTGTATAATAATATGGGGTGAATTAATAATGGTGTGCATTAACTAAAAATTGTGGTGTAAATAAAATTTCTCAAACCTAAAACAAGACTCTCAGAATAAAAGTTAGATCTTACTAAAGAACCGCTATCTGATCACGAGTATCAATTTAAAGCTACATGGGTCCAAAAACCAACAATATCTAAACTTGATTCAATTACTTCATGAGAATCGTTGAACCAGAAAGGAACATGACATGGAAGAGTAGCTTCAACGATTCAGAACTCGAATGCAAATAAATGTTTTCGATCAAGTCACTTGGTAATAAAGTATCTATTTGTTTTCGAGATTATGAGTATTTAGACAAACAATTTTAGTTCTTTCGACTCTATGTCATTTTTCAAATGGAATTTTTCTCTCACTTATCGATTTCTCCATCCCATTCAACATTATATTTTTTTCATAAAATTTTTTTAAGTTACTCACAAAATTACAGAGAATATTTCATAAATACCTTAAAGGTTGCTATTCAAACCCAACATTGTTTCTGTGAACTAAGAAAATAAACCAAATTTAAAGGCAAATAACCCACTTCGCCGACGAAATGCCCTCACCACTAACCTCGCCACCCTCTATGTATCTTTCTTGGTTTTAGTTAAAAAATAAATGGTAAGAAGTTCTTGGGTATACGAATAAAAATGTTAGTAGGTTGTGAAATATTATTTTTCATTTAAGGGTAATATGAAAACTTTTTATGATGAAAATATAGTATTTTGTGTGAGAAGATAATAGGTGTGAATATTATTTTCTCTTTTTCCAAATCACAACATGGACTCTTTCCTATAAACGAATCTAGCATATTTATGGATTTCATAGTTAAGATGACCTCCTTTTAAGAGTCGGTTTTTTTTTTTTTGTTTTTTTAAAAAGAAGTATCATTCAAGCATCACTAAGAGTTGAATTCTTTTCTCTTATAAGGGATATTCTTATACCGTTTTTATCCATATTCCTCTTTTGACACCCTTTTCGCATACTTAGAGCACCCTATCCCTTATTAATTGTCAAACTAATTTGGTGTAAATTTTAACAAAATGAGCTCTAGCGACTCTCCCAAGTTTAACATTTTTTTTTTTAAGTTTTTCTCCCTTGGCTCTCTATATTTGTAGTACTAGAAAAAAGACTTA